>VZRM01006770.1:985886-1045840 GCA_013397955.1 Grantiella picta | reverse complement strand
TCCCGCCCGGCGCAGGCGGCCGTACCTGGTGCGGCAGCGCCACCTCGTGGCGCTCGGCCGCCCCTGCAGCTGTCTGGGGAAGCCCCCTCGAGGGCAAGCTGCTCCCGGCGTTCAGCTGGTTATTTCCCTGCCTCGGTGGTTACTATTTTTCTTCATGGAAAGGTAAGGAATTAGCTGGACCAAACAAGGCCAGCATTTGGGTTGTTTTGTCCTAACTTTAGTTTTTCTTTACGTCAGGGTCCTGACACTAATGTTTTTCGTTCAAGAAAGGTAATTTAGGTCATTTTACAGTAAAATATCCACTAAATCAATGAATGAAGCTTAATTGCTATATTAATGTTTTTTAGTTCTTCATTAAATCCATACCTTAAAAAAAAGCCATTTGAAAGGTAACACTGAATAAAATAAAAATGTCACTTTTATGTGATAACAGATCATTCCAGTGAAATGGCGGCACATTAGATTCTCAGTTAACAGGGAAACACAGGCTAGGGCAGAATAGCGTAGAGTGTATTAATATTTCTCCTCATTAACTGACTATGAGTTTAAAATTGTCCGTCACTTGAAGTCCACTACCTATAAATAACTGTAAGTACTGGTAACCTTTATTTAGCGTGTGGTCAAGAGTCTCAGTTTGGTGCAAATCTTCACAAACATACATGCACTTAAAATGCTGGAATCCATAAACCCAAGACTTCTTCACTTGCACAAAGCTGCCTTCCTCAGTGTAAGAAATGCCATCGTGCTCCACTGTACCTCAACAGCAGCTTCATTCCCCTCCCATTTATCACTCGTGCGTTTGCAGCCCCTCTGTTGCTGCCTGGCACTGTGAACGCATGCTAGACTGCAGATTTCCAGCCCAACTGTATCCTTCAGACATACATCCAATTGCTATGTTCGGAGGAATGGTATCCCACAAGATTTGTGATTCACCCTGTCTGCCTATATGATTTCCTAGAAAACTAATCTCCAGCATGACAGCTCATTCAGCACACCGGAAATTTACCCACGCTGAGCTCCTCTTTAAAAAATGACCTGACATTTGTTCTGTAGAGGGAGACAAAGCCCGGGCTGATGAAAACAGTTGGCAGCCGCTTTCATTTGTGCCATTCAGAAGCCAGATGATAATTTGTCCTCAGGGATCCATCACTTCTTGGCAGTCAGACCTGTCCACTGCACTTTGCTATTGCTTTTGCTGTTACCTCCCAGCCCTGGTGCACGCAGCACACACACACAGAGTCAATATTCAAGGCAGACTAAACTAAAATTGACTGCCAAGGGTCGTGAAGGATTTCATGTTTCTGAGAACTGGGACATAAGGTCACAGATCAATTTGGTGCTGATAAATATAAAGCAGCAGATATAGGGAAAGACATTTTTGTTAGACCTACATAAGAGGTTAAATTAGCTATTGCTCAGAAAAGCCATCCCAGCCTCTCTGAAGAGTTTAATGAAGGCATTAGCTAAGCAATAATGGTCAAAGAGGCAGAGCGTTCTGAGCTGGTAGGCAAACAGACCAAACCAGAAAACATAATTCCAAATGAATTGTGAGTTCACCTTTTGCATACAGTGTGGAGCTCTCGTTCCTTTAAATTAGCTAGAGCAGAATTACAAAATGTACGGACAAGGGTGACCATGATAATCAGAGCATCTTCCATACAAGCAGAGATTAAATAAATGAGGACACACAAAATAATCAATGGGATCAAGGAGGAGAACAGATGCAATTATTCATTATTTTTCACAGTATAAAACTGGAAGACATAAAATGAAGTGCTCACATAGCAGGTTGCATGAAATAATCACCTAAATTTTTTTTTCACACAGCAAGATGTACCTTTAGCATTAACTGTCAATGGATGTTATGGTAATAATTTAGAATGGTTAAAAGAGATATTTACCTTGGACCACAAAGTAACAAAATCCTTCCCAATGCTTGGAAACACTACATAAATAGATAGGGCCATCCACACCTTAGCTGTGGAAGAGTGCTAGCAACAGTAATGAAAGACAGGGGGACTCTATGCATTTATACTAATGCATGTGGTCCCACATCTTAGATCCCTCTCGATGCAGAGCCTGTGGTCGACATGAGGGGAGAAAATACATATATTTTTCATACTGTGCCTCTTCTATCCACTCTTGGCAGTTTTTATTCTTAAGGATCCCCCAAATCGTTGCTAGTATGTTGGATGCCACCTATTTTACCCAGCAACGGAGGTAGTCATGGCTGCCCTCCAGAGATACGCATGCAGGGAGATGGGGAGAGACAAGCTGAAGCAGGCTTCCCTTTTTAGGATTAAAAAAGCAAATGCCCCGGTGTGTTGCAAATGTTCCAGCAACTATTTTCCAAGTAAGCAACCTGCTCTGTCATCTAAACTGAACATGTTGAACGCTTGACTGTGTCCAACTCTCATTGACATCAGCAAGATCAGGCAGCAGTGCAGGCAGCCATGCTCTTGTCCCGCTTCTCCCTTTGGAACCAGTGCTCTACTACATAATCCCTCCTGGTGTTCTGGAACCCTCTGCAGCCACTTTCGGTCAGGAGCGGGTAATGAAGGAAAGGGAGCTGTGGTTCAGCCTTGGAAACTACTGTGCAACACAAATGCACGTGGTGCCACCAAGATGTCGAAGGGCACTGTACACAAAGCAGCGCCAAGTTCTTAAATGCCTCTGTCTCCCTGGCTATAGCACAGGCTGCCAAACTACAATGCTGGTTTATGGCTGAGTCAAATCTCACTTTAGTCATGCTACTGCCACTGTTTTAGTCCAGGATTCCTGCACAAGCCTTCCTTCTTTCACATAAATATCCATTGATGATTTTTGCTGAAGAAAGTGCAGCCAAGATGGAATTCACTCTTCAGCCTGGAGTCAGGAGTCCTTCATTTGCTGCTTCTGCCCATGCAGACAAAACCTCAGGGACAGAAGACCACGAGCTCTATGTAGAAGCTGCTGTGGTTGGCAGCTTTCTTCCCTACAGCACTGGGGTGACCCAGGCAAGTTCCTAGGGAAGCTGTGAGGCCAGGACTGCCCAGGGGCTCAGAGCTGCACCAAGCCACTGCAAAGCCCCTCTGCCAGAGCCCTGTGGCTCTCCTGTTGTGCTGCAGGCAGGTGAGAACACCTCTGAGAGGCCACAAATCCGGTTTCCACTCATGAAGGTGAAGAAAGGAAGAAGCTTGGTCTCACATTCTGCGATACCCTTGGCCACAAATAAGCTGGTACAGAGCAGGAACTGGTGTATCACAAAGCCTGGAAGAGTTTCCTTTTCCCCCAGGAGGTAGGGAGGGAGCAGAGCAGGAACCAGACCTGGTTCAGTTGCTGCTTTCCTTACAAGGCTGTGCAAGCCTGGCCCATGGCTTGGGCTGCCCTGCCATCCAGCTTTCTATGATTGCCTTCCTGGCTATAGATTTGGAACGATCAGTAGTCAACATTGATCAGCGAAACTGTCTTCACGATGAGGCACACCACACATCACTGAGACACCACAGAACATCAGGCAGCTCTTCAAGAACATTTTAGTACAGAAATAACAAGGCTGATATTTATTAGCCTCTCCATTGTAGGCAATATATTTATTTTAAAAACACTTATATTTACTCATCCCTTCTCACTTGCTCTGAATGTAGCCACCAGCTCAGCTGAAGAGGTGTTTGCCCCTCTCTGTTCCTCAGCTGTGTGCTGCTCCTTTCTACATGAGATCCCCTTATGCCAGATCATCATGGAGCCCGGCAGCTTCCCAGCCAGCTGCCTGTTATTCCCCAATCAAATCCCGAAGACAAGACAAGAAAAAGAAAAGCCCATCCAAAATGGAGGAGAGGGCGTGTGCAGTATCTTCAGCTGGTCTTTTCATAAAAATGTCATTTCAGTTCACTTTTTCTCAATACAGAGCCCAGTGACTGGTGATAAGAAGATTGAATAGAAAATGAAAACTCTAAAAGAGGATCAGTTACATTCTTTGGTAGTGTCCAGTATTCACCTCAGCCCAGCCAGGAAGGAAATAAGTTTGAAACACTAGATGTTCTTTGCAACTGTTGTTTTGGATACATTTCCAGCAGAGATTTCTTCCCTCCCCATGAAAACAGACACACATTCTCATTTAACAACTAATTGATTTATTTAACAATACAAATTTCTTTCTACTGCATGGTTTAGCAGAGAGAACTTGAGAAACAAAATTAGCTTCTTTTCTTTTTCTTTTAAAGTTTAAATGTTTACACAAAAACAACCTTTACTTCAGTAAATATAAAATTTACACACAAAAAAATCTACATTAAAAAAGAACAGAATCATGACAAACCAACAAAAGAAAGAAAAAAAAAAAGGATGGGAATTCAGTGTAAAGGATCCAATTGCAAGGAAGGCAAGATGGGGCAACACTAACAAGGCATCCCATTTGTACACCTAGATATCTGAAGTTGTAGGTACAATACAAAACCAAAATACATTAAAATTAGAATTAAAACCTGTATTTTTATACCATAATATTTTATGATATAAATACCTGTAAATTCTGTAGGCAACACAGTTAATGTGTGAAATCCCTAGTTTGCTCTCCACTGGAAGGTCACTGGAGTGGTGTACGAGCATCGTGTCACCCACGAGTGCACTAATGGTCAGCAGGGAGCAGACTTTAAATGTGCAGCCCGGACGTGATAGCCCCTTGTTTCTTTGCCAATCTGTGCTATTTCTCACACATCCAATGACATGATGAGAAATTCTGGTCACCTTCAGCAGTGATTTCCAGCACTTCATCTCCTGGCATTAGTCTGTTACCTGACTTAGGTGTATTCACCTGCCAGATCCTGTTTCTCATTCCCTTTTGCACTTTTTAACCTGAAGTCTAAAGCTATCTTGTAGCTACCAAGAGAGACTGGCTTCTAGGTTGAGATATTTGGGATACACAGTTCTTCAAGCCACCTTCAGGCATCTGTAGAAATTTTTAATGTAGGGTGGACAATTCATGGTCAAAGGTTATGTGATACAAAAACCACGGACCTGTATAGTAATGGTTGACTTTAGATGTAAATCTTTCGCATTTTTTCTATTGCTTTAATATTTAAGCTTAACACTCAATTTTCATATTTTAAGTGAGCAGAGCATCTAATTGATGGAAGTGCTACATACCTCCGAAAACACCAGGTAATAAGGGAGACTGTAAAGTTTAAAAGTAAGTGTAATTTTAAAAATCATTTAAAGGAAGTATCTTTTTTTTTTTAAATAATCAATATTGTGACTGGCAACCTATAAAAGCTTAAATTATAAAACTATTAGTGACTCTACTTTTTAAACTGTATGTACTATAAAGCTGTATTTTCGTACTTACAGATGTTACAAAGTTTCCAAGCCAGAAAGTGAAGGGGAAAAAAGAAAGTCTAAAACATTTTTACAGATTTCATTTTTACTAACAAAGGTTCATTTTCCCCACAGCTGTTTTTATGTCATATAAATCTGATTATATTTATTGTACTCCTCTCTTTTTTGGGTAGATGATACAGTATTTAATCATGCTTTGGAAGACCTTTTTCAATAGATAACTTAGTTCTCTAGGTCAGCAAGTCCAACTTGCTTTACTCAGGAACAAAAGCACCAGACTAACTTGGCCCTCCTCCTGCAAAAAAACTTTGTAGCAAGACTGAGGCAGTCTGTTCTGAGAGCAGGACTGGCCCTGAAGCAACCAGCTACATTAACTTCTGGAGTAAACTTATGAAATGTGATCATTTCAACTAGAGAAAGAGCTGAAAAGTATTAAATTTCAGAAAATTGTAGAAATTTCACTTGTTCTGTTAAAAACAAAACAGGGAAAACTTAAACAAGCCACAGGTGTGCATTAAACATTTAAAGCAAGCCTTTGCTTATGTATATTAATTTAAAAATTATCCACAGGGATCTGTGATACATTGGCCTTGCCTTGTTACTATAATTAAATTTATTAAAATATTAATTTAAAATAGGAAAACAAAGAAACTACTCCTTGGAGAAAATGTTTATTGTGTTTGAGATGATACACTGGGTGCTCTCTGAGCTACAAAGGGAAAAAGGAAATCCTTTCATTACAAACTGACAAAGGTAAAAGTTAAAACAGTTTTCACAACAGCATGTACCACATATTGGAAATAGATCTGGGTTTAATACAAATGACGTAATTCCTAGTAATCTACAGCTACCTTTAATAACTTCATACAGATAATGAATTAGGCTAAAATGCACTATAATATTTGGTTGACTTCAGGAACAGTATCCTTAGTACATCACAAAATACATTTTGATATCCCAAAGAAGCAAGACTTGCAAGTAGGCATTTTAAACATAACTAATCTACAGCTACAAACTTCTACTCTTGATAGCATTTACCTTTTTGGGGGGCAGTATCCCAGTCTTCAAAAGGATAAAAGCAGAGTAGAATCAGTATAACATATACACAGAAGTCCGTATTGTAAAGGCTATAAAGATTTGTTGCACACTGCAAAGTTGCCTTCTGCACCTTCACACTGCACAAGTAGTTTGTCATTTATGTTGCATATCTCTTGGTCCACTGTCTGGCTATCCTGTCATGTTCTGCTCTGTTGGTCAGGTACTGAGTGGCTATGCTTCCAACCAGAGGGTCAGCTGCAAAAGGCAGGAGAAAGTGCATCAGAAACCATCCCATAAGTAACAAAAACCCCCAAACAAAACAAATGCATTTTAAAACACAGCATCCATTCCAAAATATAATCTTTGGTAGACCAGAAAATGCTGTGAGATACAGTGGAGCTCTTATCATATAAGACATTTCTGAGAAAGCACACATGAACAAAGCACAATGAGCAGAAAAAGAAAACAGACAAAATCTATTGTGGTTATCTTCATATGAATGAATCTCGCCTCAGCCAGGTGCTCTGCTTTCACCCCTTTGGGTGCAGGGGACATTCAGTGAGTGCTGCCTGGCACCCTCCTGTCAGAGAGCTGCACAGAACTAGTGTGAGTATTAGGACTGCAGGAACACTGAGGGGAGCCACTTTGCTTCAAAAGTCATCAAGCCTTTGTACCAAAGAGGCCAATCCATTTCTCCCTAACTGTGACCACTTTCTGTAAATGAACTTTCAAGCTACTGCTCAGTTCCTGCCCTGACTGCAGGTAATTAGCATTCACTGCCTAATGACACTGGTCACACAGTTGTTGCTGAGAATCTCTACTGCTTCCAGTGGAGCTCCTCTCCTCCCCACAGGACAAGGAAGTCTCTTTGAAAAAGGGAGAGTTCTCTCTGAACCTCACCTCCCTCTCATTTGCAAGATTAAACCTTTCAATTGCTGTCTTAAGAGAAGAGACTTCCTGCAGCCCCTTCCAACATGCAGGATTTATAACTCAAGAGAATGTTGTTCCTTTCCTGGATCAAACACTCACTTGATGGAGCTCCCGCAATACAGACTTTCAATGACATCAGCTTATTTTCTCCATCCTATCTTAAAAAAAAAAGGACTTAGTGCTATTTACTTTCTGTTGTGCCACAGGAATGAAAAATGCCATTAAATGTGGGACCACATCCAATTTGGAGTGCATCATCCCCAATTAAAAAAAATATTAAATTTTATTTAATCTGCATGCAATCAAGTATATAAGTTACATTCCATGGCAACTTAGTCAAATGACTAAGAGTCACTCAGGGAACTATCAGCTCCTTACCTGGATTGCAGTCTGTCAGAAGAGAACAAATAGACAGCAGAACCTTTGAAATAGTCAAAGCAGGGCTCCAGTTGTCTTTCAGGATATCCAGACAGATGACTCCCTGACTGTTGATGTTGCAGTGATAAATTCTGGTACGGAAAGTAACCTGGAATCACAGCATTAGAGACAGAGACGTCAGTCAGTGCTGCCCAGGGATGGTGCCCCTCAGCTCTGAGCAGCCTGTGGGACTCCCAGTTCTGCAGAGCTTCTCCAGAGGCAGCTCCTCTCTGCTCTGCTTCTAAACCACAACTGTTTAACAGAAGAGTGACTATTTTCTGTAGCCATGGCTTGCCATTAAGAAACCTACCATGAAGAGATTAAGTGCATCAACTGCTTTCACACAGGCCCTCTGTATGGTATCCACAGAAATTAGGACCTATTTTATAGGACTGTAGCTACTTAATGAACATACTGCAAGTCAGGAACATTTAACGACAAATGTAACTTTAATGTGGTTTCTGAAGGTGAAGTAGACAGAATTTATCTGCTTATGCAGTTTTGTCGATCATTTTCGTTCTTTCAAAAGCCTAAATACAGACCATGAAAATTAGTCTTGTTAAATTAACAATGAAATCTTTGTCCTTACCCTTCATTAGGCAGAATACAATATGCACCCAAAACAATGCTATTACATTAACTAAATCCATCCTTGTTTTTAAATTACTTCAAACTAATATTGATAGAGCATGTAAGCATTATTCTGCACAAATAAGAAGTAAGAAATATGTAAGTGGTTTAATTACATAAAGCACAAGAAGATATGGAAATTTATCTTTTTCCACTGATGTGGGGAGGAGGGGACCCACAACGTATCCTGAAAATTCAAAAATTATCATGCTCTAAAAAGAAATCTAAAAGATTTGGATGAGGAATTTGTCTAAAACTGTTCATCACTTCCGTATAACATTCTTAAGTCAGCACATAATAAATGCTGTGGGTTTCAGAAAAGTGTGAAATACCGAGTGTGTATTCTTTATGTTGTAATCATTCTGGGAATGAAAACAGGTATTAGATTTATAATAACAAAGTTATATCCCCCAAAACTGTAAGTCGTAGAGTGTTGTGTGGTAGAACGTATTTAACTGTGAGAGTTTTGCAGTGTCTTTTCTGGTGACTTGGTCAAGAGCTGTAATTTGGCAGTAAGGGAGGGGAAAAGGGAATTACCTTTAAATTCTTTCATATCCATTAGTAAATTATAATTTATTTGGTGTCCACACTATTCCTGAGCAAGGAATTAACATTTTAGTGTAAGTTAAGATTAATTTAAATTAATAAAAAGAGCTTTTGCTTAAAAACATTATCAAACAAGGTTGCTGATCTTAGCAGTAGTAAACAGACATTTAAAAGAATAGAAATCATCACACTAATTTACCCAGTTTTAAGCCACAATGTAACACTCTAGTTTTCTGTGTGACCTTATTTTAGCTTTTTCTTATTTTGTTAAAAATTACATGATATTTAATAAAGAATCTGGCTCATAACAGAAAAGAGTGTTATACATATATTTTAGTATTATACATATATTTTAGTAGCTAGAATGAGAAGAAGAGAACATAAGAAAGTCTTGTATTGTCTTCTACTAGAACTAAAATTTCTTGAATCTTACCTCTTGATCATAATTATCATCTCATTTATCACTTGGCAAAGTTTGGAAATCAGAAATGACTGCAGTAATCAAGAAGTAAATTAGGCAGGATTTTTCTGAGACTGCAAGCCAAGATTTTGGACCTTGTAGTTTTCAAAAGACCATGAACAAATTTGATATTCAGAAAGTGATGAGGAGTCACTTGGTTCCAAGTTGCATTCCTCTCATGTGAAAAAATGATAAGCACAATAAAAACCTTACCCTTACCTTTGGTGGCTTGAATGGATAGTCAGATGAAAATGTGATATCCAGGAAAAAAACGCCTCCTTCATATACAGAACCAGGAGGTCCAAGTATAGTAGATCTCCATTCATAAATGTTATCTCCTTTAGGACCGGCACTGTGTAAAGAAAGAGACAGAAAGAAAGAGTCAGATGTACTTTTGATTGAGGCATTTTATGGATTTCCTTCAGCATTCATTATTTTTTATAAATGTCATTTGTCTATTTTTAACACCTGCCTAATGTCCAACTGATTTCAGTGGGCTCAGTGTTTTAAACTGGCACAAAAGCTGGGTACTCTGCTGTCCCTTAGGAGAGACAGAAGTGAAACAGAATGACCATGAACTAATGCACCTTCGCTGTCTGAAACGTATCCCCAGACCTATTTTCTTGAGTATGTGATTGCCCTGAGGTTCCACATCACACCCTTTCAGTACCATCATATTCATACACAAAAGGAGTTTTACATCTTGACCACACTCCTCCAGGCATTTAACAGATCCCACCTTCATAAAAAATGTGGCTTTCAAGTTATTGATACACATTTATTGCTACTTGTTTCATAGGCTAGAGTGAAATGTTACAGCCTTGGGCAGCAAAACTAGGGAAGGGAGAGAATCGAGCAACATGGAATTGAGCTTCTTACAGCACTGTCATTCCAAATAACTGTTTTCTTCAGGATATATTTGTGTTATGCCTCTGGGCAATCAGCAATGAGACAACGAGCCAAAAATACTTTATTTTAAGAAGTACAATACTGAATGCATTTCTTACTAGGGGAAGGGTTACTGCATGATTAATTATTAAAGTAAAGCTTTGAAAGAATGGATAATGAACCAGCATTTTCTCAACTTCTGAGCTATCACTAATGCTATTATCACACAGTAAACATCTAACCTCCTCACAAAAAACCCTAACCAAATAATATACACCCCCCCGCCAAAGAAGCCACCCCAAAAAAAAAAAAAAAATTTCTTTAAGCAAGTTTGGAGAAAAATTAACCTAACATTCCACAAAAGGTCCTGAATCCACCCTGCTGAGATCCAAACTTACTGAACTGACTGCTATGGAGAACAACAGCACTGAGCTCACACAGACACAGTGGATTGATCACATCTACGCAGATAAGTCAATAACACAGCCCGGTAAAAGATCCTTTCCATTCTCCCCACCTGGGCAGTTTCCCAGGCACCACCTCCATTTCACAGACACCTGCTGAGGCAGCCCCACCCTTCTCCCTCCGTGGTGCCAGGGAACAGGCACTGAACTGTCATACGTGATTGCACATGAAGCAAGCATGACAGGGCATGGCACCATGCTGTAGTCTGGGAATTTGTGGTTTCTGGAATTGCTCGACACACAGAGCAGCCTCCCTACAAGTGTTAAGGCTCTTCCTATGTCATGTCACCTCACATATTTGTCATGCACATGTTCACAGTCTGTAACACGGCATGTTGGACATTCATCCTTACTGTGTACTCAAATGTGGAGACACTCATCAGAGACAAGGCATGTGAGCAGTCTGCATTATGGATCTGCAATCCTCACATGAAAAATTTAGCTATTTCTACATTAACATTTTATTTGAGAAAAAAATGCTGGTTTTCATTATGAATTCTCTTTCAATTCATAATTTTCCAAGATGATTTTTATCTTGTAGACATTTCATGCACCAAATGTTGCAGTTTTTTCATAAACAGGACAAAATAATAGTGGAATTTGGATCACATCTTATTTAATTAAAAACAAAAAATTATTTTATGAAGCTGTTGCTATTTTTCTGTTGCCAAAATAAAAGCAGGTACTAAGAGAATACTGGCCTCCAGAGTACAGCTAAGAAAGAAAACCTACAAGTGCTGTCAAAAATAAAGTTTCAGTCTAAAATCACTCATCTTATGTTTCTATTTCCAATGCATGCATCAAAGTGGAAGAAAAATACTTTTAAGGGAAAAAAAGGGAAATCTAGACGCAAAGAGGTCCATTTTTGGTAATATAATGAACCATTTGTACTCTCAGGCACTCCAGAAGATAATTTTATGCATGATCCCTAAAAAGCAATTAGTGTAAGAACTGAAAATATTGGGGCAAGAAAGACAATATTTAAAACCCACACAGGCCACTGAAATGCTTCAATTAATTCTTGACATTCATCAAGCTCACAGCTAATTAGTATTGTGCTTGAAAACCAAATTTCTATGGAGCAATTCAATTTCAGCATTAGATGTCCTAATGACTGTTTTATAGTTTAATGCAGAGGTTAGTGCTCTTGCCCTGTGTGTCAGGTACTGTTCTTTCATACCTCTCTAACAGCTGGATGCAATTGAATCAGATTAATGAAATGGATGAATCAAATCAGTGACATATTTCAGCCCAGGGAATCAGTCACGATTAAGTGCAGCACCATTCCAGTGTCAAACTATCTGGTAATCACTTACCAAGTCAGAGCACAGGCATGTTTGAGCTGGTAGCCAATGGCCCTCTGCGTGTTACTATCTGCTCTCCTCTCCCACACTACCACCAGCAATACAGAAAAGGATTGGGCTATAATGCAAGACAAGGCCCTAACCTTGTAAGCAGAAGAAAACGCTATGCTTGAAATCTATCCTAACTGCTGAGGAAAGATTGCTGCAATGTCAACAGAAACACAAAGCTGCAACAATAACTGCACTCAGAGAAAGGAGAACATTTTAAAATGTTAAATCATTATACCTGATTGAGATTTGTTAAATTTCTGTTTAACAGCTGAAGTGGTGTCTCACTTGAAGTAGTGTAAAAGATATCCCTGCTTCACTAGCAGCCTAAAAATACCTGCAACTGCTACATTATTGGTTTGAGGAGACACAAGACTACAGACCAGAGTCAAGACATCTTACTTGGCTTCTGCAACCTATGTATTTCCACTAGGCATCATCCTCAGCCAGCCACTTTTGTCATCTGTATATATGCCAAAGTAATCCTTTCTGCAAGCAAACCAACCCACTCTCTCTACGACTCAGCAGAAGATAGCAGACCTATTCCCGGCAGTGTCAGCCCCGGCAGCGATTCCCACAAGGACAGGACAGTAGAGTTACACCCACTTGGCTGCTGCAGGCACAGCAGAAAGTGCAGCCCTGCCTCAGGCCATTCCTTGCTCGTGTCCGGAGCTGGGAGCGAGTGCCAGAGCCCTGCTGGAGGCACTGCCTTCGGCTCCTCATCACTGCAGAGCATCAGGGCTGCAGAAAGGCACAGGGAGGGAACTGCTTCTCCGTTCCCAGGGAACAACAATAACCCAGACTGAAAATTGGGAATAAGGAAGCTGTACTCTGTCAGTAATTATCTATTGAAAAGATTTTCTATTGAATATTTCTATTAATATGAATATTTCTATTAATATTTTCTATTGATACAACTGGTAGAAATGCTGCCCTCCTGTTGGGCACTAAAGAGGCTGGCACAGGAGGCTGGCTAGGGGCTGTACTTGAGCTCTTCATTCCCAGATGCTCTGCTGGTGTTCAAGAGACGTTCCTGCTGCAAGCATAGGCTGGCAAGCATCTCCCCTTAAACCCTGAGAACTGCGATGAGTGACAGCCTAGGACTCTTTCTCGCTCTCGCCACACTGGACAGAACACCCCAGGCAGAGAACTACAATGGGAAACTTCCATGGTTTTCTTCCCCTTCTCTTTTCATCACTGACAGACCCAGCTCCTTCCAACTTGCCCTGTGGAATCCATATGGAGAAAAAAAAATCCTCTATCCTGTCCTTTAAAATACAAAATCTTGAAGCAACAGGTCTGATGACTACTTCAGTGTTTCGGCTACAGAGCATACAAGTGCAGCCCATTGCTAACAGCCTGCTGTCCTCCTAAATTAGCTTCAGAACATCACAAATTTGGTAAAGGCACCAATGCTATATTCCCAATAAAAAGTCCACTTAATTAATTTTTTACAATATGGAATACAAAAATCTCAGTCAAAATAACAAAGCAATTTAATTGAAATGACAGAATATTATTTGCAAAATTGGGAGGGGGTTACTTCATACATTAAAAATAGATTGCTTTTTAAAAATAAATTAGAGTTAACTGGCTGCATCTGCTCCCCAAGCAAATATTCATTATGCCACTTTACTGAAGGATATATACCTGATTCAAGTAAGACAAAGGACTTATAACCATGCTGTAGCCAAGCTAGTCCACTGAACAGATTTAATTTACAAGTGTGACTTCAGATGGTGAATTTGAAAAGGCATGAGGTTAAACTTGAGGGACTCATGGGTTCACACCAGATCTTTCAAACCTAACTCTGAACCCTGGCTCTCAAGTTTTCTGAAGATGAAGAACAGCTTTTCCAGCACAGTGTTAAGAGCATCCACATGGATGCAGTGACATTTACACCAGCAAGAAGCCTGTTAGGCACCTGATGCAGTGGTTACAGAAATCCAAGTTCAGCTTTCTGTTACAATTCATTAAATCAAAATGCATTGAAGCAGCCCATATGGAACTATCTGCAAGACAAGAAACTAGGACAAGAAATTTCCAATCTACATGATGCTGGTAGCATTTTGCTTTCTGCACTTGCCAAGTGCACTTCTGTCAACAGCACTCCTCTAAAACACAGGGCTCTAAAATTGGTGACAAATACAACTTCATAGTACTGACACTGTGCTAACTGAGAAGTAAAAGGATGAAGGAAAATGCAATTTGGCTAGATTTGATGTTAACTCTCTGTTATGCTTTATTATGATATAGAATATGGGTCTGCAATAGCATACAACTTGGGGGTCGGTGTGTTCAGTTTTTAGGAAGCTTCCAACAGCGAAGTCTGTCAGACTCTAAAACAGACTAATCAGAAATGTCATTGGTATCATAAAATTGGTATCAGGAAAACCACTGTGGGGTGCCTACATGGCAGATTTAAGTTGTGGAATATTTTCACACATTCTCCTCTCAAAGGCTGCACCCTCAGGCATAATATCCAAGCAGGTAGAATCCTAGAACAGTAAAGGCTGGAAAAGATCTCTACTGATCACCCCAAAGGCAGCAGCTAACAAACCAAATGGGGCACCTAGAATGAAAATTAGGTAAGGAAAGATCTCCCTCCATCCTTCCCAAATGTTTATTTCAAAACGAGATTCAGCAAAACTCTTGGAGTTCTTCACAGACTGGTCAACCACAACTCTGTCACTATGTAATTTTTAATTACAATGTAAGTGAAGCAATGTAAGGGAAGACAGTGCTTTAAGAGAGGAATAAGATAACTTTTTTGATTTTTCTTATTTCAACAGAAGGCATTAAAGAAAGAAAGAACAAATGCCCTCAAGTATGTTCCACAACCTTGTGCTTGAAAAATCCCCTTTATAATGCTACAGTATAATGAAGTTCTGCAAAATCTACACCACCACCTTGGAAACTGACTTTTACAAAATTCTGCTGGAACAAATGCACTCAGCATGTTACCAGCACAAAAGCTGTGTTTTGGACACCAACATCTCAGCTAAAGCTGTTGGATGATCTAGGTCAGTACCAGCTACTAGATGGTAATGGGGCTGTAACAGATCCCATCAGCATAAACAATTTAGGCAAAACCACAGACCCCATCTGTAGGGAGTCTGCCTGGCTCACCATCTCAGCTTCTGAGCTTGATGAACTCATTTGCAGTGGAAGGAGAATGCCCCAGGCTCAGGTAACTTCAACCTATCACAGAGCTGGAGATTCATACCTACCATGCAGGGTATCTAGTGTGGATGCTGATGTTTGCCCCTCAGACTACACAGACAATCAGGGTAGAGAGATGAGTGACTGCAGCACAAGGAACATCTAAATACTCCCCAACACCAATGTTTTCCCTCTGGTGACACCTACTTTTCACCAACTGCATGGGGAACCTGGCTCCTAAGTCAAGACACTAAGCTGAACACTTGGGAAAATCCTCCTCACCCCTCCATGCAGTGAGAAGGTGTGTGAAAACAAAGCTAGACAACCCCATCTTGTAGCACGCTACCTTTTTATCTAGCTACAGATACATACTGTCATGCTGCTGGTAATTTAAGAACAAAAAAATCTCACAAGCAACCAAAGCATTTCTGTCTGGTGCAAGCTGTCTGAGAGTTGCTCAGTGAAGCCTGGAGAGAGCACAAATCACTTAACAGTAGTTATGTTTTAATGTCAAGCACGGGAATAGAAAGATGCTCAAATTATTTTCTTGCTTTGATATTTTCAACATTTTAGTGAAAATTTGTCCATAACCCTTTTTTTTTTTAATTCTCTTTTTCAAGTGTGGAGGCACTCTTGTGGTTTTGGTTACAGAGTGCCAGAAAGGAAATGAATATTAATTAAAAGGCGTATGTTTGTGGGTGGCTTTCAGTTCTGTGACCTGTGACAAGCATGGATAGCAATTTCCATTTTCTTAATTTTTCAATGCCTTGTTTATAAGGCTCTCTGGAGTGCTTATTCTCAGCATTCATATGATCAGTACCAGTGCCTAAGCACCTCTACTTATAGAATCTGGATAGTACATCATCTAGAAAGAGAAAGCAAACTGGTTTCACTAGCAAGAGCTAGAAGTATAGCCCTAACTGTAGGATTACAGCATTTTTCTGAGGTTGGGCACATGAGGGCTGTCTATAGCCATGTATCAAAACCTGCAATGTGCAGAAAACACTTTTTGATAAGGTGTTCACTTTTATTAAGGTTAACATGTTATGTGCAATTTTTTACAAAGAAAAAATTTCAGTCTATTGTGTTCTTTATATAGCTACAACTGTTCCTGTTTTACCTGCCACTGGATTACCTGCTACATATGTTTGCTGAGAAAGGTTATTTACTGCTTCTAGCAGATCCACAGAGGCTCTGTGGGAATGAGGATCTCATTCAGTGTACAAATCTTTTCTTCTCTCACTTCTCTAAAGTCTATCATGCCCTTAAGACTGAAATCTAGAAAGTACCGTTTAAAAAAAAACAAAAACCCAATCTATTTTTAACTCATGGATCCCTTGATAACTCAGCTGGTTGTAAAGCAGTGTAGGACTTGTGCCCAAGGACATGGTTCAACGCAAAGCAAATGCAACTTGACAGCTCCTCAAAAGCAGCGTGGCTACTCAAAGCAAAGTGCTGATCCAAACTAAACTAACTTGGCCGAACCATACACATTCAAAACCCATCAATAGATTAGCTTTGTGCTTAATCAGGTGTCATTTGCCCTCCTGCAGCCAGAGTAGGGCAAACACTTTAGTTTGCTTGCTCTGGGTTAGAAATATAGCCATGTGTTTGGTTCACATCACATTGCACCATCAGGGGATCTAAGCCAGTGCAGATCTGCTATTAATCACCCTAAAGGGAAAGATGTGTTTTAGACTGATAGAACCCCCAGTGCTAAACTTGCCATTAGTAGAATATACACTGGCAAATCATTTGCTAATTCTATCAAAGCTGTAATATGTAGAAAACCCCAGCAATGTATTTCAGAAAGCTGACAGTTTTTCCACTGCCTCAAGCCCCATTAAATTGGTTCATTGCTACAATAACTCCAGATCACTTTCCTCCTAGTATTCCTGCTAGCTCCTAGGACATTTCTTGCTGCTGTTAGAAGTCTGCACAGATTCTTTCCATCTTCCAGGGCAACCCTAGCCAATTATGGAGGCAGAATTCCTGTAATTTTTCTTTTGAAAATATAACTAAATACCAGAACACAGTTTGCTAAATTTCAACAGAAATGCTTAATTTAAACCATGTAACAAAATATATCAGATTGCCTATGTCTACACTCTTGACAAAGGAGTTGTACCCAGGCAACTCACAGAAAAGTTTACCAAACATGAGTTGTTTCTGAAAACAGAAATCTCAGGACTCACAGGCATGAAGAAATTAAAATAAACAAAATGTTCAGCAGGAACTAACTTGAAATATCTGCAGAAGTGCCTCTCATATGCCTATGCCAGTGAAATTATCCATACTACCTAATAAAACACAGAGCAGGACAGTCAGTAAAGGGAAACATTTCCTGCTACTCTGCCATGTGTTCATAATAACAGAGCTTTAATTTAGCATAAAATAAAAGATCAGCTCCCTTTCATCAGTGTTAAAAGACCAGTAGTACTAGTGTCAAAACACTATTTTCTTGCTGTTGATATAAAGCTCAATTTGTATTAGGGCCAAATCACTTTGTTGAAGAAATTTGCCTAGTGGGTACACAGTTTCCATTTCCCTTCCAGGCAAAATTACTGAAGAACCTGGATTTAGCAAACATGGAAAATTTTGCTTTTCATCCATGAGAGAGGATCCTTCGCAACTCCCTAACACAAACAAAACTCATTTGGGATACATGTATATTTTATTCTTCAATATTTTTAGCCTCCTTACTGACTCTAGCAATTCACCCTGAAAGAACCACATGGTACCTGAGAAATTGTGCAGCCTTAGTTTAAGGTATCTGCCCACAAATTCAGAAAACGTGTGCTGTGGAGTATGACTGCAATGTAAATCTCCCAAATCCCAGACCATCACCTTACCCACTGGGCTGAGATGACATTATTAGTAAGCCATTCAGTTGTTCTGTGGCATCCACATGTTTCAGACATCAGTGACCTCCACCTTTCACTGCAAAATCTTCACATCAAAAAGCTAAGTGACACTGACAAATCCAGTTTAGGGTTTCTTACCAATATTTTCAATGACACTTTTAATGCCAACAAATAGAAAAAGCTATTACTCTCAACATCCCTTATGCCCACACTTCAGATGGAGGAAAAAAGAACAGTTAAAACAATTTCACTAAAGGACCTAATTAAACTAAAAATACAGCTGGCATTAAAAATGTAGTAAACTTATAAATACTCATGACTAAGAACAATAAGTGGGCAATTTTCAACAGACTAAGCCTGCAAGTTATCTAAGCTGTTCAAATGAAATTCCCAGCTATCAACTTACACCAAATACCTAAACACTAGGCAATTCCAAATGTATTAAAAATGTGACCAATGTATTAAAAAAATCTTCTGCTACTCTGCAGATTATGTTTTGTTTTCTAAGGAAGGTACCTTCACCCAAAAATTGAAAGGAACACCTCTGAACAGTATTTTTCAAGACAGAAAGCACACTGGTGAATTAGAGAATCACCACCATCTGACGATTGAAGCCTAAAGGCAGATTCTGTGATTAAACTTGTGAACTACATTAATGTTACGGAAAAATTTTATTCTAATATCATAAAAGGATAAAGTACAATTTATAGAACACAATTTATTCAGGTACTTCATGAAGAACCAGGAAAGACTGAATTGCTGAGAAGTCACCTTCACTGAAATGTGTGTGTATCCACCTGTCAGGAAGATGAACACCCAGTGTGCCTGGTAATCCTACAGTGGAACCTCCTCCTCTGCCTCCAGGATGTCCAGGACTGGGCTTCTGCATCACTTCATAGCCATATAGCTAGAAGTTGCCTTTCCCCCACCTCCTCTAAAAAATCAGCTTTCAACTTCAGAAAAGAAGTTCCAGCTTGCCCACACAGAAGTAGTAAAAACACAAAACCGTTCAGTCGATAACCCTGCCTCCATTTCCACACATTAACACTGTGAGTAAGAAGCACCTACTTCATGTATTTAATGACCTTTAAAACATCCATATCAGTTCTGTACTAAGAATTGTTTCATACTAACTTCCTGAATGTTAACCTGCAGCAAGCACTGAATAATGTTGTTCAAAAGAAGCCTGTATTTTCATAATCTAAGTCCGTTCTTGGTCCAGTCTGCCTAACCTGGCACAGGCTTTCTCCCAAATGTAATTCTATTATTACTTTTAAATACTTTCTTCCTCCTGCCTCTATCTATTTCCACATCATACTGTACAGCCTAACAAACCAGAAATTGCTATGCCATAGCTCCCTGTGTCAGATGCCTAACTTGAAGCCGTAAAAGTCTGATGGAAATCTCTGTAACTAGTAAAAGACTGTATTTTGCAAAAAAAATGTCCTTTCCCAGTTCATACAACAAGACCTTCCCCACCTTGCATGCAATATGGACACGTTCTCAAGTCCAGCTCCTTTCCAAACATGCTTAGGGTCACCATGTGGAGAATCAGAATTGAAAGTAGTTACCTGCTTTGAAGGGGTGTGAATCTGATTAGCCAGAACTCAAGAACCTTGTTCAACGTTCAATGTTCAGAAGGTTTGTCTTTAGTCCTGTCTCCACAGGCTAACAAAATTTCCTACATTGAGGGTTGATAAAATGAGCTTCTCACTTTTTTGTCTTTTTCCACAAGACTCATGGTCTGAACACTAGAACTCTGGCTATGAGCTTTAAAACTCTGCTTACAGCAAATGACTTCAAGCTTCACATTCAGTGCAGAGGACAAATTTATCTTTGCTGACAAGTTTTTATATATCTGATCTATTATTTGATATAGGAATTTTTTTAACCTTTGTATTTTCAACAAAACAATTCTGCAAATTTTGCCAATCCTAATATATAAAGCAAATCTGTGGGGTATATAACACATTCCAATAGACTTGAGTGCAAGGTGGCTGGGGCTGTCCCACAACCAAATAAGCCCATCAAAACCAGCCCCATGCCTCCTCTTACGCCTTTCCCTCCCTTGACACCTGGAGTGGTGCTTGGGAAACCCCATTCCAAATTGCTCTGTGGTGCTGAGCAGGTTGGGAAGTAATCAGTGATTGCTGCCAGGACTCCTGGAATCATCAGCTGGCTGCAGACTGGCCTGGATGCCAGCACCAGCCTAAGAACTGCTGCAGAGGGGAGGACAAAAAAAAGTGAGGGCTGCAGCAGCTCAACCTGAGTTGGCTGAAAACATGCTGGAATTATATCCTGCAAGGACAATTCTGGAACTACAGTAGGGATAAAACTGGGGCCCAGAGTCCTCTCTTTGTTCATTTAGTATGTAAGTTGTTGAGTGACCCAACATTATAAGCGTTAACCATCATGTAGCAAGCACAGGGCAGGCTTGAGTGGGGTTCTAAAACATTAGATCAACAATGTCCACTTCACTAGTTAAATATGAGTGTTTGGAGAGTTTCAAAACAAAAGCAGTTGCGGGTAGGAATCTGCTTTGTGTGATGCAGAACTGGAGATGTCTGAAGCAATACTTGGTACAGAGAATAAGTAAATGTAATTTGTGGATAAAAGGCATTAAAACACCCTGGGAATACCAACTTTAGTTCCAAAAGCACAGCAATTCAAAGGAATAGAGAAAGCATCATGCATACAAACACGCAGAAATCAATGTCTGATATGAGTTCATTTTACTCCACAAAGGTGTACTACTCTAAAGAAAAATGTGAAAATAATAATAATTTCAGGGTAAAGAAAGGTCAATAAACATCTAAATGAAACAAGTCTCACCCAGTAAAATCTGGTTATTGAAAATCCAGATCCAGCCCAACTACTGCTTCCTCTACCAACAATAATTTAATATTCAAAGCAAGTGTTCTCTGTGGAGGTAGTTGTAGTATAAGGAGCAGAGGCTGTTTGGGTTGGCCTTGGGAGTAGGGCTTTGCACCCCTTCTCTAATGGACCTGCCACTGCTCACGGCAAGCTAATGGATTTGTGACCCACACTGAATTCTGCTGTTGAACTTAGACCACTGGTTCCACTAGACTATGAAATGCTGCAACTTCATTGTAAGAAAAGTCATTTTCTCCCACAGCCCAGATGTGAGGCAGCTGCTGGAAAGTGGCAGTTCTCTGCCTGCAGTAGGATACAGCAGCTCAGACCCTGGGCAAATCAAAAGCACAGGGACAGCACTGACACTGGGTGTTAATCCTTCTTTCCAATAGCTCAGATAACTGCACCAGTTGCACCACATTCAGGAATTAGACACTGCTACAACACACACATGGAATGGCTGTGATCTTAAGAAGAAAAAGCTCCGACTGTGTATGGTTTTTATTTGAGGCTATAAGCATGATTTATCAGTGGAAAGAATAAGCTTAATGTCTACTGCTGCAAAATTCATCAGGTTATATACAAATTAAGTATAATCTCTTCCAACATGTCCTAATATTATATATTCATACATAACTCTACTTTCTTCCTATTCTCAGTCAGTTTAATTTAGTGAACACCATTAACCATACATTGGCTTATATTTGCAATCTAGGAAAAATAATATTCTTTCTTATAACAAATCTCAATAAAGCTTTTTCTTTGCTGCAAAGGCCTGAATTTAAAGTACTGCACTGCTATAAAAATTAACTTAAAACAGGCTCCCTGCTCATTGCACTTAATAGACTCAATAGAGCTGAAAGGATAAACATTTTTATTAGTAGTGAGTGTGATGGGACTGATTACTGATGTTTAGATGATCAAATATTTGTAACAAAAAAGAAAAAAGAAGCTGTAGCAAATATATAATTTTGATCTTAACCATTTTTGCTGCAGGTATCTAAGACATGACCAATATTCTGCTTTACACACAAAACAATAAACATGACAGGGCAATGACTTGATAAGAGTGACTGCATGGGTAAGGGGCAGAACAGGGTACAGAAGTAGACTCTCAGATCTCTGTCAGTAACCAAAGCACAAGGTCTCAGCAATTCCCATTTAATGCTTGGTTTATACACCTGAACTTCAGAAACCCCTCAAACACACCTTATCCTATAACCAGGGTGTAGATAGGTGCTCCCAAGAGGCAACTTACAAAACTAACTCAAATGGCAAGTCTTCTTTCTTGCTTAAGTCTTCCTTAATAAAACTTAAAAAATAGTGTTGGAAAATAACAATAGTAGTAGCAACAGTAATAACAACAATAATGATAATAATAACAAAAGGATCAAGCTCTGGCTTGGCTCTGGGTCCCTTGCACCCAAGTGTGCTACCTTACTTCCCTGGAGAAGGTTGCCAGGTGCGCAGCTCTGACAGCAGTCCCAAGCCCCTCAGGCATTTTGGGGTGGCCAGGGGGAGGTAACCAGCCAGTCATGCTCCAGCAGCTCCCAGCTGTGGTGCAGTCCCTCGGGAGCACAGCAACCTGGTGTGGGGCAGACTGGCAAATTGGCTCAGGCAGGGAAAGCCATAAAGAGCTCTTTGATTGTTCCCTCTCCCCATTGCACCAAGCAAATGTCATCACAGAAGACAATCCTGCACAGGGAGAAATGCTGGACATTTTTTTGGTAGGAGTTGATTTTCCAGAGGGGTACTTAGAGACACTTTCATAGCCCACTGACAATTTGTGAGCACTAAGATCCAGCTTTTTGGGTTATGCTTCATCTCACTCCTGTTCCCCCTTCACCACAAGCAGCAGCAGCTTTCACAGGGCAGGACTCTGTAAGAACTGGAAGCTAATTACCAGATGTCTTGGAAATCTTTCCAATCTGCACAACTTCATCCAGTTTCCAATGCTTAGCATTAGCTCTTTTGGAACCTCTTCATCCTTATTTTTGTGTAACAAATTTTCAACAAGGCAGGAGTTCTTTGTTCTCTCCTAATAAAACAACCTAAAATGTTAACACTTCAGCATGAAACTAATGAACTAAATGCACTTTTGTGGAGATCTGAGCAGACATACGGGCATTTCCAGATTTATGTGAAAACATTAATTCTGGAAGAAGTCTTTTAGGCTGTGTTTTTAAAATAACTTCAGAACTACAAAAATTAATACAAACAACAGTTGTAAATTATCTATGTATTTTGCCAAGCATATGGCCACTCACAGGCTGCACTTATTGAGCATAATCTAAAATAATATATTATAAGTGGATGAAAAGAGAAGTGGACCAAGTCAGACATTTACTTAGAAGCAACAGCTTTGTCCACAATATTTCACTCCAAATAAATGCAAGTGACAATGCAGAGATACTCTGCAGACCATTGAGTGTTCAAGTCTACAATTTACTAGGATGGAAATGATTTTCAAATGTCTCCTCTTGGGGGATATAGTGAAAAAGATGAAGAGTTGCTTGAGTATTTCTGCTCCTGCAGTACTGCTGACACAGGAGACTGTCAGTTCGATACAACTTATTTCAGTGGGATACCTACCAAGTAAGTGTATGAATTTAGTACGAAGTGGGAATATAGACCCCATTCACATGAATCCTCCAGCTGGCAGAGCTGAGAGGGGTTTGAAGCACCACAGAACGCAGCTGGTAACATCTCCAGAAGTGCAGCTGATTGCAAAACAAATGTCTGACCGTGCTCTGACTGTCTAGGAGAAGGGAAGATGACCCTGAACTCCCTAAGAAATGTATCCTGTGCTCAGGGCCAAGAGGAATGGGTGACATACTGCAAATGCACTACTATTCTCCTGCTGACAGTCACTGCTGAACTGATCCATCAGTCATTTTGGACTTTTTCCATAAGCTTTCCTTGTAACTTTTGGTGGCTCTAAGGAGCCCACCTTAAGTTTTTGTGTATTAAAGAAAAGATTTACACTGTTTTCCTCCAGAGCACTTAGCTCCCCATGCTGTCCTGAATGCCTTAAACATTTATATGTCTTCTTTTCTATAAATGTTAACAAATTTCAGTCATTATAACAGCAATTTTACGAATGTGGCTTTTTGAAAAGATGGATCACCTAACACACTCTATATCTATAGCACTTTCAACGTGCCTCTCAAACACTTCAGAGCTGGCGCCTCCCTTTAAAGATCTGCCCTGGAGAGACCTCCAGCATCTGGCATGACCTCGTTAACCCCTGACTCGTCTGAGCCATGCAAGATGCAGCAATCCATGCTTTATACAAGGCACTAAACCATTCAAGGTATAAAGACAGTGATTAGCAGCATGAAGTGGAACATATAATGATGATATATTTTTGATGGTGCTTCTTTGCTTTCTTTTTGTTTTGCAAGCTTTATATACACTCTGCAGATTGGCATTTCTGTGCATCTTGGATCAACTAAGTGGTTATGCCAAGCCTTCCTACGAACAAGAATTACATTAGTCACTTAAAAATCAACTGCCTACACAGTCATAAACTAATTCACTTGGCTCAATTATAGTGGAACTACAAATCCCGACCAGACCTGCAGTGTCATGGGGGGAGAACTTTGTGGAGCACTGAAAAGGGTGAACCTGCCAGGCTCTGGAGAGAGATTGCCATTGGGACACCCCTTGGAAACTATCCCCAGGCAGCAGGTATGGAGCAGCAAGAAGCCACCTTGCAAATATCCCAGCCTTGAAAATCTCTAATGCTCTGAAGGTCAAGCTCCACCCTCAAACCAATGTAAAAGCCAGGAGGCAATTTTACTGGCACTTCCAATAAAGTGCTGCCTAACAAACAGGCACAGACTGGATTTTAGCTTCTGAATGGTCTCTGGGCACAGCTCCAAGCAGCAGATCGTAGAGTCAAGGAACAAGGTGAAGCAGGAATGGCCAAGGGTTGTAGCCAAACAACATGGTATATTTGATATGCCAAGCACAAATAAACTAAACATAGCTGTCTATTTGGCATCAGAAAGCAGCCAACAGAAAAATAAATCCCAACTTTCAAACACTGACTTCCCTCCAGCTTTATCTACTTGTTACTTGATTAACTTTAACAAGTTTGGTCCACAAAACTAATGTACCTCTTCTACAGACTGCATGTTTCCAGCCTCCTTATAGTCCAAATTTTCAAGCTCTTTACACCTTCCCCCTCCATTCACAGCCTTTTCAACCTCCCTTCAGAAATGCAAGAAAAGTACCTCTTCACTAAAAACTCAGCCAGCAGAGACCGACTGCGGTTCTCCCAGAAAGTGCATATACTCTACCTCTCTTCTTCCATCTGGCTCAGCTGAATGCCTCCCATCTCATCTCATAGAGATCTTCTTCCCCTTCCTTGAATATGCCCCTAGTAATCCTTCTAACTGTTCCTCTTCTTACAATGAAGGCAATCCTCATCCCATGAAGACAAAATTCCTTTTCCTGGACAATCCCTCAGATTCAAGGAAGAAATATTGATTATAAATTACATAATTACGTGCTCCATATCTGTTGAAAATACATATGAGACACACAGCAATACTGAAGTGTCATTCATCATCACTGATTCCAACTCACTTGAACTATTCACCTTAGACTCATATTCAAACTGGAGGAATTTTGTTTACAAAACTTTATTTCTGAGGATGACATATAACTAACAACAACTCCTGAGAACTAGAGGTTTTTTCTTCCTGAATTTCTAGTCAAATGACCTTCTTTTTACGTGGTTGTGTGAATCAACACACACAGCTGATTGAGGACAACCAAAAAAACCACAGTTGAAATGCAAAGAGTAAATTTACTTCGTTACCTCGCTGGCTAGAGGATCCCAAAACCACATGGGGCTGCAGAAACCCAACATGAGGGCACAGGCACCATCAGGCTCAGTCCAGTCCCAGGCAGGGCACTGGGGCTGCTGTTTGCACCCATTTATCAAAGGGCCATGCACGCGTGGTTTAACCCCATGCTGTGATTTTCCTCTGTGCCTTTTATGATCTCTGTTTTGATCTCTCTCCCAAGACAGGGAGTTCAAGCATGCCTGGGAGAGGGCCTCCAAGTCTCTGTAAACACCTATGTTATCTCTACACTGACATTCTGCTTCTCAAACAGACAAAGGATAAACAGCAGTGGGCATAATATATGGTTTCCCACACTGTTATTCTCCAGACCTTGGCATTCCCAGCTGCAAGGTCACTGGATTGAAACCTCCTTACCATTCTTTCGCTTTCAACACTTCCCTCCCCACACTGGAAAAATACTTCTTAGTTGGTTTATGTCTGTTGCATTATGATATGAAAATTACCATGTTTTTACTATAAATTAAGTTTAAAGGTGATGATATGCTGCCTCCAGCTGTTTGCATCTTAATCTCAAAACTATAACAATGCAAATCTGCTGTAGTTACCTGAAATACTTTGATCTGTTAACAATGCTTATATTCCTCCTGTCAACATTTACCTATCTTAAAAATCTTTCTTTTTAATCTAGAATTATCTCAATAGTAAGGAATAGAAAAGGAAAGGGAACATGACAAGGAAATATTAGAGGAGATTATTAAATATTCATAAACTAGCTAATGCTAAATTCGAAGTTACACATGACAACTTTAAATTCTCCTATAAGTTCCTGACATTCCCTTTAACTACTTTACTATACACTCCATCTTAAATAATTTTTCACAACTTCAGAGACACCACCTTTTAGTAAGACAAATATTTTGTATCTACAACCTATACAGCAAACTGTCTATACCCAGCTTCCTGCCAGTCAAAATACCAAAATATAAGAGAACATCTATGGCTCATATGCCAAGCTGAGTTCACCACTACAACCTTTGAAAGAATTACGAGGATGCCAGTTCCACTCATAAAAAAGGAATTGTATGTTATACAACCATTAACCTTGATAAGAAAGAAAATGTCTTGGAGAATAGTGGGGCTTTTTTTTTTTTGTAGGAAAGACATCAAACCAATGCCAGCATCATAACAGAAGAATGAGACAAATATACAAGAAATAAAATATTACAGGATGTATTAAGTGCACACAAAAACAGGCAAACCCAGCATCCTCAATTTAAGAAACAAACAGAAATTTAAAGTGACTGTACAGTACAGGACAGTTGTACATACAATTTTAGAGATACTGCAATTAGTCTCTTTACCATGAAGATATATATGCATATTCAGATTTGCAATTGTTTTACACTTGAGTATTTGTAAAGTTATCCAAGCAGCATCAGCAGCAGATGCATTCCTTAGTACTCCAAATCCTCATTTTTTGTAAGAAAGCCTAAAAATGGTAAGGCATAAAAAATCCTCTGATTTCTTCACAGTCAGTTCTCAGCCAAATGTGCCGAGAGATTCCCTTCTTGCTCTCAGTCCCCTGACCACGACATTTTGTACACTTGCCATGCACAAGGCTGTTTCCCCGCCTCCTGCTTTCTTTCAGCTGCATGACACTGACGTTACTTTTCTGCAACTTGTATCTAAATCAGGTTGAGATGATACATGTTAATACTAAAATATTCACAAAAAAGGACAAAGGATTATTCAATCCTTTCAATCAATTTATTCTGCAGACCCCCATGTGTGCGAATGGCTTTCATCTGTAAAGATATTATCTCATCTACCCTCTATCTCAATAAATAAAACTCTAAACAGTCCTTTTTTTAAACACATCAATAACAGAAATATTTGTTTTCTTTTGATTAAGTTTTCTCAAATACTTTACTTTTACTTTAGCTGAGGACTTAGATTCAAAATACAGCTGCAATACTGAAGAAGACAAAAATTGATCCTAGCAGTGGAATGCCTGAACTAAACCAGCTCTCCCTGAAGGACAAAGAAGTTCTTCACCAACTTCAGGCTGGATATCCCAGTCACACCCACAGAAGACACGTTGGCAAAAGCACACACAACACAGTTACAACCTACAGAAACGTTCTCAGGGGTTTCTGCACAGCCACTGAATCATGACCGGACCCTTCAAGAATGATCAGGCTTCAGCAGCAGAAACAAGCAAGCAGAGTAAGGAAGAAAGAGCAGCAGGAAAACTCCACCAGTGTGTGATGCACACAAATAATATGGAAAAATATTCAAGTTGGTTTTCCTAAAACTCACCTCAGTGCCACACTCTGCACTGGGAATATATGACACACCAGTGTTGAGGGAGGCAACAGCAGGCCTTTTTCATGGTGACTCCATGAATGAAAACATGCCTCTGGAAACAAGGCAGCTGAGTGCAGCATCAATACATTTCCCTGCCTGGCATAAAACAGGTAATGCTGAGAAGTTAAAGCTATCTACATGATATTTATTGGCCTCTGGGCTGCGCCCTACTCTGTAACTGAGAGGTGGTTTCCAGGTAAAATGCCACCTCCGGACTTCATCAATCCCATGGGTGTTGTAACAACAAAAAACCAGAAAGACCCAATGCGCAAAACCTAAACCTTCAAACTCTATGTGGTTCGTTTTTTTAATCACAGAGACACCAAAAATAAACTCTACTGAGGCAGAGACTAATTTGGTTATTTGAAGATGACTGGACTCTATCAGCTGACTCACTGCATACCAAGGAACTGCCATCAAATGAAGGTACTCACACGGGATGTTAAAGAAAGAAAAGTCTGGCTGGAAAGGGGTCAGTATTGTTCCCTCAGCACTTGAGGGCTCACCCCTGTATGTCCTGCACCAAAAGGATGGACAAGATGCCCTATACTAGACCTGTTACTGGTCTTAGACAGGAATACCTGTTGAAAAAGAGGTTACAGATGTCCTTGTCCTGGCAGATGTACCATGCACATAGGAACAAGTAAAACCAAGTCTGAAATTTGACTCCAAGGCAACATTCAACTTTTCTGTATGCTGACACAACATTAACTTTTGAAGCCTAATTATGATCATTGAGATTTCAATAAACTTACTCCACTGTTGAACAACAAACAGAAACATGTTATCAGGCAGGATTTGTTCAGAGCTGCCAAGGAGACACTTGGCATGTCCCACTCCTCTGTTCCTTTCAGCGGGGCTGTTCCAGGACAAACATGCTTTCAGAAAAAATTAAATGGTCTGGAGCAGCTGGATGCAATCTTGATTCTTACTTAGAAGAGCGGCATACAAAGGCATGTCCA
The DNA here is from genome assembly GCA_013397955.1 of Grantiella picta. Lineage (NCBI taxonomy): Eukaryota > Metazoa > Chordata > Aves > Passeriformes > Meliphagidae > Grantiella > Grantiella picta. The sequence continues at coordinate 1,016,756 of VZRM01006770.1, read as the reverse complement.
AAAATGAAACAAAAGCTGTATGCTCAGGTCCAGACTTAAGAGGGAGAATTCACACGAGTGCTGAGGAGCTGTCAGCAGTGGGTCCATAGGAACTGGTGGAGAGGACTGGAGTGGACAGGAGCATTTTCCCAGTGGTTAGGGAAAGTCAGACAGGCTCAGTTTGATTATCTGGGAAATGTTACAAATGCCAGCAGCAAGAGGTCAACTAAATAGAGCCCTAAAATGATAAATGAGATCAGCAAAATACACACTATTACCTTCTGTTCCTAAAGAGGTAGGAGTTTATGTTGGCTAGAAAAAATTTAGAAACATTCCATGCAGAACACTCTAGAGGGAATATCCTATTCTCCCCATTCCTGAAGATTTATCAGAGACCTTGACTAGCCTCAGGGAACTGGGGGGGATCTTGTTAGAAAGGCTGATTTCTCAGCTTGAAGCTGGACTAGTCACTGCCTGTGTCAGTGTGATGAGCAGCTTTAGCTCTTGAGCTGTTAATGGCTTTTAGCTGCAAATCCAAGAAACATGCAACAGGGCAGGAGAGAGGGAGGCAATAAAGGCTAATCAAGATCCAAAACTGATGGCATTTTTCTATTTAAAGGCTTTCTGGGTAGATGCTCACCCCAAATTTAATGGAGGAGGTTGAAAAGATTTCAGCAGAGCTATATTAATCTGTAGCTTTTCACAGGACACATGCAGGGTATATAATGGTTGGTATATTTAGTTGGTATGGAAATATTTTGCTGGCATTGGCTATGCAGAGCATTATTAAAATAAAAAAGTGTATTCAGTCCCTTTGACCAAATTCTGTTCTCAGTCTTGTCTGAGGCTTGACTAATGTCACTAAAGTCAGTGAAGTTGCTTTAAACAATACACTCTATTACACTTTAGATACTAGAAAAATGCTAGTAAGAATTAATTTTCTTAATTCAAAATTCATAAAAAATGGCAATTTGTGCTTTTATCTAAAGTATAAAGTACACTTTAAGGTATAGCAAATGAATTAACAAGAATTAATATTTAAAAATTAACAACTAACAATTATTAACACTGATAATGTGTAACTAATGAATTACTGTAGTCAATGAATTAATAAACAATGTAAAAAGAGGCAATAAAACTGAAAATGAAACAGACCTCCAGTGCTTTAGATAAAAATCTATTTATAATTTCTTCAGATTTAATATTTGTTTTACAGAAAAATCTGTCAGAACCTCTACAATCTCTCCAAATAAGATACAAAGTCTCTTACTGTAAGATACAATCTCTTGGCATAAGAAACAAAAGCTCTACAGGTTAATTCACTGCTGTTCTGAGCAAGGGCAAACCCCACAATCTTATTATTTGCTTTCTTGGTAAACAGATTAGATCCATATTCAGCTCTGGTGTTACATATGCATGTGACAACTGCTGGCATATTGCTCTGCCGGTGCTCAAGAACATTTCTCTACCAGTTAAACAATCTTCCCCGAAATAAACACATCTTTTCTGTTATCACAAGCTATAAGGCAGTTCAAGAGCCCTGAAACGATCTTTTCATTAGTTTGAGATGCTTAAGCATCTCAGTACTGAAACATCCCTTATAAGCCTTATGAGACTGGAAGCGTATAAATTCTGCTCTCCCATTCCTTTAATGAGAATGCCTAATAAAAATGTAAACTAATTCTCTTGACTGCCACTATCCTGTCTACTGAATGAAATCTTCCTTTTCCTTATCATATATTTCTCTAACTTTAAAGCTACAATATATTTATGGCTGTGTGAGATTACTCAGCCAATGCCACAAGCTGGCACTAGTTCCTTAACTTCCCTCATTTTATTTTCCCTTGGCTGAAGCCAGACAAGATCACCCGCCCTGTTAGCAAATCCATCCTCTTCAAGTCGGTACTGTAAAAACCTCACCAAAGCCCATCCTCCAGCAACAAAGCAATCACAAAGCCCTTAGCTTGCAATATTGCCTTGTGGAAGGTAAACTTCGGTAAATTTGAATTATCTATTTGATTATAAACATTTATGGGCTTTTAAGCTCAAATGAATATTAAGTATACTTAAACTGTGCTTTCCTTCCTTTCTCTGTAAATGTCTCCTTGTCCTCCCAATTCAAACAAATACAGACAGTGCTTCTCCCCGCAACATTTGTCACTGTTAGCAGCTGGGTGGACACTTGTGTCCCCTGTTCTACCTACACAGAGGCCCTTGCTCAGCCCTTTTCCTGCATCTCCCGAGTCTCTGCAGGGAGGTGAAAGCTCAGGCAGGCAACAATCTGCCTGTCCAGCAACAAAAAGAAGAGAGTGGAAAATATGGATATTTCAGCTTGTTTTATGCCAGACCTGGAAACCAACCAAGAATTCCACTCTGGACAATTTGAAAAGCTGTAAAAGAAAAAATAATCCTGAAGCCTCGAACTAAAAACCAGGGGTTAGAAGAGTGATTCCAGAAACCCTGGGATGATGCAGAAAAGTTGTCTGGAGAATGGGTCAGGAAAGAGCTGAAACACGGGCTATTGTCAGACGTGGTCAGTAACTGCAGCTAACTGCCCAGCAGAGCCATGCCACCCTCACACACCCGATTTTACCACTCTCTGGTCAAAAGCAGGATCACAAGATGTGTTTCAGTGCAGAGGCACCATGGTGGAAGCTGCCAGAAAGAACATGAAGAAGATGAGACTGTTGGAGAGGTGGGCTGCCTTCACCACACAGTGCAGGAAGCAATAGCAGGTTCATTTGGTCCTGATCAACCATTTAAATAGCTGTCAAGCCTTCTGATACAGAAGCATTTCTGCAAGCTCACTCCTGAAAGCACACATCTTGCCAAGGGCCAAACAGGGAGAAGGCTACAAATCTGCTCTTCCTTTCTGCAGCCAACTGCTGCTCCTGCAGCATGATCAGCAGGTGAAAAGAAGTGCTTGGGCCCCAGCTACCCACGGTACTCCCAGAGGACACAGCTGGACAAAGTGTTCTTTTAGGTGTTCTCCACACTCTTGTTGGGTGCTCTCCCTCCTACTGCCTCATGTTTGCCAAATCACAGGTTCAGAATGGACTGGCAGGCACCCAAGCTTGTTCCTAGCTCTCACAGGTAAACCACCTCTGCCAAAAGTACTTTCCCTGGAAACAACAATCCTCCCCCTCCCTGTCTCACATCTAACAGGGTGAGTGTCTCCCTGGCCACAGAGCAGGCTTCCAGGGAGAGAAGGTGCTTGGGAGCAAGCTCCTGTGAACATCAAGAGAAAGCAGGAACTGAACACCACTAATCTTTTGTGGGTTTGTACAATAGGAATTAAACCACTTAGGAGACAGCCTCCAGCTCATTTGTTTACTGTAAGGGGCCTAATGCATAATTAGGCAGAGGGCCCTGCCCTTCAAAGTCCCTCTTATTTCAGCCTGTGCTCTAACCTTTAGATGAACAACACACAGAAGAACGGAACTGAGCATGTTTTCTGCATGTAATGTAAGCAGGCCTGGTGGCATGCTGATACTTCCCCGTCTCCAAGGAGAGGACAGCAGCTGTCTCACTGCTTCAATCTCCTGCTCCTGAGTTGATTCACACAGAGTCTTAAAAAAATAAAGCCACAACATAGCGGGTCTGATCTGGTAGACAGGCAGAACATCTCATGTAAATGTCATTACACTGTTTTACACACAAAACGTCCTGCACCAACCTCTCTGTCCCTGCACGACTCAAATGTTTCCTCCTGGCAAGCTCCAGTTGAACCTTCTGTTTGAACTAACAGTTTTTTTAAAATTTAAAAAACAAAATTTTAAAAATTATCTAAGTATTTATGTTTTCCTGGAGCACTGGAAGACACAAGGCAAGGGAAAAGCTTCTTCTGAGAAACACTCTGCCAGTCTTCTTGCTCCGGGATGCTCCTGTTGTCTTCTCCACACAAGTGCAGGATCCAATGACAGTTCTGCACTGAAGGGCAGCCTTTGAGATGAAGTTAGGTCAACTGGTGTTCCCTTACAGTATTCATCCTCTGTGGAGCTCTGCCTTTTGGCACTCTCTGTCAGGCATGGCAGCCCACCAGTGCCTCATGCTCCTCACCTTCCTCCCAGCAGCACAGGAAGGGGAGCTCATTGCACCGCCACCTCAGCCCTGCTCTGTGTTTCCTAATGCTGGCAGCCACATTTCCTAATGCTGGCAGGCAGTTCATATGGACAGCAGCTCCCAGAGGAGGCAGGAAATCAAGACAGATGCCCACTGCCTGCAAGTCTGGTCTGTACTTTCCAGATATGGACATGACTCCATGTAAGAGCTTGCTGACACCACAGTGACTCTCACCACAGCCCTGCCCCCACAAGGGCTGAGGCCTTTTCTGCTGCCAGCTTCTAGCACTTAACATGATTTTCTCCCATGTTCACAGAACAGACCCAGCAAAAGTCTTTTGTTTTGATCTGAAAAAACACAAGTGGGATGAAATAACCTACAATCACAAAGGTGTGTTGCAGGTGCTCAGGACAAGCCAAAGTGTTTTTTTCTTATTCCAAATGATTCAAAGCAAACAGAGAAATTCACATGTCTGGCACTGAGGCAAGACATCAGATCTACTTTATATGATTTCCTGAAATGCTGACAGTTCACTGGGAAGCTCAGCTCTGTACAGAGGAAGACAGCTTCTGCAGTGATGGCAGCCACGTGTAACACAGATCCTCGAGTCTGCTTCTCATAACCAGTAAAAATTACATTTGCTTCCATCTGGCATTTTTTCTACCTTCCTGGAAATGCCATGGTTAAACAGTTGGGTTTTCTTCCAAAAAGTTGTGATTTAAAATAAACACACACAGTTTCTTTAAGAAATGAGAACTTAATCCCGATTTCAGCGATCACACAACTGCTAGAGGAACAGCACTCAGTAGCCAGGCCTGGCAGACAGACACACAACCCATTCCTGCCTGGTGCCTGAAAGGGACTGATGATCTTCTGGGGTGAAACACCCTAATGCTCATCTCTTCCCATCACCACAGATATGCAGACATTGCCCTGACTCCTGATCTGACTTTTTATTGCTCCACCCATCCAGATAACTGCCCAAAGCATTCACAGTGTACCATGAGTTTGAACCCCTTTTGGGTTGTTTCCCATTTATGCACATGGCGAATTCAACAGCCACAAATCAGGGAGGGCAAAAGGGGGTTTGAGATCTATGCCTGCTTCATCTGACCTACACCTGCATTTCTGGCATGTGTGCAAAGTGCATCCAGATCATACTCTTCACTGTAGATAAGGGAGCACAGGAATTGTCTGCATCATGTGGAAAGTGTACTTAATTGACTTCTACCAAGGAGAAAGATCCTCTGTAAGACACTCTGAAAGGGGTACGTGCTACCTCCCTATGCAAAGTAGCAGCCTGAGTCTGTCTCCTAACTGTGTCTGACCTGGAGAACATCAAGAGAAGCTATCCAGACCTCTTTTTCAACCAAGCAGAAGAACCATTAGGTATTGCAGAGAAACGCTTCAGTGCAAAAACTGTCCTTCTGGACCTGTCTTTGTCAGGATTAGCACAACAGGGCCCCTGAGAAGCATCCCAAGTAAAAAAGCAAATGGAAGTATTTGTGGAGTTGAGGAGGCCTGTACAGACAGTGCAAATGAACAAGAGCCCGTGATGCCTTTCAACCCTCTTACTTACTGGGTAGTGCTAGGGTTTGCCCATCCTTCTCCCACATGTGAGCCCAGAGATACTCCTGCCCTGAGCATTACACCCTTCAGCACTTATTGATGACAAAAGAAGGTGCAGTTTACACTTACTTTTACAGCTCCATTAAAAGGTGACCTGCAAATAAAAAAAAAAATCAAGCACATTTAGTATTATGTGCTGAATGCCCCCAAATAAACAGGATTAAATGAGCATTCAGCCACATGTAAAATTTAGGTGAAGACTGACACTGAATGTGTACTTTTTATGCTCATGAAACAGAGTCCTTCCTAACAGCAATGTCCTGAGCAGTTCCTCACAACTACTGGCTCCATATTCCTGCTTCTCCCTGCTTGCAGATAACACACTGGGATGGAGGTGTGGCAGAAATACAATTCCTCTGAATGGTGGATTTCTGAAACTGCTACAAGAAAGCTGGCAAAGTGAGGGGACAGCAGGCAGGCCTAAGTTCCCTGCTTTCTCTCTCCTCACCCTGCTCAGGCACCAAAGCCTATGCTTTCCAAATGCACTGGCACAGGGCTTTACCCCGCCTGGAGGCACTGGGGGACCAGACATATTTGAAGATAAGGTTTTGAGATCTGATACAAATATTAGCAATACATTGCACAGCTACAGGTAGAGCTTTTCCCTGTAAGATAATGAACACAATATCTATTTCCCACTTGCAGTCACCACGCTGGTTTCCCTTCTTTCTGTGTTTGGCCCTGCTTAACTGACTCCCCTCCCTTGGAGCCAGCTCAGGAAAGTGTTTCTGCATGTGCTTAAAACCCAGTGACTTCAATGGGAAACAAGCACGTGCTTCAGTACTTTACTGGCTGGGGTGTTCAAATGAATGTATACCTCTCACACCAGTACTCTTTTGTACCAAATTTTGTACCTTTATTATCAATTACCTTGTATAAAGCGATGAAAAATTAGCCCATAAATGATCTGATCCCTTTATAGCTACTCACATTATTCTGATTTTGAAACATATGGACATGTAAAAGAAGATTAAGCGTTTTCCTGTCCTGGGATTCATACACTGCTCCCCCAGCACACGTGAGGAAGCTGTTAAACATCATGCTGCAGTTCTCAAACAGCCTTGCTCTCTACCCAGATCTTATTTGCCCTTTCTCTGAAGTGAGGCTTTGCAAAGAACTACCTCAACCCACAAAAACACACAGCAGAGATTTTCAGAAAGTTGTTCAAAAAAAGTCTAGCACCTAATTTCAAATCTCTTTAATAAACAAATGTTTTGGTGACCAACTTTCATCAAAATACAGTCTGGTACATGCTTACTGTTTGCTGGTTCTTTAATTTGGCTTTTTTATTTTTCATTGTTTTGTGAAATGTGATACTGCTTTATAGGTGTCCAAACTGTTAATGTGAATTCTCAGCATTATCCTACAACTAAGATTCTACCATAAAATCTTTAAAAATACTGTTTTGTAAATACAAGTGTTAAAACAACTAGAGGTGTGCACACTGTCTAAATGTGCACATCTAAATGTATAATTACAGGCAAACTGACTGACGTTAACTAGAAACATTATTTAAACTAAGAAACAAAATGAAAGAGTTATACCAATTCCTGCCAACAATTCTTTAATTTCTAGTAGGCTGATAAATACATCTGCAATGGGTTAAAAAAGAATTTAAAAATAACTATAATGTCAAGCAGGAGATCTTTTAAATTAAAAGTGCTGGTGAACTAAGAAAAAGGAGTAAGTTATGCCGATTCTCACTTACAGTTTAAACAAGGCAGATGATGGAGCTGAATTAAAAGCACTGAAAAAAAGCTTCTTGGTTCATCATTTCTCCTCACCATCCTCCCTGAATAAACCCACCTACCCGATGTCTTTTTGCTTTCAGCTAAATACACTACTGATATGAGAGGCAGGTTTCCTCTTGCCTTGCCTGGGAGCAGTGTGCAGGCATGGTCCTGCCCCACGAGCAGGCACAGTGGTGTCATGCCAGTGCTGCGGCCAGAGCATGACTGACCACTGACAAAATAGAGGTAATCAGTTAGGAAAATAAAAAAGGCACAGTGTCTAAACCACAAAATAAACAACAGAATAAGACCCCCAACCAACACTTTCATTTTATTTCACATTGTCTGTAATAACAGTGGACATCATACTTTAGAAAGAAATGCCATACCAGGAGCATTCTATAAAGTAAGAGTGGCAGAGTTTTGTTTGTCTGTCTTGCTCTGGCATCCTCCAAGCAGTCCTTCTGCTAATATTCCAGCATGCCATTAAAAGAAGCTAATTGTGTACACAGAGAACCATGCATGAAACAGCAGCTCAGGGTCTGGCTGAGCCTTGGTCCCTCAGCACATGACTTCAAGGCAGAGCAGAACCACAGCAGCAACTACAGCAGACTACTTGCTTAAGAGCTGCAACAGGCAGAAGTAACACTTAAACGCAACATCCTCTCTTGACCTAGAAGCGTGACTGAAAAGGAAAAAAAATACCTAAGACGTACAATCTGAAAGATTATAATGTTTTTAATTACTCTATAGATTTACATTAATTTAATCTATTTTCAAACCAACTCTCAGCTGTTAGACTACTAGGCAACGCCATCTAGTGATGCTCACCGAGGGAAGTCATGCTCCATTCTTTGTTGATAAGGTTCACTCTCACTGTCGCAAAATTCGTTTTAGTGAAACTACAGTATCAAGAGGTGCGAATTTTTCAGTACCTATGAACATTTTCAAACCTGCGGCATTAACTTAGCAAAAAGGTCTGGGCCATTTTAGTTATCCTGAAGTAATTTACAGAACTGACAACACAGAAAGTGAGTTGGGTTAATCATATCACAATTTAAAAATGCACACACCATGTAGTGTTGAAATTATATAGGAATACAGCGCAAAGCACAATAGATGACCTTCAGATTTGGAAAGACCTAGAGATAGATTTGTATGATAAAATAATTCAACTAATTTTTGAAGATTTCTTCTCATGTGTGTAAAATATCTACTTGAAAAATGTCACCCCAGTCTTACAATTTCAAGGAAAAAGAAATTTCTGTATGGGTTTAGAATTTCTTCTTTGAGAGGTGGAACCAGTCAGTCATCTTCTGGTGATAGCTATGAGCTGTAATTAGCTTCTAGTGGAAATTGCCAGCAGATGCAACTTAAAGTTTAAGTCAATTGGCTCTACTTCCTCCTTACAAGAAAATTGGTGTTTCAGGGCTGCATTCCAGTGTGATGGATCTAAGAAACCAAAGCTAATCTGACAAGAAAGGGAAGTGCCCCTTTTCCTGGTCTGCTTTAACCCTGAACATGCTGCATGTTCCTGCAGAGGACATATCTTTTGGTTTGTTGGTTTGTTTTTTTTTTAAATCCCCAAAGAAAGTAACTATGATTATACAACAAATATTCCTCTGAAAAAAAGGTCAGTGTTTAGTCCCAGTTATTGAAATCACAGCTGTGGAGATGGGAGAGGGAGAAGATGCAAAAAGTTAGGAATGTGGAACAAAGGCAACACGTGAAACAGAACTTGGAATAGGAAGCACAGCGAGCTTAGGTGCATGAAAAGCCAAGCAAACCCTGAGGCAGCAGTACTGCAGCTGATCCACTCTCAGTCTGAGCACCATCAGCCTGTGACAGCTCTGCACTCTGGCTGCACCACACTGCACCTTTCAATAGTTCCACAGCAAATGCTGCGAGGGTATTTGCTCTCACTATCATCTGCTGCACACCCTGCTTTCCAACAGTTTTCTGCATTGGATCAGTATTTCATTATTTCAACATTCAGAGCTTGATCAGCCTGTAGTGGTGTATGGGCTGTGCATTCTTGTGACCTGTCCTGATCACGTCCTCCTTCATTTCCATTGTTGAGTAGATAGTGAATGTTCAACCATGACGAGAAAGTGGCCTCAATTGCTTTGCCAGCTGGGCTTTGTAGAAGCCTTGCTGGAATTTAACTTCCTTCTATCTAAATCCCAGGGATATTTGAAGACCTCAAATAGTAAAGAAACTTCACTTCCCCAAAGCCACCATTAATTTGTAATGACCACATCTTAATGAACAAGTAAACATTTTTCAATGAGAAGGCATCGATTAACTGAGTGTTGTAACTACTCTTCAGAAATAACAACTTCTTAACAAATCATGCAAACACCCACACTGGGGATGGCTGAAGCCTCCATGTCAACAGCACACATGCACACCTGCCTTATCAAACCAGGCAGCGTGAAGAGAGGAAGGGTTCCTGGCAAGCTGTCCTTCAGCACCCACTTTATCTGTATGCTACAAAACTTAGTTGGAGATGTCTTCAGACTCGCCAGAAAGTAAAGTGATTTGAGGTATGTAAGAAACTCGCAGGCAAAAATCCTAAATACAGCACTTATACAAAAGCTTAATGGAACAATGAGGAGTTTAGTCAAGCAGAAACTCAAGCAAAGTGGCCCTTTTTTTGACACTGGATAGACTGGTTACATTGTAAACTACCGGAATTATGCAGATCTTGCTACAAAAAAAGGGATACCAGTGACTGTTTTGATGCATTTCCTGAAGAGACAGTCAGTGACAGCACAGCAGAACTGCCACAACCACTCTCACTCCAGCTGCCCCATATATGTACAACTCTCTCCTAAATATCTTTGAATATTTGTAAGTCTGCTTTAACAGGTCAGCTTCTAAAAAGGATAAGTTTTTAACATATTGGGGCTATTTACCACAATTTTGCTAGCAGATTAACCAGAAAAAGCCTATGTGCACATACTTGAGTATATATATTGTCCTCACACAGAATTGGATTTTTCAGAATGTTTAAGAACACTTTCAATGATTTTATTTCTTTTTTAAAAAGCCTGTTTTAATATCAAATCTCTACCAGCATGCTAGATGGCTTTAACTAGATGGGATCCTTTCCCCTCCAATTAGGAAAGAAAAAATCCTGTAGATCTAATCCTGCCTACAGGATAACTTGTCCTTTCTCCTGTTTTAAAGCTAACCCTTACTACTTAATTACAAATTTAGCGTTTTGCACAAATTTAGCGTTAGCTTTCTTAAGCTCTCTTCTGTTCTGTCTTCCTCTGAACTGCAAAGCTGTTTCCCAAGACTTTTTATCATGTCTTTCTTGTTAAACAGTTATTCTTCCTATTAAACAAGCAATAGAACAAATCCTGATTTCCTCTTTAAGCAGTGGAAAAGCAAAGTTTCTGCCAAAAAATCTACATGGCCAAGAGTGTTAGGTAATGTACCTTCATTGCTCTTAAGGCTAAAGCACTTTGCACCATAGGAATCCATCCAGGAGCTGAAACTCTCTAAGATAAAAGCTCTTCAGAGATAAAACGAACAATATATTAGTATCTGTACAACGAGAACCAAGTAAAACTGGACTCATACTTAGCCCAAGGATTGCCTGCACACTGAAGTGCTGTGGAGTGCTTAGCCCTCCAGTATCCTGGTTTCACACCATGTGGTGTGGGGTGGCAGGACACAAATCTGTGTCTAGTAGTTCAGCTCTGTCTTAGGTCTTTCCTGATGGAAAGCAGGCAGCTGCCAAATCAAATATGCACCTGCACCATTCCCTGCCTCTCTGAGGCACCATTGACTCAAACCCCAACATCATCTTCACCTTAAGTATTTATTTGGCTAGAAATATGGCTCACACGCTTTGCTATTTCCCTTTGAGATCCCAGCTCAGTTTCTGTATGCTTGTCCTTTTCTAAAGGCAGAACAAAGAGAATATTTGGCTTTAAAAATGTCTTGGAAACTACAAATGAAAAATTGCATGACAAGTGTACAGCTTTAATTACATCTCTCAAGGGGACGAGATAGCATTTCTGTATCCTCATCTTGTCTTCTCTCTGCCCTGGAAATTCGGATGATCGGAGGTACAAATGTTCATATTTGCAGGGGGGAAAATGACCTACATTACATCCCTAGCAGATCATGTAAATAACAGGATGTAAAGTCTCACAGAATTAGTTTACATTTGAAACATTTTCAAAATATTGTTTTAGCTGGGTATAATAGACCACCATAAGATGTGACACACAGCAAACACAGGGCTGCAATTAAACAGCTGGCAAACAGCCAGAAAGAGATAAAGGCCCAGGCTGTCACTTGCTAGACAATATATATGGCTATTTTGGCAGCCAAAATGAATGTGATAATTGAGGCATGACACATTAAAAAGGCACACAATTTCCAAGGAAAGAGTTCCTAAGCACTACACAGGGAGCATCTATAATGTGCTTACAGTGAACCAAGGTTTATGGGTAATAGCAAGACTGGACTGATGACAATTCAACGGTGCCAAGCCAACCTTGTCTTGTGCAGTGCACCACTGTATGCACTTACTTACCACCAGACACAGAAATACAAGAGTGAAGCTCACAGTGGCCATCAAAAACAAAGGAAATCTGAAGAGTGTGTGGTACTGATTTGAATTGTTTCTCTACATATTTTTTATATTAATAAGGATTTTATACAGTAGCATTTTTATCTCCAGAAGTCACAGTGCACTTGATTTGACTTCCACTATCCAGAAAAGGCACAATCTATATAATTCAGTTTTAAAATAAAAATACACAGTAACACATGAAGAGTAAATAACACTGCAAACCCACATATTTGCTAAAGGGAAAAATGACTGTTTTAAGACATGAAGAACCTTAACACTTACAACAATAGCTATTTGGAAGACAAAGTCCAGGAGCTTTTCTAGTGTTTCACTGCATGTTTTGTTAAATAACCTAAGGACACAACAAACAAACAAATGTAGCAAATGAAGGCACACTTTTAAGTTAACACCCAACAGCTATATAAAGCCTCCTATAAATGCACTCCATCAAATTAACATGATGACATCAATTGCATTTCCTTCTTGAGTAAAGCTCTTGAAAGCCTGTATACTGTCAGCCCCCAGTCCATTCATTCACTAACCTCCCACAAAGTGTAGGTACTTCAAGTCTAAAATTACACTTCTATAAAAGGCTAAATTTAGGCTCTGTTATAGGAAAATCCCTATGAAGAGTTTACTTCCTAATCTTAGTCTTAACCACATTAAAGATGTATTCAAATGAAGAAATTGCATGTGTAGCTTCCCCAATCAAAAGGTGCAGTGCATCAAGAGAGCGTACAAAAAGGGCAGGTCCATTCACAGCAGTGATATCTAGAAAGACAATTGAACAGCTCTCCATAACATCACCACCAGTGAACCAGAACTGACTTGAAGGATACAGGCAAAACTTTTGTAAATGATCCCCTGTACTAAGCATCAAAGAAATTGATGAAAAACTTTTGAAACATTAAAACAGGGCCTCTTCAATGTAAATTAATTTATTTTCTCAAGCAAAAGTATCAAGGTGCTCTAGATGATGCAGATTGCCCCAAAACAAACTCCCTAGCCACCTCAAACAACCAACACTTGCCTCCAAATCCAACAACAGAGCAAACTGGCATTGCCATACTGGGCCAAAATGAAGAACCAGCATCAATACTTGACTTTGAACTAAAACCAGTACAACTGCAATAATTACATAATCTACTTTTACAAAATTATCTCTAATGGCTGTGATAGTAACTTCATTAGTGTCAGTGAAGGAAATAGAAAGGCTTAAAGATGAGGTCAGAACATGTGCTTTTGGCTGCTTCCTCAGGAGATGCATCAAAAATGTTATTCATGTCTAAAGAAGAGCAGACTCTTGAGGGTAGCTGCAGCTCCCAAAAGAAAATTGAAATCTTGACACACATTTTTTGACCCACAAATTAGAAGAAGCATAAGGGGACAATTGCAAGAATAAATTAGTTGACTGTCATCTGAAAATTTCATACTATTGCATGCATAAATGGCATATTACATTAGTGAAATATATGAAAGAAGTATAGTCTGTAATTTTTTTTTGTCCCCAACACTGCAGCAGACACACAGGCATATTATTCCATAGGCTCTGTCAAGTGAAGTTTAGTGGCAGCTGAAACAAGGCTAATTCACACTCCCTTCAGAAAAGCATTTAAACACACATGGTTTCCTGGAAAAGGCGAGAAAGGTGTGCTTTCTCTGACTCAGGACCACAAAGCAGAAAGGCAGTAATTAAAAATGTGGAAACAAAAGAGGAATGAAGATAAGTAAGTCCCAGTTATTTAACATACCTCATATACTTGCCCCTTGCCCAAATATCCTATGAAATCTCAGTAAAAAAAGGGTTTTTTTTCACGGATCTTGTATCTGGCCTGATTGTGAACTGACACTTATGAAAAGAGCTTCATGGAATTAAATTGCAATCAAAAAGTAAATTTTCATATAGATTAGGAGAAAGTAGGATGGAAAACTGGTTTAGGACAACAAACAAACACACTTAAGTAGCTTTGCAGTATGACAATATTTGAGGACTGTGAATAAAACTGTGTCAGGAAGAAAAGGAAAGACTGAGTAACACAGATGAAGAGGAATACTACTAGTAGGTAGTTTATTTACACATAGCAGGGAATCAGAGAGTGTTTCTCATTATAGCTACATTAACTCCAATCAACCTTTGGCCACTAGTAATCAGCTGTAATTGCAAAAGAAAATTTGGAAATACAAGGAATTACAGGAAAAGTTTTTAATCTTCTGTTGCATAGAGTAGTAGCTGTAAAAAGGTGTGTCTCAGTATAATGCGGAGCACTAATCCTCCCCACAAAGCAGAATACCCTGGAGTAGATAATAATATTCTCTGCAAAGTAAATCCTCTCTTTATTTATACTCTGGCACAGTTTCCAAGTGTTTACATTTATTTGGTAAGCCAAAAAATTACTCAGACTTATTTTTTCTTTATATTTAACTTATAGAAGAGCAGCAAAGCTCTGAACACCTGCACCATAATTAAATCGATAACTCATATAGCAGCATGAAGACTAATACATAAATTAACTCTATCTGCCAGAAGAATTAATAATATCAGGAACAACTTACTGCAGATTCCAAAAATGAGAATAGAAAGGTTTTATAGTAAAACTTCTGTCTTTCAAACTTCCTCTAAGAAAATCTTTTCCCCCAAATTTCTATTCCAGTGGTGATCTGGACTCCAGCATTAAAACTTTAGAGGCTAGAAAAGAACTCAGAGCAACTACTGACAGACTGAGAGGCACAGTGCCCATCAGCACAGTCACGGGAACCACGCTAGATGCAGAGCATGGCTGCACCATCAGCACACTGGGCCCAACACTGTTCCTCGCCAGGAGAAAGAGGTGCTCTGGCTTAGTGCTGCACTGCTGGCTCTGGAGCAGAGCCAGGGTGCCCCAGGAACACGTTCACTCCTAACAGAGGTTTCAGCCTCTCAGGACCACATGCAGCTGGTGCAATTTCAAACTGCACCCAAGATACTGCAGTTGATCCACCCACCATAAGACAGACGAGCACAAGGGGGTGTTTCTGTGTCCTGCTCTGCATCCAAACTGGATAAAAGCCAGGGTCTGGCTTGCACCTAGCTTAGAGACCGTAGTTACACACTCCAGCAGTGCCAGGATGAGTCACGGTGCTTTGCACTCTGCCAGATGACTTTGAAGGGAACAGAGAGCTGCATATGGAAAGCACAAGCAGATGTAGCACAGCATCTCTCAGACGCTCTCATCAAGCATTCATTGCTTATGGCATCTACTGCAAAGCTAACCAGAACTGACCCCTCAGTTTGTGATCAGTGACCAACTTCAGAAAAAGATCAACAGAATTACTTGCAGAAATAACATTCAGTGCACTGCATGGACTGCTCACTGCACAATTTAGTATTGCCTTTCTTTTTCTTCAGGCTTCAAATGCCAGTGGGTCTTTTAAAGTTAACATTGAACTCTTCTGGGTATAAATAGATTTGGACTACGACCTGGGGAAATACAGTCTCTCATAATTACCTGTTCTTCACACACTTTCAAGAAGCAGAAAACCAAAGTGATATTTCTATTGGTGCAGCAGTATTTTTTCAAACAGCACTCTTATCTTCCCATGTCCTGAAACCAGCTGTTATCACACTGGTGGGCACGTGTCATCTTTACTGGAAAGCTGCCCAGCTTGGATGGATGATTTTAGCAGAGAGGTATCCGGTTTACCTCAGGTGTAGGGAGAGGTGTGTTCACTGTCATTCCTGTCTCCACTGTCATTCCTGTCTCCTTACTCCCATGTTTGAAAACAAAAGGAGAGTGCAAGCACAGCTGAGTTTGACAATACAGATAAGAGAGTTTATTTATATTTATTTTTCCAAGGTCAGAATCTGGGAGTAAAGAAAAATTACGCATACCAACTTGCATTTATCAGAAAACAAAGCAGAGTTACCTAAATCTCTCTTCAGTCCTGCCTGAATGAAAAGTAGGCAGTAGCCATCTACAGCAAAACATCAAGCACAGCCTGCAGAGAAATTCAGAGGCAATGCAAACTGCATAAACAGCATTCTGAAGGATGAAAAGTCATTTATCAGAGTAGTATAGCTCACATCTCTCTCTATTTGCTCCATCCCTGACTCCACCTTCCCTAATTTCTAGAAGGGCACACTGGTCATTGTACAGGAATTTTGCCCAGAATGCCTATTATATCTGGGAGAACCACATGGTGCTCAGCCTACAATAGCTGTTTTAGTATTGACAGCCACTAACTGTTAGCTTGACTTCTAACTGATAAGAAATTATTTTGCTTCAACTATTTCTAAAACAAAACAAAACATAAAAACATGCTTAACACAAAACAAAGACTCTAAATAATGCTAGTCTGCAATATTACCATGAAAAATAAGCCAAACAAAACACTTGAAAGTAAAATGCTTTCACTGCATTTATTTTCATAGAATCTTGAAAGTAACTGACTTCTCCACATATGGATCTATTTAAGGTTTGTTGCTCTGTATTACCAAACAAATCACTGCTCTGTTTTGATGATGTCCTTTCACTTTAAAAACTTGTTTCTTTAAAAAAAAAAACAAGTTGTGGTGTGTTTTCTCTGGTAAGTAAGTACACCACCTGGAATTTTGGCTTATTAAAAAAAGAAAGGAAGAAGAAGCAAACCAAACTCAAAATACATGGCAGCCAGGTTGCTACTGCAACTCTTCACACTACCTCAGCAATCCAAGACTCTGGAAGGGAAAAGTGGCTGTATAAAATTTGTATGGGTATCATACAAAATCTCTACTCCAGACAAGAAACACTTTTGCAGCCATTGACTGTGCTTCAGATGTTTATCATGTGAAGATCACCCGCTCAGATTTGAGTAATGTTCAATCACGCTTGTAGAATTTTTGGATCTATAGTATTTCTACCTTTAGCATAAGAATGTATCTCACTCAAGCAATGCTTAATGTGCAGTAGGTTGTGCTGTGTAACTTAAAAACTTAGATTTACTTGCATGTGAATATAGTCTTTCTTAGAGTGTTCAGTGCAAGTTAATTTAAGTCTCTTAAGACCTCTCTTTGCATAAGCTTTATAGCAATCAACCCAAAACTCATTGTTTCCTTCCAAGTTTCTGAAGTCCAAAGCTCTGAACAGAAAACCAGGTATTTACATAAAGGTGTTGGTTCTGTGGGCCCTCAAGGTGTCTGTGGAGGGAGATGTTGCTAAATCTGTACTGTCCAACTGCAGCTTCTGCCATTGATATTAATGAAGCAGATACAGATATACCCTAGATATCTGTGAACAATTTAGGACAAGCACTGATGCACAGTGACAACACAGAGCTCTGTGTTAACCAACCATCCCTGCACCACTTCACTTGTCCCTCGGATTCTACAGCCTGGATGAATTCTTTGATGTAAGGATACCAGGAGAAGGATAAACACCAGCTAAAGTATTAGCAAGCCCCAGGCAGTGACTACACAGCAGACAGGTCCTTTGTCAGCAAAGGTGTATTTGGGGAGGAATCTGCCCATTGTCTGCCAAAATAGCAGCCTTCATAGCAAGAATCACCATCAGCTGAAAATCTCTCCTATTGCATAGCTACTGATCTATTGTAACGCTTTCCCCACCCCCCAAAATTCACTCTGCTCAAAGCATTTACAGCACTAACGCTTTCCTGAAATGGCAAACAAAAATAGCTTTCTGCTGCTAACCTTCCCTCACATAAAGGAGAGCACCCATGTTTCCATCTGTCCAATGAAATCTGACCAGCTGATCCTACTGATTTACTCGGTCCCATTTTGGTGACTTCCATGTCTAGGCTTCAGAGTGAAGTGATAACCTGAGTTCAAATCTAAACCACCTCACTGCACCTTCAAGCTCAATGAACTGAGCCAGCATTGATTGAGAACCCTTGGCTTTCTGCAGCACCTGTAGTGCTAATCCAGTCACAGAGTGGCCTGAGTGCTGAGCATAACTACCTTTGCTCAAGCTACATTAAACAAGCATCCAAAAGCCAGGCTGGCTTTGCACTGAATAAGTACCTTAATTTGCTTACTGATATCCAGCCCTGCCACTGAAGCTGCATGAAGCGTTTCTGGCAAGGGAGGAACTCACCTCCAAGACAATTCGTTGTGAGTCCCTGAGGCTGGCCTTTAGCTTTGCTGTCTGTTCTTTGACTTTGCTGGCTACCTTTCCAGCGCCTGCACCCTTCTGCATGCCTCAGAGAGGAACTCCTCAAGTTTATAGCAGCATTAACTCATCAGCTGGAAACCTGCCAGGCTGCTTACATTTTCACTACAATCATCTGAGCTCTGATTCCAGAGGGTGCTTCGAGACAGGATCCATGGTCACAGACAGCACACTGTACAACTGCTTTCTGATGTGCTTGGATCCATTTGGGCTGCTGTGTACAGACGCATTAATGCTTGCATAGCTACTGCAAACTGCCTCTGTGAAAGGAAAAAAAATGCCCCTTGCTTTTGTTTAGCTCAGTGGTGGAGGCACTTACGCGCCTGTGGAGCAAACACACAGGATCCAAGCACAGAGAATACAGAGTATCGAAAGTCAAGATCCAATGCACAACCAGTGCTATTTGCTTCTCTCAGAGATGACACACTTCTGGAGAGCTGATATGTGCTTGGTTTATTTCTAGTTAGCAGAAGGTGACAACTTTGTGCAATTAAAGTAGGATTAGAGACAAAATTAAAACAAAGTCAAAATTGGTGGGGAGGGGGGGCAGAGTAGAATAATAAATCAGCAGAAAATCACAAGACATTTCCTTTTTTTGACTGACAACAGGGCAAATTCTGTGCACTTCTTGTGACTTTTTAAATAATTGTTCCTGCTGCTTGGAATCATAGCACCTGTATGTTTCCTGGGATGATTATACTACAAAACCCTGACTAAAATACAATTTTTAAATGAAGCGAAAATCACTTCCCCACAAGCTTTCCTTTAGCATTATCATTTAAATCTAGTATAAATGCTAGGTTGGTCAAACAGGTCTTTAAGAGGTCACTTAGTCTATTTCCTGCTTAAAGGTAGAATCAACTGTGTCTAAACTGCTCCTGTCAGTCCTTTGTTTCTTAAAAACCTCTGGCAATGCGGACCTAACCACTTTCTTTTTCATGCTGTGTTTATGTCCAGGCACTTCTACATCGATATCAGGCCGTCATTACAGCAATTGAAGTTGCTTTCCATAATTACCAACCCTGGACTAGCAACAATTGCCTTATTTCGTTTGCAGCAACTTTCTTCTGTATCCAAAGATCTTTTTCCTTCGTTCCTCCTTCTTTCAAAGCACATGATCCTCCAAGTGGCTACTCCAGTTGTGCAGAGCTGCTCCTCATCCAGTCTTTTTTCCCCACAGATTTGTGCAGCTGATTATGCCTACTAAAGTGCTGTACCTTGCAGTTCTCATTAATAAATTACATGATATTTTTAAGGTCACTTCCTATATTTGCCCTCATCCCTCAGCCAGTGTGCCTACAACCCCTTCCTCCCCGCTCTTAACTCCAGGTGCAGTATTCATATGCTCTAGGACAGTATCCTCATCAATAAGGAAAATATCAACTACTCGGGACTGTCAGATGCTCCTCCACAGACCCCTCTCTACACGTTCTTCCAACCTGAAAGTGGCTCACTGGTAACTACAGGTCACTTTGGTGTTTCATCGATAAAATCTTAGCCCTCACTTGTTTCTGAAAGCAATGCTTACAATGGCAGTTTAATCGTAGTCAACTAAACCTGTATCTGAGTTCCTAAAAGGTCTGACCAATCTGTTTTACAGTAAGTGCTATAAAATTAACAACTGCTTCAGCCACAGTTCTGAACTAGGTAACAGTATCATGCACTCTGCACAGGGAAGATTAATCCAAATTAATGCAAGCAGGCTAGGACTCATTTATCACCAGCAGTTACTGGCTCAAAGTAAGGCATCAATGTAAAGTAACAGCAAAGTTCCTGGATAGCTTAATGGTACACATGCTCCTATCTGAGATGGCAGCTGCATATCCTTGCTCCTGCCTACCCAGCCCTGAACTCAGACAATATGCTCAAGGTATTTTTCATAATCTGTGTATTACCGGTCTCAAAATGTTCCACATCTATCCAAACCCGGGTTACACCAGCTCCCGGAAATCTCCACACAGCACTTTTATAGGAAGTAGGTAATTTTACATACAGGTTTTAACGTTGTTTAGCTGATTCTCTTGTATTTGCACTTTGCTACATTTAATTTGGAGTAGGTGTCCCAAGTCTGTAATAGTAAAGAAGCTGATACACAGAGACAAGTCAGTCTGAGGGGAACGCATTCAGTGCTAGGACCTTGCCACACATACTGTTTATCACAAACTAAATATGACAGGCTGGCAGTGGTGAGCAATGCACGGCTTGAGTGTAAAAAGAAAAACATATATATATATATATACATGGCATATTTTAATCAGTTTTATCACAGATCCTGAAGGGCCTTTGTGCAGTTATACAAATGGATCTCCAAAAAGCAGATTTGTCCTTAAGTCTAAGACTTGGCATTTTTTATGAATTTTTGCACAACAATGCCTAAAGAATTGTTTAAAAACCTGATCTGTCAGGCTTTTCTATTGTTTCCAGACAAGACTTAAGACATAATGAGCATCAGTTCTTTAAAAACAGCAGTTGAATGAAAAGTGTTTGAACTATTTCTGCAACTTTAAATTAGATAGACAACCATGAATTTTGTTTTTTATTTTGACAGCAGTACTATTGAAAAATGGTGAAATATCTATACAAACTTTGGACTAACACACAGACATTTAAGAGCAGGTAGGACAGTAGTGTGGACACTACTCACACAAGTGTCAAACCTGCAAATCTGCAGGCATTAAAACTTACTCCCATGAGAATATATGTTGATTTGTGTTGCATAACCCTGTCTTAATTATGCCACTGAGAATACTTGCATGAGAAATTCACTGTGTGGGGGCTGGTAAAAAACCTTGGTTTATAGCTTGCAAGAGGTCAATACTAGCAGAGGGAAAAAAAACCCCAAAACTTGAGGCATTTTGAGTTATTGGATCTATCATCTAGTCTCAGCTGAAAAGAAAGTAATTTAAATATTCTCACAATTCAAAACATTCAGAAGTTACACAATCTTCCACTATGGCATTTTTTTAATAAAAGCATATTAAATAACAGTGCACTCTAGCTCTACCTAACACTTAAATGTTTTACCAAAATGCCTTCCTAAATTTGCATCGTCCCTCTTCCTTAAGCACTTCCACTGACTACCAGCAAATAAGGTAAAAGCCACACTGCAACATAAAGGTTGTTACTAAAACTGGACAGAAATACAAAAATACCAGACTTCTGATTGCTGTGCTAAATAATACCACTCTTTCCTACTCTGACCTGTACTATAGCTTTCTGGTTAGAAAAAGGGAGGGAAGAACGAGAATGTAAGGAAACGCTTAGGAGAAATAATTCTAGATAAATCAGGGCTACCACCTGATAAACGTGTCTTTAAATCACTGAACCACTGACTCACATTCAGCAACTAACAATTAAGGGATTGCTTCAAAAGGAAGCACAGGACTATGTTCAGAGATGGACAATACTAACAAGTAGAATTTCAATATGCCTTTTAAGAGGTACTTCAAACATATTTTGACAGGAGCTGTGAACCCTTTTCACTGTATTTTTTTAGCTATAAACTTCTGCATAGGGAAGGAAGTGTTAGAAATAATCGTGTGGGTTTGTATTCTTGGAACCCTTCTGCAAACTTCAGCTTTCTTTTAGTGTAGAATGCATTTATTGCACTCAGTGGTGACAAAGTGCTGGGCGCGGAGAGACAATAAAAAGCATAATGTAAGTGTCAGAAGATACATTATCAAGTAGTGTTTAGGTGATGTTTTTTAAAATTTTGCTCATTCAGCTTCAGTGCAAGCATTTGTGCACATACTCTTAACATATCTCCTACATACTTTAATCATACCTTACCTTCTCTTCTATAGGGAACCATTTAGTGTTCACAACTGGGTTTTCACTGCAGAGGTGAAAACCAGAAAGAGTGACCATTTTTTTTCCTCATTGAGATTCAGTATTTAGTCATATGAAGACATTTGCCCAACAAGAAATTAACAGAATAAACACAACAACTGAGGGCTTACACTGATATGAAAAGTCAACAGCTTGAGTGGAACAAAAAACACTATATGTGAAGATGGGCACACAGTTGTGCTACTGTACAGAGAGCTTCTATTTGACTGCATGTAAAATATTCTTTCTCCTCCTGATTTTGTAAAAGCAAGAGAATGCCTGGTTTTGACAAAGGGGAGATGGAAACTTACTACATTTGAGAGACAAAGGAATGGATTGACTTATTCATATCCTGGTGTGTGTGGCAAAAAGCTTTGTGTGAACAATGGCTACTCTGAGAGGAGAGAGGAAAAATCCAGCAGAGTTAATTTGAATCACCTATTTAAACCATTTAAGCAAACTTGGATGATTTTTTTCCTACCCCCCCACCCCCCATCCTCCCTGGGGAGCATTACAGAGTAATCACATGAATCTGCTTCACTTTCTGAGTGGAGTAGTCACCTCCATGGCAGAACTGGAGCAAACCACAGCTGTGCAGTAACATCTTCAACAGGCAGAACTGTTTGCATAGTAAACATTTGCCTATAACCTTACTGTAGACAGAGTATGTTAACAAAAGGAATGCTTCTACAAGCTTAGCTGCAGCTCCTTCCTCACAAACACAAGGCTGCATTAGCTCAAATCCAGCACTGCCTCTGCACATGGACAAGCCTGCACCACCAGCACAATTGTTCATAGCTCTTCTGTTTTAGACAGCTCAACTGAAAGAGCTTAAATTGCTGCTCTGAAGAATACCGTCACAATATTGCTTTACACACATCCTGCAGTGCTTCCACACTGACGGAATAACAAGCACAGTCCAACTGTTACAAACATCTGGATCCATGGGTCTAAAGCAGTAATAGTGTTTGCCTGCCAGGGTTTTGCAGGCATTCTTCTTTGTGTCAAACTCCAGATCCTGGCATTGGCAACACTGCAGTGGAGAATTAGCCCAAGATGTGGCAGTAATGAAAGGGACAGATGAAGTTCTTAGGAAGCAGAAGAAGCCTGTATTCAAACAAACCCCCTACATGTCTTGCTTCCACTTGTTCTTAGTCCACATACTTTGGAGCGTTATTTTAAAATACATAATTGCAAAATGAACTATTCATAAAACATCAACCTAATTGCAAGTCTAGGAGAGGCTACAAACAGCAAAATCATCAACTGCTACCTTTTGTAGTACTGCTCAAGGAATCACATCAGCATACAAGGCCTGAAAATAAATAGTAGTCAATATAGTAATCCCTATTAAGAAAAATCTTTCCAACAGATCTATAAGGTCTGGCACTCACTGGCTAGAGGATGAGACAGAGCAGGGAGCCTTTGGGGTGATCCAGGCAGCTCTCCCTTGGTAATAAGTCCCATTTCCCAGCAGCTATGAAGAAAGCAAGTTGTCTCTCTGACCAGTGCTCCAAGGCGTGTGTTTTGTCTGGCCTTTCTTCTTTACTTTTTTCTTTTTAACCACTTGCTTTCAAATATCTCATTTTTAATTTAACAAAGAGAAGAGATTACAGCCAACTTGCAGTGCATGATATAAAAGACCTAAATTCTCCTGCTTGCCTGGGAAAGATGCACTATTTCAACTCACCCCTTTTTAAACCACATGAATTAAGCTCTGAGTGGATACACTGAATGTGGTGTTTGCATTTACTTCCTGCGAAGTTTATACTAAAGTGGATTTGTTGTAAAGTGGGCTATAAACTATCAACTAATCTGACATGAATATTATTAAATTGAACTTCAAAAACTTTTCCACAAAGAAGAACAATGATTAATTTCGGAATGTAAATGAGGAAGAGTGAGCAAAGAAAACTGGGAGTACACATTTTTGTTATTGTAGATTAGCAGAACAGCCAGGAACAGCTAAAGGAAGCTGCTATAAATCACAGCACCTCTGGGAACAGCCCCACTTGTGCCAGCCCATAAATCCAGGAAATACAATGAGCATTGGAGCCAGCAGTGCCCTGCTCCACCTGAGCTACAGCCTCTAAGCTGGGCAGGTCAGAACAGCAGCCTCAGACATAACCTTAACTACAGCACAGTGACCTCTGATCTAAACAGTTTTATGCTATGAGCTGAAAACAGTTATTCCAGATATGTCAAACATATTTAAGAGCATCTCTGCAGCCCAGATTTACCTTGCACTATGTACAAAGTCTTTGCAGCATTTACCTGAGAGTCAGTAACAGTGGGGTTTGGCACACTTCCATACCTTGAAGCATGTATAAGCGCTTGGCCATGGTTTGAAACTGAGCTGCCTGGAGCAATAGGGCCAAGATCTTTTTAGCTTTGCTTTATGCTATTAAAAGCACAAAAGAAATTAAATACAGCACACTGCACCAAGTAGCACAGCTTTGAGTTAAGCCAGCAAAAGCAAGAAAAAATGGAATCAGATACCTGTGTCCTCGGTTTACCTATATGTCCTGTGCTATGTTGTGTGTTGGACAGTAATTGACTTGTTTCAGGCTTTTCTGCTGGACAGGAGAAAACATGAGTAGAAAGCAGTACTCATTTTTATCTCCAACATCTTCAGTGGCCTAAGACTGAATTTAATTTTACTACTTTTGATGTTTATCTTTCTTGGATATCACACCAAAATCACAAGAATTTAGTAATGCTGTATGTCAAAGAGTAAAGCTACCAGCACAAAGATATTAAGTTTTATAGTTGATACCCCCAAGGATGCAGTTTGTATGCACTGCTCACAAACATGACAGAATGATTCGTGACGACACAATTTTTTTCAACAGTTCATTGTCCTGTTAACAGAATCAGAAATCAATCCTTACTGTTGAGAGAGGCAAGCAAAAAACTATTATTTAGTCAGTTTTACTGTGCCTGTCATTCTGCTATCCCAGTGCCTAAAATAGAAGTTAATGTGCAGCCCAGGCCTGCTCAGCATACCCAGGAACAGGGCTTTCTTAGGGCTCTGGCATTTTTATAAAGCAGATGTTATAGCAATAGATGTGGCTGCGGGAAAAGTAACTGCTGGAGAAATCTACACCTCTTTTGCACAAGAATCACAGTGCAAGCAGTTGGTGTCATTTTAAAGCAGCAAAATCAGCCTCAGGTCACTCCCATGGGCTGACTCTGGGCAGTTGCACTGGCAGGTGAGAAGCGGCAGCAGACATCAGTGTTTAACACTATATGAGAGAGTTTAACATAATATTCAGTATTTGTACTGTATCCTACTAAAGTAACATTTAATGTTTTATATGTGCCATACTGCATTTTAAAAATTGCTAATTTTTCATTACTTATGTAACTGAGTAACCAGAAGGACTCTCAGCATCCAAGAGCATTAGTTGCCAGTTGTATTCCTGTGAAGCTTGCAACATGTGGACTACAAATGATAAGGGTGGGCTCTAGAACTGGAGGAGAAACAACTGTGTATGAAAAACTGTTTTGGAGAGAACTTGCAACACAAGGTTTTTATTTTTAAAGCACATGCAAATATGCCCAAGTTATACAGGCTTTTAAATATTTTGGGGTTTTTTTACAAATTCTTTGTCTTTTACGAGAAATGTAATAAGTAGCATTCTGCTGCTTGTTGCATGATGAGCAGTGCAGAGGTGTCAGCTGTCTGCTGTGTGGGTCTGCAGCCTAATCTGTGCTACTACACCCTGTAAGGGTCAACTGTTTCTGCACATAACCCACAGCTGCATTACCTCTTGGTTCCAGAAAGGCTCCTTCTAACATGTCAGTTTCAATGGAAGAGTAAATACTTTGGGCATTGAAACTGTTCAAACTGTTTACTATGAAAACCCAAATCTTCTGCTACAGAAGTTTGTTTTTCTTGTAAATGTCCTTTTTTATTTTGCAAAAGGTAAAAATGCACTCATCATAAAGTTGTTACTGAGTAAATGCACTAAATTCCTCTTAAAAATACCTATGGGAACAGAAGCATTGACTTCCTCACTGGCGAAAAATAACATTTTTTCCTACCCTCTGTAGGAAAGACACTTTAATTTTAGACACACTGGGGGGTTTTCATCATTCTCAACAGCATTCCTGGGCATCTGGCTGTACCAGCTCACAAGTAAAATGCTCTGCAATACTCTTGTGCCAATAGGAGAGGAACATGCTTTCCCAAGGAGCTAAGTATTAGATAGTGCTGCAGAGTGTGAAAGGGGAAGCTTTTCTTTCTAAAAGCTGTAACTTGCTGTACCCAAAACTGCTACAATTATCTTTCTGGCAACTGTAAGCAAAGTGTCAGTGTTCTGTTTCATTTAAATACTTTCTCTTCTACCATGCCCCTTTGATGGTCCAAATATAAAGTGCACAACCAGCACAGAACTAGATCGCAGTAATTTATTAAAAGTTATCTAAAGCAGTTATTTAAAACCAAACCAAAACCACGTTCCCACCAACCACTAAAAAACAAAAAACAAAACAAACAAACAAAAAAAAACCAAACAAAAAACCAAAGGCAACAGACTGCTCTCTTGAAAGAGCTCCCCTTTATTGAACAAACAAACAAAAAGGCCCTGCATGCAAAGACATCAGACTGCCATGGGCAATCTACAGCACAGTCCTCAGGAAAAGATGCCTGCACCACAAATCCAATAAAACACCACTCTGGTTTAGCCTCTGTGCTCATGGATTAGTGAGACAGAGGAACGGCTCATATTTCACCAAATTCACACAATGCACACCAAACCTTTCCAACTATTCAAAAGCCAAAAATCCCAATACAATCAGAAAGCACTTCCAGCATTTTTAAAAAACACGTACAAGGCTCACTGTTACACAAGTTGTTAAGATACCTTCCAGTGAGAAATATTACTGAGATGTCTCACATGAAAGCAACATTATTTAAATGCAGCTTTACTGCAAATCTGAACACCGGATGCTCACAGCTAATGAGAATTTTTATGCATTCTTTAAACAAAAGTAAAACATGCAAAAGATTTAAAGAAATCAGCTAACCATGCTGCTATCTAACTTTCCTACAGATCAAGTGCTTCAGTTCCAAACTGTCACTTTAAGATTAAATCACTCTGTCTTCCACACTTAAAACTTCATTTTCTAAAACCTAACAGAAGTGTCTCCCAAGTTGGGAACTTCCTTAAAAATATTTTTTATGAAGAGACTACAACTTTGACCAACAGACACATAAATTTAGAGGCAATACTTCAGTTTATCTGTTAAACAAGATACTAAGAGAAAGCATATAAAAATCACACGATTCTTTACTTCAGAATGACAAGATCACTCAACAAACTCAGCACTCAAAAACCCAGTTTAAACTACATGCAGACATTAAGCTGAAAGCTTCAGTGTATTTTGACATTCATATAATTAATGTTTCAAGAAGGCAGTGACCAGCTATGAGCAACAAACTGAATAGATTTTACTGTGCACATCAAACACCAATGACTGCACCTCCAACATGCAGACAAAATATCAAACTTCAATTTCAAATGTTTTGTGTCCTTGTTCAATCTGCTGTATGCAATTTCTGTCTAACAGTCACCTGTCGTAAACACTAAGTTTCTCTTTTGTTAACCTGAGCACATTAATTTCTTACCACCGACCACAATTTAAGAAGCCATTACATACCTGCAGTTAGGAGGAGGATCAAGGGTTATTTCAGCTAGCTCCTTCTGGATTCTGTTGGTGAAATGAGAACAGACACAAAGCATTTGAGATAGTCTATAGAATAAATCAGGGAATTACACTGCCCTCTACCACCATGCAGTTAAATGCAAGATTGGCTTTGCCTTCAGTAATGCTAACATGGCTGCTTCCTCTTTGTTCTCAGAGGCATAACCCAAATCCCACAGCTGAGAAACTTTGCAGCTTTTTTCCTGCTTCATGCTGCATGTAAACAGAACACTTACAGCTGAGTTAGGTAGAAATTCCCCACAACTATTCAGAAAAGTAACTCTTTTGCACATCCGAGCACTTTTTAGCAGGGAGATTTTCTTTTCAAGCTAATATGCAAATGAGGTGGGGGGGGAGCCTGCACAGGCAGATTTGACAATGACTTTAAACCAGCGGTACAGGACCTGTGACTGAGGCTCCAGTGAACCGCGCTGGCAGCAGACACACTCTTTTCACAATATTTTACCTACTACTTTGCAGTGTGTTTAAAAAGTGGATTTCAGAATCTGCCAGACTGTCTCTGCTACTGGAATAATCTCTCTGGATCAACTTTGCTTCTTCCCATACCTTCTGCTGCCTTTCCTTCCGCAACCTTACAAAGTAGCTGTATTTACATGATAAAAAGTGATACAATAACTTGAAATAATCTGTGCTGAGCTTTACTCTAACTATTCACAAGGAGTTAAGATCTGAAAAATTCCTGTCAATTTAAGTTTATTCAGGTACATAAGAGGTGCAATTTCAAAATACACATTTTCAACTCCCCTTAAAAATATCAAGTAAGACTTCTCTTCACAAACAGACCCATACGAGCAATACTGTGAATTTCATGCAAATAGCAGGAGTTAAAATATGAGCTAACAGAAACTGCTCTGGATGTCCTTGCACTAATACCAGTAAGTCCAGTTAGCCTACTGAACTATTTGAGATGCATGGAATTCGACTTGCAACAATTAAGTGCCATAAAGACAAGATGGGAAAACTCAGTGTCAAAAACCTGTATCTGAGGCTTGTCAAATAAAGATAAGTAACAACAAATTACAAACACTACATAGTTGCAAAACTTTTTTCTGTAGCCAGTCCTATTTCAAAGGGTTTCTTTAACAAGATCAAAAGTCATCAAAACCATTCTCTGCAACAATTTAAACACATTTCAAAAAGAATTT
Source organism: Grantiella picta (assembly GCA_013397955.1). Taxonomy (NCBI): domain Eukaryota; kingdom Metazoa; phylum Chordata; class Aves; order Passeriformes; family Meliphagidae; genus Grantiella; species Grantiella picta. The sequence continues at coordinate 987,919 of VZRM01006770.1, read as the reverse complement.
ACTAAGTTTTACTCCAATACAAAATGACTGAAGTGTTCCTAAAAGTCTGAGCTACAGTACTCATGCTGAATAAGCAAAATTTGAAGCTACTACAGCTATTTTACAACTTTTCTTGCTACAGGATACTTGTAAGCATTTGCAAAGAAAAGAAACTCCAGGGAAAGCACTGGAAAGTTATGTTTCATCTCCAAAGACTGCTGGAATCAAAGAATTTAGAGTTTGAGTATTTCACACAGCTGATCTTAGAGAAAAGTACCAGCATACACATTGTGACAGCCAGAGTGCCAATAACCTTACATGCAAATAAAGGTGCAACTAATGTAACTAAACATCTCATATTTAAAGGTAGAGGCTACCTGTAGAACGTCATGGTTTAAATCCACAGATCCAAAGGGAGAAAACTCACCTAAGTTTCTCCTGAGAGAATGGCAGAATGCACCCATTCCTTCAAGGTGTGTAAGGCTCTCCAGTGCATCAACATGAAAAGCTCTCATAAGGCCCAGAGAAGCCATTGGGGTTTTGGGACTTCTTTAATTAGAGAGCACTGTCATCAGCCTACAGACCATAATAAAATACTTCAGGACTCCACCCTATACCAATCAGGCATGGAAACCTAACTCAGAAAAACAGTGCCAGAGCTTTCTCACGCATTTTTGCAAACACAAAACTTATTTAGGTGCCCACCTCTCGGTCAGCCTGTAAGTTACCAAGTTCTGTAACAACTCTTCAAAAGACATAGGACAAGTCTGTGTAACATACCCCAACAGGACTTGGATTAATTAAGACACTGCTTAGCAGGCTCCTGTACTACCAAAGTTGATACTTTACTCCCTTCCACACAGCTTTAGAAGAAGAATCCCACTGCCCTGACAAGTGCAGTGCAAGTACTGTGACTCCAAATACTGTGCAAAAATACTGCAGAATGTTTCAGTCTCCCCTTTACCTTTTTGCACTAGTAGATAGCTTAGCAGTAGTTTTGCTGGATAGTTTGGTGTTCTTCTTCTGCTGGGTGGCAGAGGGTTTTCGTTCTTCTTGCTCTTCAGGTTCAGGTGCAGGGGGATCCCTCTGATCGGCATCTGAACTTCCACTGCTGGTACTTGGACTTTCATCGTCTGACCTCTGCCTATCACTGGACATCGTGGGGAACTTTTTGGGGAAGGAAAAGAGGCAGAGTTAATACAATAGGAAGGACCCTCTCTTGTCATTCCCCAAGTTCCACTGACCTCTGCCTATCACTGGACATCATGCTGAACTTTTTCGGGGGAAGAAAAGAGGCAGAGTTCATACGACAGGCAGGACTCTCTCTTGAAATTCCCCAAGTTCCAGAGAAGTTTGAATAGGTGACAAGTCGGTTTCAGTGAGAAATTAATCAAAATATACTTCTTTGTCTCATACCCAAGGGCTGGAGTTTGACAGCTACAAAGCAATATTTACACTTCTGAAAACACAGATATCTCCAATTTTTAAACCCACTCGCATTTTTTTCATACTTTAAACAATATGCCAATTGTCGACTTTGTTCTAAGGCATGAGACAGATTTAGCAGGGTACTTAGGCAATGAACATTAATAACTTATGACACATTGTAAATAACAGACCTCACTGAAAATGTTTTTTAAAAAGTCACTAATAACGTGTAAATATTTACACTGGAGCAGAGCATTTTATTGGGTCCAAACGCCAGATCCCCCCTCTTCCCTTCTCTCCGAGCAAATACATTGCCAGTAACCCTTGGGTTGATTTCAGATGGAAATGTACACTTGCTCTGAGCACTTAAAGGGCTGGCACGGGGGGAAAGGAGGTTTGGTTTTTTGTTGGTGGTGGAGCTTTTTTTAGGAAGGGGAACAGCCCCGCGATGCATTTAAAGCCACTGGGGTAGCAGCAGCCCCGGTTATTTACATGGCCAGCAGCGAGAACTGCATTTGGCCACCACAGAGCTGCCGGAGGGGGAAGAAGCATAATTCAAACTGCACCTTCTGCACAGCTCTCCCCGCCGCCGCTCCCCGCGCAGCTCCGCCAGGCAGACCGACATT
>VZRM01006770.1:954686-985367 GCA_013397955.1 Grantiella picta | reverse complement strand
GCTCCCGCCGGCCGGCCGCCGGGGTGCGCGCAGGCGCGCTCTCGCCGCGTCCGGGGGCGCGCGTGCTCCGGGCCGGGCAAGGACAAAGCGGCGGCCCGGGGACAGGGGGGTCGCCCCTGGACAGCCCTCGACCCGGCCGGGCGCCACCCACGGCCGTCAGCTGAGCCCCTGTTCCCCGGGGCTCCGGCCTCCGGCCCGCCGCGACTCGCCAGGCCGGTGCCCAGCCACGGCCATGCCCGGGGGTCGGGGGTCTCCGCAGCCCTCGGCCTCGTCAGCCGCCCCGCCTCACACCTCACACCTCACACGGCTCGGCCCGTGCGTGCGCCCGGTGTCAGGGCAGGGGCACACCGCAGTGGGACCCTGGGTGACTCCTTACCCCGGCACCGCAAACGCGTGCCCTTGGCACTTTGTCACACGTGGGAGCTGGGGAACCACGGGCCACCCTGCCGCCTCAGCACTCTGAGGAGGAGTATTCAGCATCAAAACCGGAGTTACTTGTTCCGCGAGCAGCCAGCACACCAAATCATAAATGTTTTAAAGAGGAAAGGGGATAATCGATAGCGATTGTGGTAGGTGTCACAGGAAGGTGGCATAGTGTGGAGATGTAGTTTACTTTCTGGCCCATCACAAATGCACGGTGCTGGTATGCACTGGAACAGCTCACACTGCCCAAAGCAATCCACCCTTTTAGAGAACGCAAATATTCCAACCTTAGAGCCTGATCATACTGGCAATTAAATCCAGTTTTGTAATAGAAGATCTCGTCTATCTGTGAAAAGTAGATGAGGCTGAGGTGGTGGATAACTGGCTTCTGCAGAGAAGAAATTAACAATTACTATAACTGTTTGTGCAGTTTACATGAAAGCTGAAGACCAACAGTTGCTGTCCAGCACAAGGGCTTTCGCCTAGATGGCTTTTACCTCAAGTGCTTTCATTATCAACAGCCTAATGACTTAAAACTGTTTTCACAGCTTGTGCAAGATCAAGGGGTCAGAGAGCATATACCTGGCTCTAGAGGGAATAAACAATTGGTGTGTCAAGGAATATCTTTCTCTGGGTAGTTGAAGTTTACTCAGTGGAAAAGTATGATGAAGATTTGGCAAGAAAGTTGAATGATATGATGTGGAGGAATACTGGAGGTTTGTTTGTTAAAGTAGGCTATAGAGAATTCCCAGCTCACCACTACAGGCAATTTGCCCCTGAGGTATGTTGTAGAAAATTCCTAGCATAAACAGTATCTGGCACGATGAGCAATCTGGGCATAATTAGTAAAAGGGAAGCACGGCAATATCAAAAATCTATCAGTCAGCACTGAGAGCCTTTCCCTCTCCCCCCCTCCCATTCTGTTGATGTTGCTCAAGATGAAACATGCTGAAACTTTGAAAGTGAGGATTAAGTCTTTAAAATTTTATTTTATTTCAGGTGAAAATTTGCAGTCATCTCGAAAAATGTGGAAGAATGTGCACCTACAGAATGAAAGTAAGTAGAATGGCCAAGAGTTGCATACCACATCAGCTACTATGTGTGTGGCTTTTTTGGATATGAATTGAAAATTAAGTCCATTTTATGGAGATTAATAAAAAAATTATTATAGGGGTTTTTCCCAGCTTTTTGTACTATGTAATTAATTTACTACTGTAATGTGTGGACATAACAGATATTTATTTGATTGAGTATTCATTCATTTGACATCAGGTCACAAAGGATGACACTTTTTTCTTATGACGTTATGTATTTCTAGGGTATGTTTGTTATGTTGTCATCCGCAGAAAGAGGACTTCACTGAAAGGTGTGGTAAGTCTGAAGGAGGGAGAAATGACAATTTTAATAGCCATTGTTACAAATCTACATATAATCAGCTCTGTGACTTTTCAAATCCCTGGTCATTTGACTTCAGTGTAACTTTAACTGATGAAACAATCAGAATGCTTTTTCTCTGTCAGTTTGTTGTGTGCTCGAATTGTGCAAGTACAGCTGGCATTGCAGAGCCTTTGTAAGGAAGTCCTGGGCAATCACGGTGAGGCCTACATTTTTTTCCCAATCAATTGCCTTTGTTTTTTGTGTTTTGTTGCTATTGTGTTCCTTGGGAATTTTTTTAAAATCCCTGTTTGCAATGGTGGCAGGTTGGTAGATGTTTTTTCAGAAGCCCAGTGTCTTTTTTGGTCTGTCCCCATCCCTGTTCTATCAGAGCACAGGTATGAAGTTTCTGTTAGCACACAGAAGTTTAACAGCTGTCTTGGGCTGCACAGACATCTGAAAATATTTTTCTAGGTTTAGGAAGTCACAGTTGAGTCTTCTCCATCTGACATGAAGTTCTTATACAGCAAACAGTGTAGCGCCTGGGACCAGAACTAGGTGAAAATCATTTTGATCTCCTGGCACATATCATTTTAAGGGTGTACAGATGGTAATATAAGACCATCATACATTTTTCATGATTAAGAGCAGCTCAACTGAAAATATTACTTAATGTTTACAATTGTGTATTTCGTCTTCTTTATCGCAAAGTCATTGTTTCCTGACAGTAAATTCATCTCCATCTATCAATGCATCTCTCTGTCCTAAGTGTATTCCCTTTCCAGGTTGTGTTAAAGGCCCTGTTGGAGCCCTACTAGAGAACCCTACCACAGTGCCACAGATCGATGGGTACAAGCTGCAGAACCAGGAAATAAACAAAATTTAAAATTTTTTTTTAAGTGGATGGGTTAAAATTTAGATTGTGTTTTTATTGGTAATTAGTGTTGTAGTAGCAACTACTGCTCCTTGTGAGGTAGCTCTTGCACAAATATCCAGCGTGTCTTTTCCCAAGACAATTAATAGTTTTAACAGAGAGTTCTTGAAAAGCAGATTAGACAAAAATCTTGGGCCAAGAAGAGATGTAGTGACTTACAGAAGGGAGTACAGGAAGCCTACAGTAACTGCAGCTCATCCTGTTGTGCTTTGACCATAAATAGGATTATTCTTACATTGTGATGCTGTGGATTCAGTTGGGTTTATGAAGGAAAAATAAGCCCCTAAAGAACAATGTCCCTACTATGCTTCATTTGTGTTCTCAAGAATTTACAAGAACAAGAGAGATAAGCTTTTTGAGAAATAAAGTCAGTGTGGCAATGGACAGGAACCAGCCATTAGGAATCTGCCTCCTGGTCACTTTGTCAGCTGGTGTTTAGCCCATCTGTTGGTTTTGTGTTGCCACCTTACAAATTTTGGCATGGGAACATGGTGGAGGAAGGATGGGGGAAGGGGGCTGGGCAGAGAAGATGAAGGCAAGAGCCAGAACACTGCTGTGCTTCCATTGTTCTTGTTTGAAGAATGACTTTTTGGGGGCTTTTGTAGCTCAGCAATAATCTCAGGACTGCTGTAAAGCAGCCTCTCATGAGGCCTGGAACTTAGGATGCTTAGAGGACTTTTCAGGATCTCTTTACTTTCTCTGAATCCTTATATGCTTGAATAGAATGAGGAGGAGAATTTTATTAACTTTTTTTTTAACACAGCAGTTAGCTGTCTAGCTAGGATTCTTTATAACACTGAATACTGCTGTATCTAAATCCATAGGAAAAAACTTAGCATGCACTAAAGCACTACAGATATTAATTAATCTTCATCATAATTCTATGAAGTAGACAGTAAGTCCTACTGTTTGGTATACACTGTATTTGACAGTTGTATTTTGCACACTAAAAGACTAAATGGTCAGTTTGGTACTGGTTTTTAGTGGGCAGATTAGCATTAAGTACTTAAAAACATAACAGGTAAATGCATGTTTTCGAAGCACAAAGTCATGTGGAGATGTTTGTATTACAGTGTTCCCATGGAGTTCTTGTGTTCTATTGTGTAAATTTTTTCCTCGTGTGTGGATTATTGATGCATGAAAAAAACCACAGTGGCCCCTTTGGAGTTCCTGCAGACATTCATATGAATCCAGTGTCTGTGCATGTCAAATGAGTATCAGTGCTTTAAAAAATCCATACTTTATTTTTTGTTGAAAGCAGCTTGTATTCACCAGCTTTTAATCTCCACAGTTTTCATTCTACTTGGAAAGCTTTAGGAAAAACAAGAAAAATTAATGAAAATTCAGGTGGTATTGGTCTTGGCTACAGGACAATAGTAACTCTTATTTCATAAAGATATTTCCCTCAATAAGTAAACATTATTTCATCTGTAAGCAAGAGGATTTTTTTCCCCTTGAAATTTTAATTGTAAATTTCTCCTTGATGTATAGATATGTGTTGTTTCAGTTGCTTTAACACATTTTTTAGTACATTGTCTTGAATATTTGACTACAGTAGAGTAAAATGTAAATACTAGCAGATTTTACCTGTACCAAAGTGTGAGAACAATAGGTCTATAATCAATTTCATAAATTCAATTAAATGATTTTGTGGTATATATTCAGCAGTGTAGTGTGTAAATCATAAGTTAAGGAGAACATTTCTCTCCACATACAGCCCTGGCAGACCAGCATTTCTGGAAAACTTTCAGTGTGAAACTGCCCCTTTTCTGCTCACTGGGTGTAGTAAAACAGTGTTGTCATTCTCAGTGTGTGTGATAATCTGCTATGAAAGCAGTTACAGTGAATAATGTTGAAGGCCTAGTAAAAATTACATTTCCTTGCTACAAATAGAGATATTCCACTCCTAAACCGTCTCAGATTGAATTATCTGTAAGTCTACACACAAGCATATGTCTTAGTGCTGTCTACAGACTGCTTAGATTGGAAACCTTTGGCTCTGTAAAAGCTCTGGCTCCAAAAGACCGAAGTTTGCGTGAAAGCAGAAAGTGAATAGGATGGTAGTAATTGAGCTGATATCCTCATTCATGCCAGCCGAGGGAAGGCAAGATAATTATAAAGTCAAATTCACTTGACCAAGTTGAGGTCAGAAAGAAACATACACATGAGGCAGACATTATTCATATGTCTGATAGATGTTTTTATAAAAAAGTAATAATTAAAATTTGCATGACTAAATTGGCCCATCCTGAGTGTGTTATTAAGAAAAAGGATCCTGGACAGCTCCTTACTGCTTCAGTCTGACTAACCTATTTATTTCCCTGGGGTTAAGTGAGTAAAAGGTTTCCTTCAAAACGTTTAGGGCTGGTGACAATTGTCACAAATAGCTTTATCTGGCTTATCAGCATTTTGACACTTCAGTCCCCATCAGGCTCTTCAGATTCTGACATCCCATCGAAGAAAGAACCTATCAGCATTTAGAGAAAATCTTACAAATTTCCTGAGAGCTGTCATACCTTCTAGTGATGAGTCACAGTGCTTTATATTTGCCTGCCTGGAAAGCCAGGGACACTTCTGAATGCACCCTAATTATAGGGTAAGGCCCGTACATATTTTCCATTATCATGTCTGCACTGGATAAAGACCAGCTTGAATGATGCTGTTTTGCAATAAAGAAGCAATACCTTTTTTAGTATATGAAAATCAGGATTACCAAAGACTCCTGTGGAGTAGCTTTGTAGCATCTTGCTTTTTTTTACCAGTAACATTATTAGCTGCATTTATTCACTCCCTTCATGCTACAGGAGCCCTAACCTCCCACAAAGGCACAGAAAACTCAATCAGGGCCCTATCATGATAAATCACCCCTGCAAATCACTGGGCAGGGCTGATCTTCCACTGCCCTGACTCTTGATCGTGCTGGGCAGTCTCTACAATAGAAGAAGTTGTTGCAACTCTGAGCAGTTTCTTTTGTGCCCTGTTCAGTGGGACTTGTGTCCAGGGTTTCCAGTTGCAGCAGGAGAATGGATCTCCACCCATAGTGGTGGTGAGAGCTGGGAGGGCAGGGCAGTCCCAGCTAAAGACCTTCCACACATTTGATCTCTTACCTCCTGTGCTGGAGCAGTTGCATCCAAGCAGAGAGCCTGAGTGGTGAGGTCTTACATAATTGCAGCTCAAGCCATCTCAGATGGAAAGTCAGGCCCTGGAAACACACTGGCAAAACTCCAGAGCAAGAAGGGGTTGGATCCTCAGGGCAAGTGGAGGACTTAAGTTTGTCATTCAGCATGTTGAAATGTTTCTCTGAAGTATTTGAGTGGTGAAGTGGTGCAAACTTAGAAATGAGCTGCTTTAATGTTGCAGTAATTTTTGTCACCCCCGTCTGTGTGAGTCAAGATGTGACTATCTTCAAGTAGCTCTTTTAGTATCACCAGCCAGAAATCTTTGCACAGGAAAGAAGTTATGATTAGCAGGTGTGAGACCAGCCTGATTTTAGTCTTGTCCCATGGTTTCAAAAACAAACTCTTCTATGAGATTCTGTTTCTTTTTATAATGAGAATTTCCATTTTACACTTTGGAGCAGGATCCTCTTTCTGAGTGAGAACTGAACCAGGCTGTCTCTGGAGTCCCTGATTACTGCTAGGCTGGCTGGATAGCAGCTGACGGACGAGTGTCCTTCCTGGCCAGCCACTGTGCTATTTCTACGACACTCCCAGCACAGAATGAGAGATCAAGGATGTTCTCCATGCCCCTGCAGAGCACAGCTGCACTGCTGAATGAAGTTATTTCTCAATTTTTCTTTTGTCTGAAATACCCATTGTGTCACTTCCCTACCTTTATTCACATGTATGTCAAGAGACTGACTGTTGTGTTTTCCAGTGTGGGAATCCCAGCTGCTACTGGAGCCCTTCTTCACAGTGCAGTGCGGCACTGCAGTTTGTGCTTCTACTTACAATGTTTAATAAATATGTAAATTAACCTGCTCCAGCTCTTCAGGTAGGAGACTTGTCTGACTGCTCTTGTGTATCACAGAATATGCTATTCATGAAGATGGCACAGTGGGGCAGGAGTCTGAGGTGGAAGTTTAAAATATAATTAGCACAATGAAAGTATCAGTTAAAGCCTAAGTTTAAAGTGATTTAGTGTCTCCATCTGGAGTTGAACTAAAATGATGCTCCTGTGTTCTGTGCAACACTGGTGAGAAAGTGTAGGATATGCAATCTTAATTCATGCCAGCTCTGCTTGGATCAGGCTAAATACAGTATTGCCTATTCATAATGGAATTTATAGTAGTTATCATTTACTACAATTTATTATGTTTTCAGTAATATTTAATGTGAATATTAACATACTGTGGTTTTAAGAGTGCTTTTTCGTTAAATAAAAATAGAGAGGACTGTGCTATGACAGAACAAATAAGAACATGGTACTAACTTCAAAACAGCAGAAAAAAATATGCCACTGAAGCTGCTTCCACTCATCTAACATCAAAAGATGACTTTACTTTGTACTGTATCCATGATCTTGAAAGCCATGAAAAAATCTCTCAGGGGTATTCTTATTCCTAAGTTACCTTACGTTGTTTTAATTAATTAGCTAAATGGAGATCATTATTCCTGAGGTCTGCTTATTTTTGTCTCTCTTTCAGCTATGTGTGAGGATGAACTTCTGGCCTTTGCTGTCAGGCTGATCATGATTTTAAATAGTAATGTTCTTGCTAGTAGACTGTATTAATCCTACTGGTGGAAATTTTAAGATAGAGAACGTCTTGGTCAATCAAATTAATCTAATTCAATGTTGAACTGGAACACAGGTTAAAGTTAAGTGCTTAAATGCCAATATATAAACAGATGGCCAGGTTGTTTTGAAAAAAGCTAGTAATTCCCATCAATGTTTTACATATGATATCTCCTAATATCTGACATACAGTTATCTGATGTATTGGTGTGGTACTTTACTGTCTCAGCATCAAATCAAGGATAAAGGATATAGAACCAAAATTGTTCAATTAATCAGAAGTATCAGCATATCCATTTAATAATTTTGCAATGTGCATTTTAGGTATCCAGAAAAAAATAGATTTTTTTCTATTTACTTATCTTTCTCAACCTTCACATTGAAGTATTATGGTGCTAATATAGCCCCGGATAAAACACTTGTTTGAAATCTCTTGCAATGAAGAAATCCTGAAACCAAAAAACTCTTAAACTATACTATATTTTTCATTGGTTCCTTGTACCAAGGAAGCAGTCAAGTCAGTCTTTAAATTCACAAATTTATGTTTCACAGAATTCTATCCAACAAGTAAACATGTACATGGAAAAAGAGCTTTAAAAGTGCAAAGTGACTTCTTATCTTTGCATTATTTCTTAGCAGTTACTATGCTATTGATGGGGTCATTCTGAACTATCGAAAAGCATGGTTCATACAATTAATATCCAGCAGAATAGGAAGAGCTTTAGTGCTGAGGCTCAGAGCTAACAAGTGATAATCTGTGGTTCTGCCCCCTAGAAAGCAACAAAAATGAGAAATGAGTGGGAGAGCTCACAGTGAATGTGGAAGGACTATACTGTAAGGAGACCTGAGCACGTTTACCAGAATAGGTCAACCTTCTTTGGTGGGCAGTAACCATGCAGAAGTCACAGAACTTAATATCTTCCCAAAAAGTTGACAACTTTCTGGGAAAAGGCACTCCCTAGAAATGTACAAAATGCCTACTTCTGGTCAGGATCATATCTAAAGAAGCAAACTTGTATTTTGTTCAGAACTGCACTCAAGCTAGAAGCATTTCCCCATACAACAGAACTTCCAACTAACAAGTAAACAGCTCTTTTCTGCCAAGCATTAGAAAGTGGAGATTTCTATTCTGGCTTCAGGTTTATCTGTTCACCAATAGTTACCCTGTTTCCTGGAGTCTAAGAGGTTTGCTTCCCTCTGTAGGCCGGCCCTCCACAGAATTTGGGTCAGTTTCAGAATATCATTATTCAATTTAAAAGCTTTATTTTCTAGTCACTGCCTAGAATAACGTATTTTCAGACAATGTTCCCTCCTGCCATCTACTTTACATTATAAACAGTGTTTCTCCTAAACTCAAGGGTAAGTCTCATGACAGTAGGAGACATAGAAGACTTCTGAGCCCCTTGCAGAAACAGAGAAGAATGATCACAACATTCAAAGCCTTCAGGGTAAAGTATAACATGTTATTTTAGCTCTGCTATCCCCACAATGTACTCAGTTTAAAGCATCAATGAAGAAAAGAGGAAAGCAGAAAAGGTCAGAATGGAGAGTGAGAAGAGGAAATAAGTCAGGTAAACCCTGTCTGCTGAAAGGAAAGAGCAAATTTAGAATTGTGGCCTGTTGTAATATTAGTTATTAATTTGTGAGGGAAGATCATATACTGTGGGAAAGGGCAGCAGAGATTGACAGATGAGATAGATATCATTGCTACACTCTGACCCCAGAGTCACAAAACCGTTCTGAGTTCCCTCATCTGTAAAATGAGAATCGTTCCTATTTACGTTTCAGGGTGCTTGGAACCATTAATCAGTGCATATTGTGAAGGCTTATTGAGACCACCAAGTGGAAATACAGAATAGCCTGTGTCTTCTGGGTTGTCTTTTCCATGGCTATATAATCTAGCCAAATTAATTTAAAGGAGAGGTACTGTCAATTCAGAGTTTGTTGGAAAATAATCAGTTTTAAATATTAGGAGAATAAAGGATTGGTGTGAAACATATCTAATTTTAAGGCAGAGGAGCACTGCTAATGCCCTCCCTCCCCATTTCCATGAAGCACAATCAAGCATCAGAGACTGCTCGGGCTCCTTGTGGGACTGTTGACTGTTTTGAAGGAAAGAGTTCATTTCTTTGCAAGAGCTGAAAATGAGATGCCAACCTTGCCACTTCTCTCTGCACCATGTACTTTTGCGACCAAAAGAGAGGACTGTTTAACAGTTGCTCTTATAGGGAAGGTCAAACTATGGCATTTTTTTCTGGAAAAGGTGCAATAGGGAAATGGAGAGATCTCAGCTCTGAGGGGTAGGTGATGCAAATAGAGCTGTAGCCTTTGTGCTCCTCTCTTGATGTCTGCCTTTCCACAGTGATGCAGGATGGGATTTGTACCAGTGATGTGGTTGTGAAGAGCATGGTGGGCTTGGGCAGTTATGGAGAGGATTGCTTTTCCATCATGTTCAGCACTACCCACCACAAGGCTCTTAAGAGCAAGAAGAGTACAAGAGCTGGTGAGATGGTCTGGCCCTCATTAAATCAATGTCACGAGAGGATTAAAATAATTTAGTTACATTTTTAGGTTTGAAATTAACATTAAACTCACAATAAGTTACTAAATAAAACCAAAGACCTTTTCATCCTCAGCTCAAGTTAATTGAAATCTTTACAATTACTCCCATTTTTATAACATTTCCAAACCACTTATAGTGTCAGTGACTACATACATTTACTGATTATTAGTTACTCATTAGCTGTTGCAGAGCTCCGTAACTTCTCTCACCATGACCTCTTTCCCAAGGCAATCCTGGAGCATGAGCCTTGTTGTACTGAAGATTATTTTCCAGCATCATTCAAATATCTATTCTGAACAGCTTCTCATTCTTGCAGTTTCAGTATACAACATTCTTTCTTTTTGCCCTCTCTGCTCCATCTTGGAGAATATCAATGGCATCCAGAGCCTCTGATCACTGCCATCTCTTATGTCACCTGAAATATATAGATTTTTTCTTCTTTTTGTAGGTTCCATTGTTTGCATCATTCCTCTGTGCTCCCACAATTGATATTCCCCACAGGAGAGTTTTTCAAACTGTTTGTTACAGCCCCCATCCAGCTTCCAGTGGATCACAGGAGCTGTGAATCTTTTCACTCTTGAAGAAGCAATGAACTACTTCGACTTCCTGGCAGTCTACATATGCAGTAGTTATATAAAGCTAGTTTTCACTTCCTTGCCTTGGAAGTGCTGAGCAGATGCTGTTTCCTCCAAGAAGTGGAAGGTCTGAGTGGATAACATCTCCTCTGAGATGCCCTCCTCTTTTTCCTCGCATATTTGCGTGAAGATGAATGAATATTCTTGCAAATAATTTGAGAAGATATCCTCCAGAGGGTCTCGTTGAGCAGTGTCAATCTTTACTCACCAAAAAACTAGTTTTTAATCTCCAGAGTCTCATCCAATCTCTATTCATTCCTCTTTCTCTTTTCTGACTTTTTCTTATCCTTCTTTCTTTCTCTTTGTGTTTGTCTGCTTTCATGTCCTTAAGTTCTCACGTGTCAGGTTGGCCACCCACCTCACTGCCTCACTTGACCTTTCATTCCAGATCAGCCCTTCCCATTTGAATTCCTGCTTGTCCAGCCTTGTCACCTCTCACCATAACAAACCTACTGCTCCTTATTAGCACATCTTTCATCTTGTTTTAGGACTGGTTTCTTGAGGAAACAAAATGTCTGTGATTACACTGTACAAATCCATTTTAGCCTTTGGCAAAACTTGGAAGAGGAGTAAAGGATTTGAAGTGTCTTTAAGTTTTATCAAAGAAGATGGCCTCATAGAAAAGAAGGAGTTTATTTTGTATTCATCTGAAAAGAAAGAATGCAGTTAGAGCTTATTTTTACTAGACAGTGTAAAATCCCTGCAGAGAACTGAGGGACTCGATGTATTAGGTATTACAGAGATTATATTCTTAGTCTGGGTTTCTCTCCTCTGTGGACTTGCGGTAAGCAAAGCGTGATTTTGGTTTTCCCAGAGATGCAGCCTTGAAATAATTTTTCTCCTGTGTGTATTCTTTGGTGTTCAATAAAAAGTGAACTTATGGTATATCCATACTGTTATTGAGTATCAAAACCAATCAGTCCTAATGTGCAGCTCTAATCGAAAGAAGACTTCATTGACTCAGATATTCACAGAATCACTGGAACTTGTTTCTATTGTACTGTTTAGATAATAAATATTTTGGGTAAGGCATCATCTCTCCATTTCTTTGACCATTATTATTGTATTGGAATAGTAAGCAATGGTTATAGTTAGAAAAATGGTTCCCATAGTTTTTAAACATTTCTGTATGTTACATATGTTTTAGGAAGATTAAAGAAAACATGTTTTTAGTTGCACTCCCTTTTGACAGTAGTAAGTTGAAGATTCCTTAACACATGCTTGGAATATTTCAGTCTTAACTTGGTACTATGAAATTCTTAATATAGGCGTTTCTCAGGAATATAGAACTTACAAGTGTGAATCATTGTAAGAACTAATGAGCAAAGGTAAGTAATATACCAGTTGAAATCCAAGTTGAAAATACGTAAATCACTTGCAGAGACATGAATTACAGTAAAGTGGGTGTGCAGTGGCTAATGATGAGAAGTGACTGTGGTCTAGAGCAGAATGAACTCACCTTGCAGTGAATGAGCCCAGGTTCTACAAAAATGGAAGGGAATCACTCTTGGACAGGAGTATTTGTTGGGCAACACCAGAAAACGTGTTAAAAAATAAAAATCTGATTTTTTGTAAAGATAATTTTTCAAAAATATTTCTAGAGGACTCTTGATGCGCATGTGTAACTCACCCTATTTTGTTTGATATATATAGGAGCACTGAGTACATGTAAGATTTTCTCACACACACACTAAACTACGGATATAAAAAATATGGAACTTGTATCTAGGTGGATGTAGTGACAGTTAAATAATAACTTGAGTAAAAATGGGAACATTTTTTGCATCCTGTGCAGTCTGTTGTACACTCTGTGTCCTGCAGGTAATTATTCGTTTACACCTGTGTGGAATGTTGCAATTCTTATTTGGTAACATTTTGCACTAGGTTGTTATAACATGGCTGCAGGACTTTGGTAAATAAATTACTTGTCTTATTTACTTTTTTTTCCCTCACATAGAATATATTGAACATGTTTCAGACCTGGTCTGGTTCGAAATATGAATAGGTTTTAAGTTGGAACATCATATATCTTAGTTGAAGGAGTGAAGAAAATGAAGAAACAAAAATATTTTAACTCCAGTGCATTGTTTTCATGCTTCAGCATTCTTGTGTTCCCTAGGTGTCATGTAAGTGATAAATTAAGACTTCTGACAGCAAGCATATTTCTGTATAACCTTCTACATAATAGGTGACTAGTTATTAATTTTAATTGCTATCTGTTCTCTGACTTTGCAAAAATTCTTGAACACCATAGAATTTCATGGACAGGTTTGCATGGAAAAAGGCCTGGCTAGATCCTAAGAGGGAGAAAACAGTATATTTTGAGCCAGTGTTAACAAAGTGGTTAATAAAAACTTTTTCAATTATAACATTTGTTTTTACAAACCTGCCCCCTTGTCAGCCCACATCTTCAGTCATTAGTTTGCTTTTCCTTTGATGATTCTTTCCCTAGGTAAAAATCCATATGAAATGTTCCATGTGGAAAATTAACCCACAACATATTCCTGTTTAATAGAGCTCCTTACTGTGAGAGCTGTAAGATCCGTGAGAGCTGAATCCCTAGGACTTTTCATTCTAACCAGGAAACAAAAGTAATGATGATACCAGTTGAGTCACCAGTTGATTATCTGGCCCTGGAGCTCATCACCTTTAAAGACAAGCTGAGAGAGCTGGGGTTGTTCTGCCTGGAGGAGAGAAGGCTCCAGGGAGACCTTAGAGCATCTTCCAGTACCTAAAGGAGCCTACAAGAAAGCTGGAGAGAGACTATTTACAAGGGCTTAAAGGGACAGGACATGATAAAGGGTAGATTTAGATATGAGGAAGAAATGTTTCACTATGAGGGTGGTGAGACAGGAACAGCTTTCCCAAAGAAGCTGTGGATGCCCCATTACTGAAACTGTTCAAGGCCAGGTTGGATGGGGCTCTGAGCTGCCTAGTCTAGTTGACCCCCCAGGTGGATTTGGATCTAGATCATCTTTAAGGTCCCTTCCAACACAAACCATTCTACGGTTCTATGAATTCAGCACTTCCCTGAGCAGCACAGAAGAACCGTGAAGAATCCCAAAGTGGCCATTACTGTCATCTTTCCGTGCTGTTGCTAGCACTTAGACCAAATATTGTTGTCCTGGGAAAAAAATATGAGTAGCCTTATTTGAAATTGGTATAAAACCTGGAAGATTTGATTCAGACACAATTTGCACAGTTTAAATGTTTTATTTCCATGGAGTTGCAATTACACTGCAGCAGGTCTGGGTCTGGATACACGTTCCCTGCCAGGAGCTGTTGTACTGCCGATGGTTCTCTGCCTCAGTGTGTGTCAATTTCCTCTCCTGCTTTGTCAGCTTTTGCTGTCACTAAATTGCCAAATTGCCTCAATGCAGAAATGTAGCTGTGATTCTGGGATGTACGAGCTCCTTTATTTTTCTTAAGTATATTCACAGTGGTGCATGCTGTTATCACCCCTTTGGGCTGCTGAGACAATGACTGAATTAAGACCTTAGACAACAGCAGCTTCTGTATCCTTATTCAAAATGAGATTGTCATTGCTACAGTCTACATTCATCACACATTGATGCCTTTGATCACATCCTCTCTATCCCAGCCAAACCTATGTTACTCTTTTCTTTGAGGACTGATGTGCAAATTGAACTCACTGCTTCTGATGTAAAAGGTTACTTTAGTTTGAGTGCCCTTCTGTCCCCTTAGTTTGAAGTCTTTGCCAGTCCACAGCTGAGCAGTGCTAGCCTGTATATTCTTCTCTACGTTTCTCATTCATTGTTTGCCATGTTTAATCAATATGCAGAGGTACAAAATGCAGCAAGTACAAGCTGTACAGAAAGCATTTACCAAATTAAATGTGGTCATCTCTTTCTGAAGAAAACAAGTCAGATGTTTTGATAAACTACTCACTTAGAAGCAAGAAAAATAATATGTTAGTTGGTGTCTTTTCCATATGTATTTCTTCTCTGATTATGCCAGAAACAGCTGTGTTTAGAAACCTTTAACCTTAGGAAATGTAAAATTCTTAATTTACCTAAAATTGGAAATCATCATTTTCTGTAAACAAATGCTATGAAAGCAGTGTCTTTTCTAGGTGTATTCTGAAGAAATCAAGGAACTTATGCCCTGCAAATTTTTCAGATATTTGAAAACACTCCAGTCTTTATTGTCTATTAGTATGTATCTGCTACTTATAAGGGACTTTTCTGTAGACTGCTCAGTACATATGGAAAAGTTTTCAAATGTGTAAATAAAAACTTGCAATTTTTCCTTCAAGATCTAATTTATATCAAATGTAAACAGAAAATATTACATAAAAAACCTCCATGAAATTGTGTATTTGTATTGTACTGTATACAATATTGTATATTATAGCCTGTGTATAACTAAAAAAAAATTACTAGTAGCAAATCATATTTCATTAAAATCAGGACTATTTCCTTCAGATGAACATGTCTCTTCAACTAAATGATCTCTAGTGAAAATATAAACCACCTCTCTTGTAATAATAGCACATTGAGGGGTGGTGATGTCTTTTCACAAGTCACATCATCATGTACACATCATCTCCTGCAGAACATTGTAGTTTATCTTCAAGAGATAAATTCAGCATAATTGCAGGAAGAGAGATTTATGTTTGACATCAGGAAAAACTTCCTAGCCCTTAAGATTACCACACCTTCCTAAGTGCCATGCAACAATAAGGCAGGTTGTCTTGTGAGATTGTGAAGTCATGGAGGATTTCTGAGAAGGTGCTAGAGGAAAATATCAGAAATAGTTTAATTCTGTTCTGGAGTAGGGAGATACATTCCTGTTATTTCAGTCATGATTGTCTCCTTGTGGCCATAACAGCATGATTCAACATTGGCTCAAGGACTGGAAAAATTAAAGAGTTTGAGATCCGTGAGAAAATTAGATTTTTCTCTTTTAGTCAGAAATGAAAATGTCAGCTGTGAGAATGTCCAATTTGTTTTCAAGGTAACACTTGCAGAAGAGAAAAATAATGAGCTTTCTAGATTACTCCACCTTGCCGATGGACCCTTTCATGGAGGAGGGGAAGAAATCTCCACACAGGTCTGGCTTCAGACAAGGTACAGCTGCTTCACCTGGTAGCCAAGGCGTGCTACAGAGCTGATCTGTTGGCCCTGCATACAGGTCTGTAGATGAAAACTGTCCTTACTTTTGAGTGAAAACTATCTGTTGAAGGGAAAACTTCCCAATGACAGGCTTAGGGGCTTTCTTCTCATCTCCACTGTTTCTGCCAGAGTAAATTGGGTGCTATGTCAGCATAAGGGTTTGTACACACAAGTGGGGAAATCGTTTCCCAAAATAACATTAACTTGTGCTTACATAATGTTTTGTATTGCTGTGTATGCTGCTTACTGTAGTCATTTAACAGTGCCCTCTGTAGTATGTTAATCTTTCTGCTCGGGACAGTATTAGAGGTGTTGAGGATATAACAATTTTTAATTTACTGACTTCTTTTTTGCATACACTTACAGCCTCATTCATCATACCAACGTCTGTCTTTTTTGCCCTTTTCATTGAATACTGCCTCATCTTCTGAACACACCTCTTAATGCAAGGTGTATTAAGGTATTCAAACACACTGATTTGCCAAGCATGACATTCCCCTCAAAAAAACTTTTCTGAAGTATTTGCTATTAACAACAGACTTGAAATGTTTAAACCAAACCAGTGAGCAATTTAAAGCATTTTCAAAAAGCTTTCAAAGTTAGAAGCACCTGAGTAGAAAGGCTTAGAAAATTTCTTTCAAGTGTAACTTTTAGGTTGCTATAGCAATGTTATAATAAGGTCTTAATAATAAAAAACCTACCTAAATATGCTTTAAAAACTCTGTACAAATTTGTGCAATATTTTTTAATGTCAGTGCTGGAAGTCATTAGCCCTTTTTTGGGGTGCTTCAAGCCAGGATGGACCATCCTGATTTTATCTAACTGTTTTGCTTTATTTAAAGGAAATTATTATCTAAGTTTCATTGATATTGGAAAACCCTGGTTCTACCTTCAGTTCTTATTTGCATACACCAACTACATACACATACCCAGCCCTTCTTCTGTGCATAGTTGTCTCCTAAACAGTTTTGTTGCATTAAATGGTGCCTGGCTGCCATCCCCTTGTTAGAATGTCAACTGCAAAATGATGCTCTGTGCTGTGGGCTCTTTTTTTCTTCATTTTGATTCTTATCCGTCCCAGTGTGTTAGTGCCTATACAGCCCCCGGGAACTGAACTGAAACAAACCATCAAACACAACATTATTCCACTAACTTTGGGTGAAGAATCTGTTGGGGGCTGGGGGTTCTAATTGTAGGGTTTCCTATTGCTGTTAATATAATAATGAATGACAGCAGGTAAGATGTCACACTGCATGAGCAGTTTATATATTGTTCATGCTCTTTACAAAAATCTTTCAAATGTCTACCACTGCTTTGAGGTAATTTCCTTTGGGGAGGAAGTAAGGCCACTGTGAACAGAAAAACAGTCTGTCCCAAGCTCTTCGAAAGCCCTTAGAAAGAGTTAACTCCATCAGCCACAAGACTTTCATCACAGGAACTATCACAATCTTGATTTTTATTGATGTGGATATTAGGTTATAATATTGTGTGAACCAGGCTACTTTTTCCAGACTTTCATTGCTTCCTTTGTTTCATGCTTAGTGTAAGGTGTAAGAGAGTATAGCAAAAGAGAAAAAATAGGAAGAGATGACAAGAACTGTTGATGTCATAACTCACTAATTTACCCAAATTCATACAGCTCTTTGGTAAAGGGAAATACATTTTTCTCTCTGTACTGAAAGCAGGACATCAGTTTATAGTGTTGATGATAGTCATTGAGTCTACTTATTATTTTAAAAGTTAATAAATACTGAATAAGATAAATGTCTCTAATTTTGCCTCGCAGATTTTACACATTAACCAGAAGATATTTAAATCTCTTTTGTAGAATAGGACACCTTTTCAGGAATGTCCTTCTGACTCATCAGACTTCTTAAAATTGCCATATTTTTAATTTTTTAGTAGAATCACTCTGCTACTTTTCTCAAGCCTTTTTTAAAAGAAATTGTCATTTAGATTTACTTTTTCTCCTTCTGGCCAAGACATTTTCACATGGTTTCTGAAGGTGATAATCACAGACTACAAAAAAAAAAAAAAAAAAAAGCGGTGCTTATATGTAGAGTAATTGATTTCATTTTCATGGCTTCCAAGTTAAAATTCAAAATAATCATTATAGGTGGTGATTAATGTTGATTGATGATGATTAAGATCATGAAGGGGACGTATCTTTGTAACCAAGGACTGACAGGGGGATGAAAGAAGGATTTCTGGTGATTTTTGACCCTTACTCTCTAGATTTACCTTAAGAGCTTTCTACAAATTAAGCAGTCCTGGATTATTAGTAGGTTCTGGTTCAGGTCAAATTCCTTGTTCTCAGGCAATTGTTTTTATGTTTTTTTAGATCATTGTTCAAATATTTTTCTGCAGCTTCTTTCTTCAGTCTTGGCAGATTCTCTCTAGCAGATTGACCTTTTTCATAAAAGATGCTGGTTCTATCTTCACGTGCAGAAAGCACACCATTTAGGCTATGGAGCTTGAATTATTTCAGCCGAAATTATTTTGTGTATTGAAGTTAATTTTCTCTTGAGTTGCCTACATTTTTCAGAGTTGTATTCTGCTGCCTTGTGTATTTTCTCTTTTTTTATGAAGCATTTTTTATTATGCTGCTTTCTAATTGAAATTAAGTAATATTTCAGATGTTTGTTTCTTTTTTTAAATCTACAGGCTACTCATTACATTCAACTCTATCTTTTCCTTACTTTTAATTTTTTTAATACTTCTACTTTACTTTTTTCTGTGAAATTCTTAGGATTATAGCTAAAAACCAGGCCTTTATTATTGACTTAAGCAACAAACACTATAGTGTATTTAATTCCACCTTTTTCTAGTCTTTGTATATGCAGTTGCTGAATATTTACTAAAATTTAGGCAGATACAAATATTCAACCATTTGAAAAGTTTATTTTTCTTTATTAATTGATCTCTGTTTTATTTTATTTGGACATTCTAATTCGTCCTTCAAGAATGGAAGTTGTAGCCTGTGAACAAAATGATCATACTATGAACAGTATTATATGAGGGATTTACAAACAATGCAGAACACTGAGGCATGCTGACATAGAAGCAATTTGGTATATGCCTACAAATAGAGAAACTATATTCACAAATGGTTCCTGAACACTCAACTTATAGTAAATCTTATTTGCAATGTGTAATTTAACCTGACATACATGAAATCAAATTTCAGTCAATGCTGCTTAACCTTTTTGACAGATTTAACTTCACAGCTTCCTGTAATGACAGCAAAATGGATTTTAGTTTAGACCTCAACCTTCAGAAACTGTTTCCATTTTAACTGGATGACTGTTCTATCCATCTCCATCCTACATGTACTTCCCTCACTGTGTACGTAATTCCTATCCTTTAATATCGTTGACTCGTCCTGTGTTATTTCACAATCCTTTATATTTTCATTCCCAGCCATCACACATCCATGTCCTCCAGCTGATTTATGTGCAAGGACCTAACACAGCCAAAACCATGTGCTTGTACTGTGCCAAGGACAGTGGAATAGTGTGAAGTGTGTGTAGGATGGCTCTGTCTACTGCTGGGGTGACAACTGCAGTTGCTCTCCTCTGCAGCACAGAAGTGTCCTGATGCCACAGAGCCACCAGAATCCCCACAGGACCCTCTCTCCAAGGAGGGGAATTTTCTGCATCTGCTTCTCCCTCCCTATTAAAAGCTGATCATACAGACAGCCTGGGACAAGCAGCAAGCAAAGCTATTTTTCCACCAGCCTGTAAAACCTAGACTTGTGATTGCATTTCCAGGCCAATTTTGCTAAGGAAAACTGAATTATGTAGCTGGCCACTTTCAAAAGTCAGTTTTCAGCTGGTCTACAGCTGTCTTTTTAGGTAGTTTGACTCTTTTAAAATGCATTCAGGAGTATTTCTGTAATTGGGAGACATCTGGGTAGGAAACTTCAGGGAGCTATCTGGAAGGAAATGGAGTTTTGTAATCTCTAATAAAACACCCTTATGTAATGAAAAATGACTGCATTTATTCTGCCAAAATTAATAAGAAATTATATATTTATTAGAATTACTGTAGTAATATAAGTATTACTTTTTATGTATCATAGAAGCTATTAGCTATCCTAGTAATTTTCTGCTTTAAATAAAACCTACTGTTGATAGCAGTTTTATATAGATAAAATGCTTTTGAAACAAAAAGGACTTTGCATCTAGAAAACTGCTAATTAGAATGATATTCCTTTGTGTAGGATAATGTTACCACCATGACTTGTGTGCCAATAGTAGCATTTTCAAGCCTTTTTTGCAACAATACTTCACAAAAAGTGTTGTCAGTGGCATTTTTGACTTCCATGTCTTTAAACATTGACTCTCACAATTTTATCCCTGTACGCAGGTATGCTCTGTTAAATGAAGGTTGACTGAACAATATGCCTCTTCTGTGCGGGTGATTTTTTTCTTAAATGAAAACGGCAAACTCAGAAACTCCCTAGCCTTAGAAACAAGTGCAGCTCACCTAAGGGAAAGAACACACATGCTGCCTCTTATGCTCAGTTACTCTGTGGGTGCCAGAAGGCAAAAAAGGAGGGAAGAGAAGGTGAGAAATGATCCCTTAAAAAATACAATTTAAATATTAATTATATTAAAAATTAAAATAGTTTTTATGGCAAGAACTACATAAGGTCTGGTGCTTAAAAGGAGCATGGTGTGGCAACGAGATGTGAGAAATTATGTCTGTACATCTCCTCTTCATTGTCCTCATCTGTACCTCCTCCCACAGAACATCCTTAAGAGAAGAATGAAAACTTTTCGGTTAGCTGTCTTTTTCCATCCAAAGGGAACTTGGTATTGTGTACATATGCATGCATACATTCCTGAAAGGAATTGCCATAATATACCATGACCTAGCAATGGGAAAAATACAACCCTGATACACAATTATTATGCAGAAGTATCTGTTTGAAACCATTGGCTATGTTCACCATATCTCAGCATCAGCTGGCAAAGTTCATATCAAAATCTAGAGGTTAATAAGTCGAAAATAATCAATAGTCATTTATCATTTAATTTATTACTACTTCCTCAAATTCTAGAAGAGTGCTTGATATAATCAGCTGAAGATACATCATGATAATTTAATACATTAATAGTTAGAGGCTTCAATTGAAGCTCTAGCTCCTTTCAGGGTGTGATTATACATCTGTAAAATATTTCTTTCCAGCTACATTAATTGGTAATTTGGCAGAAAAAAATACAGCAAATTAACTTCTAATAATCATCTTTTCCTAAATATGTTTTTATCTTCTTGTGTAGAATATTTAAATGCATTTCCCCTAGTGCACAGTGGGCCCCTCTGAGGCTGTGCCATTGGGAGCACTGTCTGGAGCCCAGCCTTGGGACCGAACTCTGCGTCCTGTGCTGGTAGCTCAGTTAGGAGCCTCCCCAACACCATCCAACTAGGCTGCCCTGAGTCTAGCCTTACACTCAGTTGTTTAGGTTCTTCTGGACTCAGCCCTAACCGTCTGGAAAAATTGGCTGCCAAGCCAGATGATGAGGCCACAGAATGAAACATACCTTTAGGGTTCAGGCACTGGCTGCAAGCATCTTTTGGTCAGGAGATGGAGTTGGATGGGTCTGAGTTTGACACTAGCTAGGTCTGTGGATCCAAATACTGGATTGAGTTCTGTTGGGCATTTCTGCAGGAAGACAGCTCTGACTGATTTACCTGAAGAAAATAGTTAGCAATTAAAAAGTTAATTGCTATTATCCTTGTGTGGCGGGTGACCAGAACAACAGTCAATTTGCTGTGGGATTGGACTGGACTTTCAAAAAGAAGTTTAGGACTACAGTTCTCTATTTAAGATGTGGTGAACAAATACTATTTCTTCCTTCACCTCCCTTTCCTATATTATCACAAAAAAAAGAGATCCTCAAAATAGCCTGGCAATGGGTAGAGGAAGACCTGGAGGCTAGACTGCCTCCAATAATTGGAAATTATTAAGGAAGAAAAGACAACTGATAAGCACGCTAGCAGGATTTGGCACTATTCTCTGCCTTCTGAAATAGTGTTCTAGCACTGCTGGTAAGACCATCCATCAGGCCCACAGACATTAAAAATGTGAATGACTATTTCTGGAAAAAACATTTGCACTATTTGTATTAGTTCTAGTAATAAAAACTTATGGCAGCAAAACCACTCCAATTCATACTGAAGCGATTCACACAGAAGAAATGTTTCTGTGGAAAAGATGAACAGAATAGCCAGAAAGAAATGTCTAAGAGTTACAAAGACTGTAACAAAAGCAGACATTGTGGCAGTTGAAAACAAATTGCCAGCTATTGTAAATCCTATTATTTTCTCAGTGTGCCTAAATAGCATACTCCCAGGACTCCCACTGACATTACTAGCATGGAAATAGAATGTTATTGTGAATGCATTTTCAAAATATTATAGAAGCCAATAGGGTCCACATAACTGTCTATAGAATATGCAATATAAGCTATCAAGCTCTCCCTCTCCTTTGGAGTCAAGAAAATGTGTTTCTTACACAGAGTGAGTCTGATTTTTGGCAAGGCCTCTGTTTTACCACAAATATAAGTAAATACACGTAGTGCATTCAGTGGTTTAAAAGACGTTTTTACCACCTGATTTCCATTTGACTCATGCAGTCTGCTACAGTGTTGACATGTTTCAATTTCATCCCAAGACTTTTCTCTATGTGAGGCTTGTTGTGAGGAAATGCGACATGTCACGGCTAAACATCGTATCCATCTTTTTCTGCTCCCCCATGAACTGTTAGAGATATTTCACATCAGTTGTCTTGGATACAAAACAGGTGTCAGAGTGCTGCAATGATGTTGCGAAAAGTTTTAAAAAAAAAAAAATTCTGTATAAAAAATTGTTTTGCCCAAACCTGTCCTATCTATCAAAATTCTTTCCTTCCTCCATGCTAAATTATTGGTTTATATGCAGCTTTCAAAAGAAGGGAGAGGGTTTTTTTAAAATCCCATTTCTCTTTTCTGCTCTATAGTTACATTCTAAAAAGCTCTGTCATATTTCAAAAGACAAACAGTTCATTTTGTTGGTGACACATTGAGGAAAATATGGTCACACACAGGCAAGTGTGCTTCACATTCTACACTATCTAGAATAAGCTTGCATCAGAATATTTTGAAAAGTTTCTAAGATATTTACAAGTTTTAATGATCAAAACAGTTGGAAGATTTAGATTCTAAAGCAATTAGAAAAATAATGATTTGTACAATAAAAGCTGAAGAATTAAATCATTGGCAAGTACAGGGAAAGACTTGGGTTCGACAATACAATTGTAAATTCAGTTCTTGCAGCTCAATTGTTTTCATTGTCATATGACACTAATTTAGATGTCCTCATTCCCCATGAGAATTTCACAGTGTATTAAGATAACATACAGAACAGTTTTCTTCAGCCATGTAACTTCTAAAAACATATACCAAACAAAGTGCTACATAAGGAAAAAAGCATATTATTTTACAGTCTGATTACACATACATCCTGATCCAGTTTCTGAATTAATCCTAGAGATTTGGATTTTTCCTTTTTTTTTTTTTTAGCTTACCCTACAAAATCTCTGGCAAAGCAGCCTCTTAAAGTCATCATTTTGAATAGATGGATAACTTGCTTGAGAGATATACCTTTTAACTCAATGACTTCAGTGTTTAGTATTTCTCCATCATTTCCAGTGTAGAAGCTTTTCTGCCACTGTAAAACAATTTAAAGAAGTAAATTTTCTGTGGACAGTGGTGGTTGTTTTTATTTGGTCCATATGCATAAAGCCTTGAATTTTCAGTTCTTGCTTTTCAATTTTAACATGAGTAATTTATTTAAAGTTTAAAGGATTCCATGTGTGTTTGCAAGAGAAATCTGGGACTGCATGAAAACAGCATGTATATAAAGACTTGGAGAGATTGGCAGCCCTGGGTTTGAAATTATAATAGTAAAATTTTCTAGAATAAACTCAATTTATAAAACTTTCATTATGATTGTCAAGCCCATTAAAAGCTTGTAAGAGAAATATTCCTAAAATATTTCATGTGAAATACCATTTCCACGTGGAATTTCATGCTAAATCATGAAGATTTGAGGAAAAAACTTGCTACCATTCTAGGCAGAGTCTTAGTAAAATCTATAATATCCTCAAGATCTTATTGTCTGTCCATCTATGTTTTTATGCACTGAGCACATATTTTGCTACAGCTACCTTTGTTTTGGTAAAATTTGACCTCCTCTTTACAATGAAAATTTCATAGAATGCATGTGCTGTGAGTACCTTGTGAGAGAGATAAGTGGCGCCTTCGTGGGAAACTCAGTGCAAATTTCTCATTGTGCAGCTTGGATTTCTCAGCGTGCATGTATAACATGGAACATTTATTACAGTCCCTGCAGCACACCTGAGGGAAGTACAAATGTTCACATGAATAGCAGCGTGCAGGCAGTACCAACTCCTCAATAGACAGAGAGCAGATAATCTGTATGTGAGGTGGAATAGATTTTAACTCGTCTGATAAAAATTTCTCAGCTCATTTGAGAAAGAACACAAATTTAGTAGCCTAAGTTTCAGGTTGAATGCAAAATTAATTGCAAACCACACATGGTTAAACTTTTACAGCAGATCTCACACTTCTGTGTATTGATGGAACATCACGAGCCATGCTATGCACATTCTACTTCATGTGGAATGTTTTCACAAAATATGCATTTTATTGCACCTTCCAAGCTTTCGTGCACAAGGAGCTTTAAATCTCGTAATGCAAACTTCAGGAGATCAGTGTGAATCTCAGTAAGCAAGACGAAATGCATTTGCAATATAGTCTGGACACAACGGTGGAGGGAAACCTTAAATGGATGTATGGATTTAAAATAAATTACAGAAATGATGTCATAATAATATTTCGAAGAATTTCAATCAAGTACCAGCAGATTTCTTGTATACCAGCTGCAAAAGTTAACAGATTTTACATTCTAGCATATCCCATACCTGCAAGTGAAGGCACACCTCTACCCACCTACAATTACTGACTTTTTACTTAAAACAAACAGTGACAAGGAAGGAATCCCACAAACACAGAGTCATTATGAGAAATGTAAACAGTTCAGATGAGAAGCAAGTAGTGTTTAGATTAGGAAATGGAAAGCCACTATCCTGCACTTAAATGCAGTGGTTAGACAGCTAATGTATCAAGCAAATTCCAGCCGCTTGGAAATGCGGGCACAAAAACAATGCAAATTGAACAACTGTGATTAATAATTGAAATCATACCCTCAGTGCCAGCTTTCCTGCACAATTTTGAAGCTTGACACAGATTCAAATTTTATAGTGTTTGTACAACATGAGTTTCACAGAATACAGCTAAAATTATCTCACATGGAGAAACTCCTTTGCAATGGGGCTGACTGTGCTTGTGTAATAACCCCAGCAGCAGGCTTTAAACTTTGACTTTAGTTCTCTACTGCTGTAATCTAGTAAATTGCATTAAGAAGTACCTGCTGGAGAGAGATGTAGCTGTTCACTTCCAGTTGTTTCACATGCATCCTGTAAATTTGTCTGCTCTATATGCACCTCATACAGCCCTGACAGAATACAGATTTTGAAGAGGATATCATGAAATATGTTGTATATCCATATTCACAATTTTTGTCATACAAATATCTTCATGTCTTGATGCTAATTTGCCATCAAAACTCAAAAAAATAATGAATGAAAAAAGGATAATAGCATGTATTTGTTACTGGTATCTGCTTTAAGTTTCGGGAGACAAACCTGTCTTATCAGTACATAATCTTGCCACCTGACTTGATAGCGGTTTATCCTTTCTCAATCCTAGTAATTCTGAGGGAGCAACAACACATACTAGAGTACATTTCCTCCTGTCAGCCAGCCAAAGGATTAGAGCAGGAGCTGCTATTCACTACCCAACCTTAGCATCAAAACAAGTTGTTTTTTTTTTAAACTATGGTTTAAATTTGCTAATGACAAAGGCAACTCCCAGTGGGTGTGACAATCATGAGATAATCAGCTTTAGAGGATTACAGGACCCCAGGGGTGTGATTAGCTCAGGTTGGCCAAGCCCTCTGTCATGAATTAATTCAGAAATTAATATTTGCATTCTCACACTGCATCTTAGTGAAACTGATTTCCAGCCTATTATTTTTTTTTCAGTATGAAAAGCAATTCACATTGCACAAGACAATTGGCAGCTGTGGTTAATGAAATGTGAGATGATTAGGCAATAAGGATCTGAATTTTCTGTGATTTACTTCTGCCAATGATCTTTCAACAGAAAGAACGTGTTCATTGTTATTTTTAGTCCGTCTTTTCCCTACACTTTTGTTAAATGCTTGATGGAATATTTTCAATTCATTTGATTCCATGGCTGACAATCAGATAACTTTTCCTTCCATAATTAGCATTATCAACTGTACAGAAATACTGAATGCCATTGGGTTTGCATAATAAACAAAAAGCAGAAACGATGATAGCAAGTTTGCTGAACTGAAAATACACCTTTTGTGCACTTGTCAGTTATTTGGGAATTTGGAATGGTGTTACATACTTATGGCGGCACTGCTGAAATGGCGTATATGTCTGACAGTGACATTAAATCCAACCAGGCAAAATTGTCGCCTGACACAGATTTAGCCAATGCATTTTGATAAAATAGGCCAGAGAAACATATTGTGACAATGTAGCAGTAATTTCAATCTGTTTTATCAAATAAAGGAAAACAATTATGTGCAATAAGAAACTGATAGAGATTTTTATGGATACCCTTTTGCTCTAAGAGAGATCATTATGTATGGAGGATAATAGATGAATAGCAACCATGTGGACTGCTTAGTATGGCTTACATGTGCACTCTCTCTCTTCTTTATACCCATTTGCCTGCTGGTTCCACAATCTGTTCTTCAGTGTTGGCAATTTCTTGGATACATATTTTTTGTAACCTACTTGTTCTGATCATGTATCTCAATTTCCGTGTCTATAAAATGAAGATGATAGTGATGCACTCTCCAGTGCTTTGAAATTTGGTTACAAAAAGCATTAAATACCATCAGAGAAGACAATTAATTTTGCAGTTTTCTTGCCTGAACTTACTTTTTTTTTCTTCTCTTTGGGGTAAATAAAAATAATTCTATTCCAGTATTGCCTACATTCCAATCAAAATTGCTTTTTAATGGAACGAAGATATCTAATAGTAGTCACTTCTGACTTTCTGCTTTACCAGTCCATTTTTCTGTCATATCCACCAAATATTATATAATCTGTTTATAAAATGTTGACCTCGAATTGTGTTAGATTTTTCTGTTACATTCCCTGGGAGAAAATTATGATTATTTTTTCATTTAATTGTCTTTGTTGTCTGCCTAAATACTTCAAAGAACTCAGTAAAAGCTGAACTTCTATTCCTCTACCAGTAGTAGCAATAGTCATAGCTGTAGCCCTGGTGACAGAAAAGCACCAACACTTAAGCCTCTTAGCCTGAGTATTAAATTGTCCTTTGCTGTGTAGACCTGGAGATAGGAAAGGAGTGGAGACTGTATTTAATGGGCTTTTGTGGACTTTCTTGAATCATAGCACATGTTAATCCGAAACCTGAACGTTAGCTACTGTTGCAGCCCGCACGCCACAAGCTACTACTTTGTTCTTAATATTTGCATCTGTCATGTTCCCTCAGGACACTTCTGTATTTAATATCCTTTCTTAACATGTTAAATGGAAATTTTAAGGGAGTTTCTCTGGTTCTGTATCCTTGTTGAGATTCTCATCCCTTAAATCCCTTTTGCAACCTGTTTGTCTTTCTTCTTCTATTAATCTCTTGACTACATTCCCATCCACTGAAAATTTATCCATGGGTTGTATGAACAGTGTGCCTTAAAAGCTGAAAGTTTAAATGGAACGTTACAAATCCCATTGTTCTATACTGTCATAAAACATTAAATATAAAAGAAGTAGACTTCTTGTGACCACTGGAGTTATTAACAGCCTGACTGTGACAAAATTTTAGACGTAATTCTAGTTTGATTTTAGTGGGTGCAGAAGTGCCTCCATAATTCTGGCCCCCAGATGACAGAAGACAGATGAAGAAAAAGCTTTTAACTGTGAATGGTCTTTCCCTATGCAATGGAAAGCAGTCAGTATTGAAGGCAGCTTCGTTGACACCATTGCAGTTCAGCAGGACAGCACACTGCCAAAAATGGTATTCTGCCTTCTGCCTAATAACTAAGTCTGTGTCCCTGGTATAAGGACAGTACCTTCCTAAGGTGCACAGTGCCAGTCTCAGTAGGGGAGAGAAGAGGAATAACTGGCCTCCCTCCAATGTCACTGCAGCCAAAACCATCACCCTCGGGGATTTTTTTCACGTAGCCACAGTCAACAAAACCTGCAGAGTTGCTGCCTGTCAGAGGACAAGATGCTGCTGTACAAAACTGAGTAAATAATGCTGCTAAACCAAGTGTGTTTTGCAGGGCTGGCCCTCTGCTCCTTCAGAGCAGCCCCTAGCTGAGCCTGCTGAGGTCCAGGCAGACCAATGACTCAAAGAAAAAAGGCTGCAGAAACCGTGGAATAAGAGGGTGTGAGAGAATTACCCTGTTTTCTGTACAGGTTGTTTCTATGCAGAGGTGTTACAAACAAAGGAATAGAGGGACCAAAACTTAGAGGTGCAGACATATGTGTCCAGCATGGCATTCATAGTGACAGAAATGTGGCTTGAAAACATGTGTAGTGACTTTTGAAATTCCACAATGTGCCTTTCTGTATCTGCAGGTGCTGCTGTGTTTCAAAACTGTGGACCTTAATGTTTACATTTCAGGTGTTCAAGTACTTTGCAAGTTCCATTTTTTCACAGTTCTAATTCTTAAGTACTGATTGACTTGATACATAGGGAACAGATTTTTTTCTTTGCAATGTATATTGATTGATTCACACTATACGATTTTAGCATGATACACAACTGTAGTAAAGCATATCTTTTGTATTTGCCTTAAAAGGGTAAAGAAATCTTAAAAATGTTTAAATCTGAGTTTTATCCAAATAAAAAAGCAATGGCTGCATCCAATCAAATAGCATGGATAATAGGTCACTGAACTGAATAGATTTTTCTCAGGCCCTTAATGCTATGATGAGCATGGATGTGAAATTTCTGCTGCACATGTTACAGATAATGGATTTTCTGCTGTCACTCAGAGAAATATCCTTTCAGATGCTGTATTGTATTTACCAAAAAAAAAAAAAGTTTTAATCTTTTATTAGAATAAAACTTACAGCAATTTTTAAATAGGTTTTTCTGCAACCAACTTCCTAAGCTTAACTGGAAGTGTGTGTTAGGTAGCAGCAATGCAGCAAACCTGATGGAGATGGATATCTGGGTTTTGTTATGGTGTTTTAACCATTCTGCTGTTTGACAGCAAGGACCATAGAGAGGGTCATATTGAGCACTCACTATAATATACAAGAAATCTGGCTTCTGTACTAAGTCTGGCTGTAAAAATATCTGTTCTGGAATTTTTATGTGGTGGTCCAAGTTTCTATTTTTCAGCAGTCATGGCCAGAGCGGTTTGCACCAGTGAGTTGCTCTGGGGCATTGAGACACTGAGGTAATGGTAGGGAGCAGAATCTGAAAGGCAGGGAGTCCTTGAGG
The DNA here is from genome assembly GCA_013397955.1 of Grantiella picta. Classification (NCBI taxonomy): domain Eukaryota; kingdom Metazoa; phylum Chordata; class Aves; order Passeriformes; family Meliphagidae; genus Grantiella; species Grantiella picta. The sequence continues at coordinate 955,920 of VZRM01006770.1, read as the reverse complement.
TCCTCAGCCTGTGTTCAACCATGAGTAGGGTCACTTGTTGGTACTGGGGTCAGCCATCATTTCTGCTCCGGCTCTGTGTCCACGCTGACCCTCATATGGGAAAAAATTGACTCTTGGAATTTCACAGAGGCAGGGATTACAGAGAAGGATTGAAAAGACAAGTTCCCTGATCAATATTTAAAGCTTCTGGTCCTCTGTAGCAGGATCTGGGGGGCACAATGTCTCAGGGGATATTTGCAGACAATCTGCAGCTGGTTTACAGGAGATGGATCTTAACTTTTAATACAATTTCTGTGTCCACGACTGAAATTTTCTTTGAAAAGATGAGAGTTTACTAGGTTTGCTTCATGCAAACGTAACTGTCAATAGGTGAGCCTTTTGCGAAACTTCTGTTCTCAGGGGGCTATAGAACCATGAAGAAAATGTCCTCCCTTAGCAATAATACAAAGGCCTACATAATCCACACATTATTTAAGCTGTCTGTACATTGCTTTTATTTGTCTGCACTCTATGAAATTTGTAGAAAAGTCTTTCAAAGACACAATTTTATGTGTAAAAAGTTGCTAACTGAATTTTGTGCAATATATTAGCACTGTTGTTCTACTCTTCCCTCACACAAAATAGTAATTTTTGTGTAAATTGCACAGTAAATTTGTGTAAATTGCAAAGTAAAAAAAGCATCATGGACACTTACAATCCAACATTTGACACAGCTTAAATGAAGATTAACTTGCATATTTTTTTTGCATCTCTGTCTTCCAGTAAAGAAAGAGCCAAAGTCAGTGTTCCACATTCCCAGAAGATTTTTCTTAAGAAAAATGTAACACTAGATAGCCTGCTATTCTGTGTAAACACAAAGCTGCAATTAATACATAAGAAAGTTCAACCCTAGGATACAGGGTCAGTTTCCAGAAAGCACCCAAAGTATATGAAATTATATGTCACATTTGTAATGCAAATATTCCCACAATGCAGTCCTCTAGAGAAAAATGCATACTTGTTTTCACTCCAAAAAATGTGAGAATGGCCAGGCTGATGTTTAGTATAGAAACAACTCTGCAATGTGCAGTGCTGCAGAGTAATTCTAAATCATTTCAGAAAGTAGTTGCAAGGGCTATTTTACAGCTTTAAGTATCCTGTCCCTCTCACAGTAGCAAAAGTAATTCTCTTTCTTTTCAGTAATAAGTGCTGGCTGACTAGTATTCTCCTTTTCCTCCCCTCCCCCCTCCCCCCC
>VZRM01006770.1:859782-954639 GCA_013397955.1 Grantiella picta | reverse complement strand
CCCCCCCCAAGAAAAAATATAGAAGTTTTGGGTTAGGAATACAAAAATAATGACTTTGCTTGGTATTTATGAAACAATATGTTCTACAAAAAGCCATCCTTTCTGAAAAGGACATTCAAATTGTTGCTCCAGTGAAAAATCAAAAAAACCTTTTATGAGAGGCACATTGTGAGGCATACACATCTTTAAACATCTTACAAGTAAACTTAAATATATGCATTGTACAGTAATTTCAAAAGACCTCCAGTCCTTTCCCAATATAAGTCTTCTTTTAAAAAATAGAAATCTTTGAAGATGTATAACATAAGACATTGCCATCAGCCAACACCCGTTTGAGAAAAACAGGCCAATTCACCAACTGACAGCAAGGTTAAAAATGAGATTTGATCAAAATTTTTTTCTGGAATTAATTAGCTGAAGGATAAAAACTGATTTTTCAAGGCTAGATTTTCTCAGATTGTCCTACATCTATTTTCTGTGTTTTAATATTGCGATGACATTTCTATGTCTATCCCTTTTGATTACTTTTAGAAGAAGTGTAGTGGCTGCTTAGCTGCAGGAAAGGAGTAGAGGCACAGAGCCTCCTGCTCTCTGCTGTGCCTTGTCTGGATTAGGAGATGGTCATCTATGGATCTCATAGCTGCAGTTTGGACCTTCAAGAGTGGAAACTTTCAATAATCTTTCCCAAGAAGAATTTTTTTTTTTTTTTAAAGTGATATAAATTGTCTTCTTAATTGTGATTAAGGCGTTTTTTTTTTCAAAATCATGCAGATTACTGGTTGTTTTCCTGGTGTCTAGAAAGAAAATGAATTACAGATGCAAACTCCATAGCTTAGGCCTGTCTCTAATATGTCTCATGAAGGAAAAAATCCTTTGCAAGTGCATTTAATTCTTTGGATTAGAAGTTTAAAGGTAAAATTAAAGCACAAAAGACTTTCTGCTTTCAATTCACAGTAATTCACAGAAATATATCTGAAAGGGAAAAAGATGTAGATTTCTTGACAGAAAGAAGAAGGTGAGATGAGACAAATTATGCTTAGGCTCTGCATTATAATTAAAACATCTAATTGCCATTTCTATATCCAAAGGCATACTTTTAAGCCAAAGTACTGTTTAAAGACAGAAGGTCATCTGGTCAAGGCTCAAAATAGAAACTCCTTGATGGGTTTCTGATTTTGTGCTGTCTCTACTAGTACTGGATGATGTAATAATACAATAGCATCACAGCTTAATGATTATTATCTTACTGATTTATACAATTTCCTTGAAAATAACCCCTGCTTTAAATTCTCTTAATGAAATTCAAATCTATTAATATTAATGAATTATACAAAAGATAGTTTTAGATCTTGCAGTTATTCATAAATTGAAGTAAAAAGGCGCCTTCAGAACAAAATTTGTATCACTCTAAATAAAATCAAGGGAACTGAATGAAATATCTGCCATCCTATTGAAGAAATCTGGGGACAAATTTGCATATCAGGTTTCTTTCACATCAATTCATCAATCTCCTTCTTAGTGACACTCCTACTATTGCAACGGAGCATGACTATGGCTAAAGTTCATCCTGGCCTTAATCTCACTGGTTAATAGAAACAATGGAAAAGACCCTGTTTAAAAGAAATAAAGTACCTTAAAAAATATACAGGGAAAACCATATGAGTTTCAATATCACCGAGTGATTTTGGACACCCCTGACGTCTCAATGTAACCCCCATTCTTATAAATTTATTGCAAATACAGTTTTGATTTTAAATAGTAAACTACGCTTTTTTCTTTTTCCTTTCCTTTCCTTTCCTTTCCTTTCCTTTCCTTTCCTTTCCTTTCCTTTCCTTTCCTTTCCTTTCCTTTCCTTTCCTTTCCTTTCCTTTCCTNTTCCCTATCCTTTTCCCTTCCCCTTCCCTATCCTTTTCTCCTTCATCCATAAAATACTGGATTTTGGGTTCTATTTCCACAGGAAATGTGGACTCTGTTAGCATAAAAGTCTAATGGCAGACCAAGGGTAATATTGTGCATGGTGTGGTGTAAGCTGTTGTTAGCTGCCAGGACTAGCTATTGGTGTCCAAGCAAACTGAACTAAGAGGAGCCCATAACATGCCCAGCAATATTACATCGACATCCTGTTCACTGGAGAGAGGGAAATTAAGTATGACATTGGTTTCTGGCTGTTGAGTTGGTGGGCTAGAAGCTTCCAGGAAAAGACAAAATATGGCAGTGATCTTGTAGTCTGGAAGGGTTTACTGCTGTCATCACTAGAGAAAGGTTGTTATGTCCCATCCCATCCCATCCCATCCCACCATGTAGATGGCTTCACCAGCCATCCAATTTTCCTTAGTAATTGCCCTAAACTATGAGATCATCATGGAAACCAGTTGGTGTGCGTCACAGGAAGGTAGCAAGCTGCTATTACAGCTTTCCAGTCCATGCTGCTACGTGTGAACAAGTTTCTGGAGCTGCCGAACACTTCCATTTCTCTCATTTTGCACAGTTATGTTTGATCAGCAAAGGATGTTAGTTACTGGAGATGAGTTTTCACTGGTACAGAGTTGTTTAGTCAAGTGTGAGATGTGTGACATTAAATCTTAGCTAAGAAACGGAGGTATTAATTGAACTTAGAGCATCTTCAAGTTCAGTCCTGATCCTAACATGTTGAAGCAGGACAAAATAGTACAAATATGAATGAATATAGAACAGAAATAAGGGGAAAATGTTCCAATTCTCATAGTAGTGAAGTTCTGGAGGAGATTTCTACTAATAGAAGGTTTGCTTTGAGTTCAGGATTCTGTTTCAGTAGGGCATTGATTGCCAGTAGTGTTTCAGTGTTGGAATACTGGCCTTGATTGACTAAAAGTTTCCATCCTATGTTTCTAAGGCTGCTAACATGCAGGTATGTATATATTTTCACTCACCTGAACTATAAATCTGGCAATAAATCAGTGGGAATGTTCACAGTTCCATTGTTTACATGATTAAAGGCTGGAAGGATCAGGGCTTTGACTTTCCAAAATTTAGCAAAAGGATCTTATTAGTCTGAACCACTAAGTATTACCAAAAGTGCAAACATTTCTAAAGTCTGCTGTGGTGCACATAGAGAAGGCTGTGATCTCACAACAGAAATCAGAAATCTTGAGGAATGCCCTTAGTGTGTTTTGGACTTTTCTTGTTGGCTTCGTCCCCCAAAAGATTGAAAGAATTTTGATCTACAAAGTTGTGTGATGTTTAATTTTTCTTGAATTCTGCATTTCGTTGCACCCTCTCCATGTGACTAATCAGGGAACAGAGTGCATACTTAGTGAGTGTCTTTAGTAAAAGTTAGATTTCACAGAAATTATTTAAAAGTACATCTCCAACTGTAATCACATATTACTTCATATTAATACAGGTTTTAAGTCTGAGTAGATTTTATAGTATAAAAAAGCACCTTCTTTGTCTCTATATGAGTCAAGTGAATAATTCACCATGAATAATTTATAAGATGAATTGATGTTCCTCTTTCATGTACCACCTACGTGAAATAATTTCATTTATTTTACTTTTTTAAAATTTAAATTCTGAGGTAATATGCACATCTGAAAGCAGAGCTTCCTTACCTAATGGTGCCTGGTCAAATAAGATCCATGTTTCTGTATCTTGAATGGATGAGCAGAATATAAATATGTTGTGGAAGCAAATGTTATAATTACAGATTTTAAATCTACTTTTGACCAACACTGCTTAATATGAAACCTGCTCAGAGAATCAGAATCATCTCGGCGTTCCTGTGCAGGTATTTTTGCGGTGAATCCCCTTTTGGGCTAGGCACAGAGGAGGCACACTGCCTGCTTTAAAGGTCCTGAGTCCTGCCGAGGAGCAGGGTGGTGCGCAGGGCTCTGTGCTGCCTGGTCAGACAGGCTCCAGAGAGAGCAGCACCATACAGCAGACAAGGCATGGCTGAGGCAATCACACCATTCTCTTGGTGCCTCAAAGACTGTCTCTGGTGTACAGGTTTGGGCACTCTCAGTCTCTTTTTAATACACACCGACAGCTAGAGCAATCCCAAACTGCCCAAAAGAAAAAAGTAGGAGCTGCCTTCCTCCTATGTCTGTACTCTGTACCATCTCAGCATGAATCAGGCCTACAACACCTACTTTATAGAGAGTTTTAGACTCTTAATCCTATTTAAATTTTAATGTGAAGGCTTGTTATAGTTTCTATAATTTGAGGCATTAAAAGCAGATGAAGCATCTTTAATCACAAAAGCTTCATTGCTCTAATTTACAATACCTGCATTTTAAGCCCCACCATAAAGTGGATTGTGTTTGGGGGCTGACAGATCATGGTAAGCAAATGTGATCCATCAGGAAACCTATTTACATTAAAACGTTTTGACAGAACCAGTAATTAAACCTGTTTCCCAGGTGCAGACCAATATTTTAAATGCCCCTCTGGCTACAACACTGTTCAGGTTTGTCTGTCTTTCTCCCTTATCATCTACTGCAATAATAAGATAACAAGAAGATGGGAAAATATAAGGAGGGCTGCACTAGCAATTAATAATCTAAGTGTATAATCAGAATGTTAAAATATCATTTTAACTGATTTGTGTATTAGTTTGTTGACACGGAAAAATTCTTTTGTGCATTTCCATGTGCTTGCGAAAGAGTAAATAGGAAATCATGGCACCAGTGCTTGCTGCTGTGAAAAGTTATAGCCTAACACAATCATTTCTGACTTTGAAGTGTGAGTTGGCTCTAGAACACAGCTACACAGACCTTTTATCCTGACATCATGTGATTTTCTTTTTTCTGTGAACCTTGCTTTGAATAACAGTGCATGAAAACTGGCAAACCCTAAAAACCTGATGAACTCATGGAAGCATAATTTGGACAAGTACATACTTGTGCCATGAAGCCCAGGGTAAGAACTATTCGACTTACACACAGCATAGTTCAGATGCTCTCAGACTGACTGACTGTCCTGTCAGACTGACTAAATTCTAACACCCCTGCCCATGCAAGCTTACTTCCCATCAGCCTCCATCTTCAAAGCCCCAAACTGACAGGTAGCCATCCACTTATTGATGTTTTTGGGAGCAACCAGTCAGTTCTGCTCTTCTCGTCATCAAGCAACACAGCTGGCTACAGTGCTGCATTTCCAACCATGCATCCGAAGTCTTTGGAGGAAATCTTTGGAAGAAGAGTCCCAGGCATGGCTCTGCTCTTGGTGCTTTAACCAACATATAATTTTGTTATTCTGAAGACGAGGCCCTGGCACACATAGCTGTTTAATTCTTTCCTGGTTTTCACAGGACTGTCAAGGTTACTATATCAAAAGTGGGCAGCTCAGCCCAGGAAATCTGATTATGTTGGAAGGATATGGTGACTTCTGGCAGTGGGTTGAAAGCAGGGATAGCAATCCATCATGAGAAGTTTTGAGAAGGGACAGGACATTCACAAGAGGTCTGAAAAAGAAAGGTTTTAACACTACCCTATTGCACAGCCAAATATATTGCTCTTTCCCGTACAACATTTTCTACAGCCGATGCACAGAGAATTTTCACCACTTGTAAATGCTTGAGAGCATATCTATCATGTGCTTAACCGAAGTATTTATCACTTAAGAACACCTTTAAAAAATCAGAAAGCTATAATTTTTGAAATACTAAATGTCATCATTATTATTCCTACACAGCTTATATGCAAATACATGCTTCCCCCCAAGCTTGAATTCACAGAAAATTAAATGAAACAGCTTTTTTCCCCTCTCATGTATTTTTTTCCCCATATTGTGAAATAAGGCATTGCACAGAACTGGCATGTCACTTGTACAATCTACAGTCATTACAATACAATCTTAAATGCTGAATCAGAAACTCTGGGATATTTTCGTATTCGGTGCTAATTGAATAATTTCTATGGCTGCTCACCAGCTCTGCACTGTGTCAGGAAGCCAGAAATATCAGTATCATAGGTCTATGCCTGGTGCAAATGAGAGCCACATCAGAATCAAAGGGATTTTTGAGTAGTCATTACTTTCTGTAAATACATAAACATACTCGTTATTCATTAGAAGCCAAAGAGATTGTTCACCATCCATTTTATTGATAATGGAAGTGACCTGATTTAGCGCAGCTATAACAATCATGTTTTTATACATATGGTGCAGAAGCTATTTGTTGAAAAACCACAACAAAACAGATCACCTGAGACATTGCTCTTAAAAGAGAAAATGTGATCATTATTCATAAAGCTATTTTCAGAGGGCATAAGTGGGCTCTGTGTCCTAATGCCTCTACATGCTGCTCAGCGGAAGCACAGCACACTCATTTCTATCTAGGTTTCTAGGGTAAGAGGCTGCCTGGATCACCAGAGAACTGGCAAAGACTGTCTCCTAAGCAGCATAAGAAATATCTGTAAGGAATTGTCACAAAAACCTGTGCTACAGGAAAGTTCATAGTTCACAGCAACTATTTGTGTTAGTCTTACAAAATGCCAGCTCTGTTCCGTGCTGTGTGCTGGTGCTGTATCTGTTTAGTGTTTGTATACCAACAATCAAAGTACTCCTGTAACCATGGGACTGGGTCATGTCCTGTCTTGTTCATTGGGGAATTAATTGGACTTGTTTTAGAGTTAGCTGTTAAGGAGATTAAGAAGGTGAAGCATAGCAGGGTAGCTGTGGTTGCATGGCAACTGGAAAGAACAGTAGCATCTGGTATTCTTAATTTTCTTAGAACCTATAGATCTTTGTGCCATTGTATGAGTATTATTATTTCTAAAACCATGCCTCATTTCCTTATTTGTTAGCCAATAGGTAATGTCCTTGATGTTACCAGTTGACCCAAGGGCAAAGTTAGATATAACATTGGATGCTGTGATGTTCAAGTCAGCTTCCTAATTGCCAGGCACTGCTAGCCCCAGAGGATAATCTCCAGCACCAGCATAGAGGAAAAGGTCTATCCTCACAGGAAAGACCAGCTTTGAGGTTAGTCAGACAGTGATGTTATCTCCTTCAGCACAGGGTGTGTCCCCTGAAACAGTCAATCTAGCTGAAGTTTTGTTTACTGTCTACCTGCAGGACTATTTCTTTCCTTTTAGGAGGGCAGGAAGACCAGGCTATCTGTCACAAGAATGGCTTCTATAAAGAAAACTGTATTAAGTGCACTTTAACTCCTCTTCCTTCATAATTTCCCCACTTGTGGCTCTGAATGCTTTATGCTTTATTTCTGACAAACAAAGGAGACTTATTAAAGCAGTGCTTTACTTCGTTCATTTTTGAAATAAAAAATCAGTAAGTGATGTGATGTCAAGTGTAGACTGGACTGGTTTTGTTCATCTGTCTTTAGCATTTGACATGACTCCCCCACCACATGGCTTTCTTCAGTGGTTATTTTAAAATAAAAGGAACAACAGGGTTTTCCACAGAGCTTCCCACTAGGGAGTCGCAGATATTGAGCAGAGTCAGCAAGCACCACAGCACTTGGCTGATACAGAGCCTTGGAAAACCTCCCTGGCTTTCCCACACCAGAGACAAAGTCTATTTTAAGCTCTCCTTGTCTCTGTGTAGGCACTCAAAGCAGCCCATTTCTAGGGCAAAGCTGCTGATTTCGTCAAACCTGACTGACTGTGGGGCTTTGGAGAGCAAAAACTCCACAGGTAGGTGGATATACTCCCCACAACACACAGAATCTCTCTCCTCTGGACCCACTGATCTGCTCAATGCCAGACAGAAAATAGGTGCCAAAAGTGTGCCATAACCCACTTTTCAGCCAGAACCCATTGCTGGAAAGGTCAAGCAGAGACCTGAAATTTTCTGAACATCAACAAGGAACGGTTTTCCTCAGTCAATGAACTTCAGTGAACCTTGTGTGTGTGTTTGCTTGGCTGCTACAATTCTCATTGTCTCCCAAGAAGCTGTTGAGAGCATTTTGAAAAACCTAACAATTGTATAAATGTAGCAAATTAATTTCTTATATTTTAAAGTATTGACTAGACTAGCAGATTTTATAACTGATGCATAAAAATTTCCTTTTGCATATTCTGCCTTTAAGACTTCATTTTATAAAACCACCTTTGTAAATCCTCTTTTGCTACTTCCTATTCATCCTTTTGTTCAGATCTTTTTGAGACTCAGCTCAGATTAGAATTCATCATGTCTGAAAAAAATGAGATGCTAAAGGTATTCTTTCTTCAATGTGCATCTCCAGCCTTTCTTGACAGGCTGTCAAGAAATATGTCTCTAAAAAGCCAGGTTAGATCCTCAGAGAGAACCAGTGATGCAGTTCTTAGTAATGTGCTAAAACCCAGTCAAGAGTGCACCTTATTGTTGCTGTGTGCAGTGATGTGACATGTGAGTTATTTGTTTGCTCTGCCATAAGATAGCATTAGGGGATATAATGTGAACAGATCACTCATTTGTGGAAATATTTATGGTGCTGCTTTCGAGGCATCATTCAATTCGAAAGCAGATGGCAAAGCATGGATATTCATGGACTGTCTTAAAAGCTATCTTAGGTAAAATGTTTTCACACAGAGCAGCTCAAGCCTGTAACATTCTGATATTTTACAACACTTATTACTTAATGTTTACATATATTTACAATAAATCTTCATAAATGCTACTCAAGCAAGAATTTGCTAGGTTTTATTACATTATATCCCATGAGTTCTTTATTGCTCAGCCCCTGACCCTGCAAATATCCACACATGACTTAAATAGTACTCAGCTGAGGGGGCTTACTGTGTTCAGCAGTGTTTGCAGCATGGCAAACTCTGGGAACATGTGGTGTGTGTCAAGATCTTCAGTTATCTGGGGACTTGGAACCTCCATCTCATGACAGCTAAAAGAAGTCTAGCTCTAAAAGTAATGATCTTGTCTGCTCAGAACTGCAGAATTTTTCTAAGGTGTTACTTTGAGCATCCAGAAAAAAAAATTATCAAAGATGACTTCCAAAGGCTTTACTATTCTGCAAATACAAATTCAGGTAAATGTGAAGTAGCTGTTTTGATAATTTCATGTCATTTTTGCCCAACTGTCCGAAGACCAGCTTTCCATGGTTCAACGTTCAGAAAAGGTGGTGAATCAAAGTCCACTAATCATGTTGAGTTGGAGGACAGGCCTTTTACATGGAATAGGGGATTTAACATGTATTAAAATGCCACAAACTTTTCAGCTTCCTGATTGTGTTTGGTGTCCCCTCACCCAGCATTCCCTGGGCTGCCTCTTCCTCACTGCCTTCTGCTCCTTCAGGAAACATCCACACACCCTTCCCACACAGTGGCTTTACAGACCCACACACACTTAAGTTTGATATAGAAGGAAAAAAATAATCAGAATAAACTTCAAAATTATTCCCTCATTAAAACTTGTCACACAGCACTTTGCTTTAGCCATTTCAGCTGCGCTCACTTGCAGTTCCCATGTTCTCAGCTGTGTGACGTTTCAGATAATCCCCATTGCATTGCAGTACTTCAGGTGTGGGCTCTGTGCCTGCCTTTGGTGGGTTCTGGCCCTGGGTCTCAGCTGGGGCTGTTTGGGGGTCATTCCCACTGCCCAGCTGTTGGCAATGAGCAAATGAGCTGTGCTGGAGCCTGCTTGGTTGGGAGTGGGCACGGTCTGGGGTTCTTCCCTGTGCCTCCAGGCTTGACTGCAGTACAGGAGCTGCTGGGAGCATGGGACTACCAGTTTTGTGTAGACTCCTTTCCACAGGACTGCCAGGTAAGTTATTGAGGTCTTATGTCACTCAGGCTGTCTGGCTCTGGACGATGAGTAGCTTTGATAGAGGAAGTAAGGATTGAAGTGCATTAAGATACCACAACTGTTTCCTAAGCAAATGTCTTTTGAAGTGTGTGGTTTTAATATTTTTTTTTTTAAACTTTTCATGATGATGTAAATATGGAGGTATAGTGCTGGGTGTGTGTCAGACTATTTTGATTGTGGTCTGTCCTGTTTCTGAAAAACTACTGGGGATTGACTAGCTTGAACTTTGCTGAGTTGAATGCACTGGTCCCTGTATTGCTGGGATATATTTAGATGTTAGGGAGAGGTTTTTATCCTTCTTACTGGTTCTGTTTGGTCTAATCTTGTTATAGCTCTCATTTTTATAAAACTTATGATTAGAGTATCCTGCTTTTTCTCTCTCCCTCATCCTCCTGAGCTGTGGTATGGGTCTTTCATGTTAAAATTGAAATACCTCCTGCGACTGAATGTCCCCTCCTCAGCTACTGTGGGCTGTCCTTGTTCTCTGGCAATGCCTGTGGGAAGGGGCCTTCCATCCTTTTTTTCCATCTTTGATTTTCTACAGCCTCACAGTGTTGGTCTCTGTACTCTTTCTACTCCTACAAACTGGACTGTCTCTCAGCTAACAGTAAATGCACTTGGTGCCATAGCAGGAGCAGTATATGCTCTGGGAAATACCTTGCCATGAGCATTCAAAGGCTGATGTAGAGTATGTACTTATATGCATATGTATGTGGTGTTTATTAAAATGTGCTTGAATAAGTATTAATAATGGATACAATGCTAATGTTTGTTATAGATTTTCAACCCACTGGGGAAAGTGGAGTATAAACTGCAAGTTGAAATATTTCTCTGTTGAGAAATAGGTGGATTACAATTACTGCAGTGCACTTGCTTTTCAGGAAAGCTATTAGTTAAATCTCGTTAGTGACATAAATTGTCTGAAGGTGATAATATGCATCTGAAAAATATTTTTTAGTAGGTAAGTACTTGTGTACAGCCATGTTAATAGTGTAGCAAAGATTGAAGCTGTTCTTCCTGACTTAAATACAAGTTATTTCTCTTATCTGTGCTTATAGAGAAAGTCCTGGGTAGAACAGACCTGGGCTTTGCTGTCCTTGTTCTTTTTGACCCAATGTGGTACTGACTTTTGTAGAAAAAAGTTGGGAACTTAGATTGGCTAAGATGGTGTGCAGAGTTTGTGTGTGCCATTTGGGTTAAATTATTTAAGCCTGGTTTTCACCAAGTTAGCATCATTTGTGCTCTGTGGTGGTTTGTGCTATGAAAGCCCGTGAAATATTGCAGCAAGATTCTTTCAAATTCCTCATCTTGCCTGGCAAAAAGAATACTAAGGGGTAAAAGCAAAACAGAAAAATGAGACTCAGCAAAACTTACTGACTCTGCACAATGTTGAGGGAGGCAGTCTGTGGTAGACTTTAAATGAAACAAGAACACAGGGGACTATATTTAATTTAAACACCACTCATCCTAAAATAACTTAACCTGCAGAATGATTGCTGTGCAAACACTGTAATAATATAGCAGAGCTGTCACTTCAGTCAGTATTTAATAGTCTCTGGCCGATTTCATTATTAACACTTAGAACACTTCATGAAAAGTGATGAAAGTACTGATACATAACCCTTACTGAAATCTCTGAGATCCCACAGAACATTTTTGTAGCTACTGCCTGACACTTCTCAAGGGGGACTGCAAATGGTTGTGAACTTGAGCTGTTAGCAGCAGATGCCAAACCTCCTCTTTTTTCAAGACTGCAAACAAAGTAGAAGAAATGAGCTCCTCACAGTTTTGCTTCCACGTAGTCTGTGTGGAAGCCTGGTAAGGGAGAGGAAATGTTTCTTCCTGCTATTGCAAATGATTGGGAATTATTTTTTCTCCTAATTTAAATTTACATGAAGACCATGCTGATATATTGTACTGGCTGGAAGATATATTGAAGGAACAGCTCAAGAATAATTACCAAAAAAAGCCCATAGCTGCAGAAAAAGTGCCTGCAGTCATGCTGTTAATATTTTGTTTTTACTACCCAGTATTCCAAAAGTTCCTCACCATAACACAGGTCCTGATAATTGTATAAAGAAGCAGACCAGTCAAAATTTTTATATTAATTTATATTTGTGTGCATATATAGACACTGTAATTAAGGTGCAAGTATGAAAAAGTACCACTAAATTCATTAGAGTTCCTGTGGATTTTTTTTCAGGCTCCAGAAATAGACTTCCCTAATACTGAGAGAGAGAGCGTGTGGATTTCTGCTTGTTTTATCACTGGCTTTGGTGGAGATAGTTCATGTAGCTGTGGCTGGGTTGATGGCTGCTGTTAGTCACAGCTGGCACAGGCCTTAGTTGAGACCTTGATCATTGTCTGAAGGAGTTAAATGGAAACCCTAGAGAGCCTAGGTATTTCCTTAGTTCTTGGCATCAGCTCAAGTTGTAAGTCATAGCCTTCCTATGTTGAATTACAGCAGCTGGGAAGGCTGTGTATTTCCATTAGTGACAGATTAAGAAGCCTTATTTTGAACTTGGAGATCTTAACTTTAGGTGCACCTGTGCTGCTACCTGGCCTGGAATAAACATGAGCATGGAACTTCTGGTCTTTCAAGCAAGAGTAGTAGATGGGAGAGGTGAGGCCAGTGATGCAGGGGTCTCCGTGGTTAACATGCAGAAAACCCCTTGGGCAGGACATTCCTTTTCTGCCTTCCTCAAATTCTATAAGTATCTAGGAATACCTTAAGGCATTTGACTGGTATTGAGTGGTCATTTGAGTTACTGTGATCTGGTCTGAAGTTTATGTCATGAAATTGAGAAAACATTGGTTGAAAGGATAGGGGATTACTAATAATTGAACTTTAATAATCAACTCCCAGCTGAGTTGTCTTCACTGAATGCCTTGTTTTCTCTTTCTGGACAAGTGCATTTCAGATGACAAAAAGGTAAGAGGGTGGCTAGATTTTCTTTTGCTTAGAATAAAGTTGTAACATCTTCCCACTGTGCTTCTCTTTGGTGTCACTAGAATGTGACACAAACTATGGAATTTGGGAAGTGCTGAATCTCTATATTGTAATGGTGCTGAATATCTGCAGTCTGTATGCTGGCTTGGTTGGGCTTTCAGCGATTGTTCTGGAAGCATTTGGACATAAGTCACACTTGATTTAAAGGAAAATTGACGCTTAGAACTTTTCAGGCTTCATAAAATGTTGTTTTGCATTAAAAAAAAAAAAATCCAAATGAGCTTGAAGCTTAGATTAACATAAGTGAAATTTCCTAAAAGTGGGAGTGTCTTCCACTGGTGGGATGACGCTGGATGAAGGTGGGGTGAGAAATGTAGAATAGTTTGTGCTGGAAGAGACCTTTAAAGATCAGTAAGACCAACCCTTGCGCAAGAGGCAGGAACATCTGCGCTTGATCCCACTCTGCCCCTGATGAAGATATTAAACCAGTCTCAATATGGACTCCAAAGAGACAACACTTGTCATTGATCTCTGGATATTCAGAAGAACTAGTTAGCTTCGTGACAGCTTAAGCTGACCTGGTGTTAAAATTACCCTGTGCAACAGAACCTGAAATAGAATGTGCAGCCCTGTGTTATGGTGCCAGGTTGCACAAATTCAGTGCTGTTTCCATACACTTTCCAATGCCTCAATGTACCCTGCCTCCCTCCTGATGTAATTGTGCCACCTGGTTGTTGTGTGTGCAGCTGCTATCGTTTATTTCTTGGTCGTCTTTTGTGCATATGTGTGCCTTCTAAATGTACTGTGGGAGTTTGTGTGCTGCAGTCCTGCAAGTCGGGACAACATTTAGATTTGTTCTGGAACTGAGGAACAAAGGATTTATTTAGTAAAGAGGGATGTCTTTGGAAGATCAACCACATAAATTTGTGTGTTCACAGCAGTTGGACTGCAAAAGCCCAACCTTTTCAGTGCCTCCTCGCATACTTTAGTTCTCCTGTGGTCCTGGGTGGTCTGGCTCCTGTTACAAATGAAAGCTTGGCAGGGCTGCTTGCAGCAATAAAGGGTTATGGGGTCAGCCCTTTAGTGCACTGACAGGGAGAGGTGCAGCCTGGCTGTTAGGGCTGGCGATGGCTAAAGCAGAAGGCAGTTCTTGGTGCTCCAGAGCAGGAGAGACAGGTTGGCTGATGCCCCAGTGGAAGGCAGGTGAGGGGGTCTGGCTGAGGACCTGAGATGTGGTTCCAGAGGAAGCTGCTGCCTGCTCTGGCCTGTGCTGAGGTGAGGTTGATGGGGACTGGGAGAGGGCAACAGGAGGCCACTGCTTAATCTTGTTCAGCTCTTAGGGATGCATCAACTAAACTGGGCTTGTTCATTTAGTAAACTATTAAAGAAGTTTTCTTCGGGGTATTTATTTCAGGCAGTTCTAGCGAAGTAATCCTTTAATTCCTCAGAGTAAATGCTGATGAGGATTTACTGTGGGCTAAGCAGTGTGGAGGTCACTGTGTGAGTGGTTATGGAGTATGTTTGGGAGCAGTGCAGCTGCTGTCCCCTGGGGCTGGGTAGTGGGAGCTGCAGGGTGTACCCCCAGCTGGCCCACAGCAGGGCTGTCCTCTGTGTTTCTAAGCCTGGAGGAAGGGGCTTGTTCTGCTTCAGCTTTGGCTGAAACCAATCCTCTAAGTGTTCCACTGTTTCTTCCTCTTGTGCTTGCTGCTCAGCCTTCTCTCCTCTGCCTTAATCTTTCTTTTCCTGGGTCCTCCCAAATAATGATAGAGGTCCCAGATGAAACCATGATCTGATGTGTATAATTCAACTTCAGCACAGTTAGTCTATATGTGTCATTTTGCCCACAAAATCATCATTTCTCATTGTTTTGAAACGATTTCTTCACTCTGTACGAAGAATGTTCTGTGCTTAGGAGACCAGGAGAAGACCTGTTCCACTTAGTCAAAATGGATGGTTAGAGCTTCCATTAGCTAGGTTTGCAGGTTAGGGATTATTTATCCTCATTTTGGTATTGCTGGAGCAAGTCAAATCTGAGGGGAGCTGCAGCCTGTGGTGGGCAAAGGAATTGGAACTTCACTGTTCCATCAAACTCCTTTTCCCAAGGGAGCTGGTTATCTGGGAACACCCGGGCAGTGGTGTTGAGGCTGCATGCCAGGAAAGCAATGTGAGTAAAATCTTAGGCTGATATTTTGGATGGGAAGGTGGTTACCGAATGTCATTTGGTATTGAAAATGATGAGCCATCTTATGAAAAAGAAATGATTGCCTGCAGTGGGAGACCTTGTAGGTCCAGTAAGTAGCTTATTTGCTCTGGAAATTCCTTTGCTCATGGAAAATTTGTTAGTGGTCAGGGCATGGCTCTGGTCTGAGCAGGTACTCCCGGTCTCTCCCCAGCACTGTGCTGCTCTGAGTCTCTTCTGTTAAATGTTCCTCCTTATGGTTGCAGCATTATTTACAAAAATCTGATATTAAAAGCTTGTTCTTGGATAACAATAAATAAAAACCTGAAAGTGTTGGAAAAGCAGAGTCATACAGAAACTTGAGACTTTTAGCAACTTTTCTCCTGTGGAGGAAAAATTATGAACAACTTTTACCAATTCCAAGTCATTAAATCAAAATTTAAAGTATCCTTTTCTAATAAACTGGATTCTTTCAATTTCTTCCATTTCTCATCTCAGACATGGAGCTGATTTGCATGGAAATATTGTGCTAGAAGTTCCAACATGTTATGTTTTCTTTCCATACATAGACAAAAATTCTATTAGAATTTTTCTTGAAATTAAGTGTATTAGAAGGCACTTGAAACTTTAAATTGACTAACGGAACACTGTAATTTTAAATGTAGTGTGCTTTATATATAGCTAAAACATGTAGGTTTCACATTATTTCTGAGTAATTGGAGTCCCTGACAGATCCCGTAGTCGAAAGAGGCTGCTTTAATTTAATGCTGGAAGCTCAAAGATATTGAAAGCAGCTGTTCTTCAGTTTAGAAGTAGTTTGATCTGGAAAATAAAGATAAGTCTCATTATGGAGGAGAAAAGGAAATATTTTGATCTAGAAAACAAGGGAAGAAGTTTCATGAGTACTAAGTAGTAGCAGTTGCCCTTAAAAATGAGAATATTTAGGTGTGCCTTAATCTGACATATAATTATTTTTATAAAAGCTTGTGACATGGGTTAAATAAAACACATCATTGTACCGATGTTATCATTGATCTATTTCATGAAATATCATAAACAATAACTATAAAGTTAAGTATGAGCTTTTATTTTAAAGTATATTTCATCATGAAATAAAACTAAAAAAAAATCATCCTTAAAATAGAACTAAAAAAAATCTGGAAATCCTTCTGAAGGAAAAATGCAGATTGATGTCGTTTGAGTGACACAGGATATTGAATATGTGCATGTTCCTGCAGCCTGAAGGTATCAGTGTGGTGTTGGAAGTGAGTCAAGGCTGCTTACACTTCACAGTCTCAGCAAAGGGTGAGGTTTAGCCTTGTGGGAGTCATTGGCACATTTCCATTTGACTCAGTGAGGACAGGATTTTGGCTGTGGCTCCAAAAGCAGCTTTGTCTGAGCAGCTCCCATTGCTCTTCTGGAAGAGGGCATCCAGGAGTGCTCATTTCTGTGGGGACCCTGGGTTGTGTTGTACCATGGGCAGTTATGGCAAAGCCTGGAGGCTGCTGAGGGTGGAGAGAAATGTGCTGCAGAGCAAGCAAGCCCTGGTGGGACTGCCCTCTCTTCTTGCTGCAGCTGTTGTCTTAATAAACAACCTCTGTATCTAACACTGATAGGCCTGGGAACCTCAACTGAGTATGCATAAAACTGCAATACTGATTATGTTTTGTAGCAGAAATGTCATCTCTCTGAGTGTTTGAGGCCTAAATGCAGACCTTTGAAAGGGAGGAAAAATTGATGTTAAGGCCAGCATGTAGCAGCTTCACTCTTGATTTACCCTGTTCAGATCCACGTGTGGCGTTACCAGACCATAGTCAGTGCTTCATTATTGGGAAGTTGTTATTTAAGCTCTCTCAAGGTATTCAGCTACTGCCTCTTAAATTGATTTTCCTTTTTCTGGTGATTAAATTGGTAGCAGATGATATCTTAGAGGGGGAAAGAAGGGGAAACACCGAGGGTAATGAAATTACAAGTTAAAGTACCACAGAATCGTTTGTGGTGGAAAGGACATTTAAAGGTCATCTAGACTACCTCCCTTGCAATGAGCAGGGATAGCTTCAACTGCACCATTTGGAGCAATGAGCAGGGATAGCTTCAACTACACCAGATTGCTTGGAGCCTTGTCCAATATGACCTTGGGTGTTTCCAGGGATGGGGCTTCTATCACCTCTTTGGCCAGTCTGTTTCTGTGTCTCACTGTGCTTGTAAAAAATTTCATCTCTGTATCTAGTCTAAATCTACCGTCTTACAGCTCAAAACCATTACCTCTTGTCCTGCTACAAAAGCATTAGCCTGCCAGCCTTCTTTCTCTTGTACTTGTTGCCGGCTCAATCTTGTATGTGACTATCTTCAGAAGTTAGTGAATTCTAGAGAGCTCTAGTGTAGTTATCTCCATTTTTGCCAAGGAGAAACAGAGTCAGACAAATTAAATTATGTGCCCAAGGTCACATGAGGAAAAATAAGCATACTTGTGTTCTGTGATGCTTTTGCCCACTGGCCACTCTGCCTTATTTTAGGGAAAAACACTGCTTGTCTTTCTCCTGTCTGTTACTGAGATGGATGTTTTTCAACACACCTCATGAGAGCAAACTGGATGGGGAGCTGGAGAGCATCACTACCTGTAGATATATTTTTCCAATGGCCTTAACTGCTGCCATTTATCACAAGGCTTTTTGTACGGTTTGTCGTGATTTATTTTTGCTCCATCATGGCTAGTTGTTTACCTATCAAACAGGAGGAAATCAGCACAATTATCACTGTTAGGCAGAGAAACAAATATTCAGACTAGATGTTATGATAGTTGCAGACTTTTATAACCCTTAGGATATTTGTTAAGGTGGATAACATTGCTAATGTGAGCTGTGCTACAGATGCTCTTTGTGGTCATTAGTTTTGTCTCATATACACATCTCAGCTTTGGTCCATGTTTGCCTTGCTACTCTCTGCACTATGTTCATGTCCAAATTGCTTCTTCTGAGAAATCAGAACAGCTGGAGTTCTGGTATTGTTTATTTTTTCCAGGGTGTCTGTCTCCCACTGCATGAAGTATTTGCAGTACCGGTGTCACTTAGAAATACAGTTCTGGGAGGAGATGCTTTCCTGTGACCACAACTTCTACTCCAGTCTTTCCATACTTTCTTTCCCAAGGCTCAACCTTGCTGCATTTTGTGGGTCTACTTGTTTAGTCAGGACAGATGAAGGTCAAGTGTAATAATCTGTTTTGGTGAACAAATACTTCATGCATGCAGTGGCATCCGAGTGTTCAGTAGTCTTCACTTGTTGCTTCCCTCATTTACACGTTGACTAATTTCTGTAATGTACTTCTCTATAACCAGATAAGATTTGTATGATAAAAAGATTATTTTTTAGCTAATTTGTTTAACCACACTCTCAGTGCACAAATAAACATACAATGAGTTTATTGTGTGTTTTTTTTTAAATGCTGTATTTGGACATTTTTATATTTTTCCTTTATAAAATGCTACAGGTGTCTTGGATACCTTCATCAGCCATTTTTATAGACTACAGGAATTTTACTCATTAGTGTGTTATCTGGCTGCTTATCAGCCTTGCTCTCAAGTTCTGAACATGTTGTCCTGTTAGAGTAATTGGGCTTTGTTCTTATCAGGTTTGTGTGGCATTGTATTGGGGTAGATTTTTTTTTTTTAGTAGAAATAAAAGAAGCATGAATAACAGTATTGTGTTACAAAGAATTTGTGAGGATTACTCTGAATAAAATGTATTTGTACTTAAAACAGATAAATCTATAGCAGGACACCACACTGAGAAACTTGATGAGTCAGACCTGGTAAAATAGTAGGGAAAAACACAGACCCTCTAGAGATAAAAGAAGGGGAGGTGTTCAGTGGGGATGCCCCTGCACTTTTGTCAAACTGTAGAATTTCCTGCTTGACTGAGATGTGTGGACAATCTGCTACTGTCTAACTATCAGGAGAGAAAGGGAATCATAGATCAGTTTGTGAGCCTGCAGTGAAGGTGATCCAGTCAAATGCAAGGTAAAGGTAGCTTTTGACATAGGTCAGTTCTGTTGGAATTTGTCTGAGGAATTGGGGTGGAAAAGTCAAGCAAAATAAAAAGTGAAAGCTCTGCACTTGTTCTTCTATATCTTAAGTGTCTTTAAATATGAGTTGGATTTTTTTGGTTTCAGTCACCACAGGGGTTCCTGGTGCTGTGTGGCAGAATGACAGGTCTGTAACCTGCCTGCCTTGTAGGCGGTATTGTAGGAAGGTCAGTGCACAGGGAAGTAGTAGGGACAGTTGAACATCTGTATTAGTTATTAGGTTTCCTATTGGTGAAATTGGGGAAAAACCATGGTGGACCAAAGTGGGATGTGAAAAGATGGAAGCTGAAAAAGGAAACCAAAAAATAGGAAGACTGTTTCTAATCTCTGTCTAGAAATATTATCAATAGTGTTTAACTCTTTGTCACTGAGTATCACATTGAAGAAGGACAAAACCATTATGGGAGTTCTTGCTAATCAAATATGACACCAAAAGCAATACCACCCCCCCCTCTCCCCACTGGTATTAGCTCCAAGGTTGCATGCAAGATCCTAGGCACCTCATTTTTCTCACTGGATGTTATGCCTGTGGGAAGAAATAGGAGCTTCCCACTGGAAGCTGAAAAGGTGACCTTTCATCCCCAAATTTACACACTAGGAAATGACCTACCCTGTTTCTTAAAAATTCAGTCAAAAGTAATTTTGTACATCAATAGAAATACTCTGAAGCATCAGTGGTTTCAATATTTAGTCCATATACATTTGGATCCATGAGAGATAGTAAGTCCAAAATAAATGCCCAGTCAACTGTACTGAAGGTCTCACTTGTTTTAGTGTGATTGAATAACCAGAATGGTGCTAGCCCAGAGTATCTGACAACTAACTGTGCTGAGCTCTGGCTGGCATATGGAATTAGGCATAATGACTCTCCATACTGACGCTTATGGGTACAGCAATGAAAGCATTAATGTGCATCTGTAGACTGGTTAATATTGAGAATTAATCTGTGCAGAGCCGAGAGCTATATAGACCTTCGCATCCCCTGCATGTGCCTGAAAATGTGTGCTCTGACCAGCTCTTGGCTGTGTCCTTTCTGCAGCTCCACATGGTGGGCATTTATTTCTTTGGGGTGGGAAAAAATACTGTCAATCTGTGTTGCTCTGGGACTTAGTGTTTTGTGAGACTAACAGTGCATGACACTCAATATGCAGAAAGAATTTAGTCAAGACCTACATTCATTTTAGATGGAATAAATGCAATTTAGCTTTCAGCTGACTGAGATGCAGTTGATGACAAATCTGGTTCAGCCTCATCTGAAGCAAAAGTTAGCTGCAATTATGTAAGGAATTTAATCTCATTGAAGAAGAGACTTGGCTAGGCAAAAACTGGGGGTTTTTTTTCTTTCCATTTGAAAACTGATTTTGATTCAATTGTTACAGGATTTAATATTTTTCTTTATTTTTTATTCAAAAAATAATAATCAGTTGCAAGTTTTCAACCTTTCATTGAAGGGGTTACTTTGTTATTGCTTGTAGTGATTGCTTCTCTTTTACAATAACTCACTTGTTTGCCTTTGAATAATAACTTTCTGTGTGTAAAGAATAATTAAATCTGTTTCTTTCTGGCAGAAAAACTTCCTTGCGGAAATGTTGAAATATCTTAAAGACACTATTTGCTACAAAGCTTTGAAATGGATGTACAAAGTGCATTAAATTTTGGCAATTGAAACAAATAACTTTCAGGTTTGAATCATAGAAGGGTTTGGATTGGAAGGGACCTTAAAGACCCTCTATTTCCAATCCCAATCCCTGTTGCAAAGGAATAGTTTCCACTAGCCCAGGTCGAGCAGAGTCCCATCCAACCTGACCTTGTACACTTCCAGGAATGGAGCATCCACCACTTCTCTGCTGGCCCCTGTTCCAGTGCCTCACCCCCCTCAGGGTGAAGAATTTATTCTTGTATCCAATCCAGACCTACCCTCTTTCAGTTTTCATCCATTACCCCTTGTCCTATTGATCCATGCCCTTGTAAAAAATCCTTCTCCACCTCTCTTGTAGGCCTGAATCATCATGGTTAAGTGTTTTCTGGCAAAACTGAGTCTGCCTAGTACTTCTTGGGAACAAAAAAAATTCTCAACATCAGCAAATTTTATCAAATTACACTTGCCCTAAAACTGAATTGAGGTATTTGTACCACTTGGGTTTACTTATTTTTATTATGGTGAGAGGGATATTGCCATTTCTATAAGGACTCATGTAGGATGTGGTTCATTCATTTTGTGCACACTAGATTTGTGTTTGACAGGTGCAGACCAAGACTGCTCATCTTGTAGAGGATCTTTAATGCCCTGATGAGATCATGTCTCTTTCATTCAGGAAATACAGAGTAGAGCCAGTTCTGACCTGGGTTATACTCCCATTTGAAACCAACCAGTTTGGCTTTAAATTAGGACAGTATTTGGCCTGAGTTTTGTGCACTTTGGAGGAGAAGAAACCAAAAAGTGATCTCATCAATTATAAAACCTGGAAAATACACTGAGCATTTATAAATACTACCTTTGAAAAAAGTATTTGACTTAATCTTACCAACTTAAGACTTTCCAGGCAGGGTCTGAGTAAATTAACTAGTGGACCTTTGTAAGGATCATTGTTTAATATTTTACAGCTGCACCCTGAAAGAATTTGTGGACATTGATATTTGTTTTATGATTGTTTAGGAGATTTGCGGAAAAACTCTGCAACACTGCAGATTAGAAATCACTTTACTTTTGTCTCTTCTCAGAGAGACACCACCCTAAGTGTGAAAAAGTGGAAAGGTAAAATGATAAACTATGCCAACTAGCTCTTGCTTCCACTCTCTTCCTCGTTCTCAAGTACTGTGAATTACCACTTTCTCTATTACTGCACTGCTCCAGGATATTATGTCACTCAATACCATTTCTCTAGAGTGAAAGCCTTTTATCTTGAGCAAGCTAGAAGTCATTCACCCTTACTCCCCTGCCCAAAGAGGTTTTTTCTTTCCTTTTTTAATTCTGCATCAATGGATTAGAAAATTGATATGATCAAGACATTTTCACCATGAGACAGCAAGAAAAGCTGTATTCTGAGGTGGTAGAGCTATACACTCCTTGGTCAATCAGACTGTTGACAAATGTTCTTCTGTGTTTAGCTGGGGTTTTTTTGAGTTTTGCCCTTTCTGAATAACTTTGGTTTTTAGAACTGTGATGGTTTAGTGTGGTTTAAGTGATGTGCTTATGGGAGCAAGATAATACTAATAGCAAAAAAAGTGCCTAAATGAATCTCTGATGTCAACTCCAGTGTTACAGAGTTGGGATAAGCCAGCAAATGAAGCTGTTTCAGTGCAGCTCTCAGCTGCAGCTGATGGCTGTGATGATGGAAAGCCATTCCCCCTTCATATCTCAGGCCAGCTAAAGAACCCTGGCAATATGCCAGTCCCCATTCCTTCCTCCCTTCCCTGCCAGAGGCAGGAGAGCAATAGTAAATGCTGCCAGATGTGGAGATATCCTGCTGCTGGGTCTGTGTCCAAGACTGGCAAGGATCCTTCTCAAACCACCAACTGCACAGAAACTTGCCAAGCCATAGAAAACATGGTGTGAGTAATCCCACTGCCTCAGCCTAGGTTTAACTGCTTTGTGGAAGGTGTTTTCACACACTAGTTTGGAGATTTTAGGATACCTTTTTGTATGTGTTTTCTATACCTCACACCTTTAGATTGGGGTAGTCTGTACTTCAGCTTAGGAAAAGCATCACAGACAATAACTGTCCTGAGTGAAGAAACAAGCAGGTTTGATTGCTTCCACCATTATTTTAATTTTTTCCCCCAATATTTGGAAGCTGCTGCCATACCCAAAACTGCAGGAGCAAGTCAAAGAAACCTAAGCATCTTCCTAAGAAACCATGCCTCTCCCTTTTCAGCTTGTTTCTTGAATACTGCTTGACACAAGAAAAGGAAAATAATCTCTAGTGGAATAGCTCTTGCACTGGCAAAGCAAAGTGTGGGGTGAGCGCCCTGAGCACTCTTCTGTCAGTTCAACATTTGAGATTCCTCCTCCTCCAGAAAGTGTTTTCTCTTCCCATAATTATATAATTCAGTCCAGCACACTAATCCTGACTTCAGTGATAAGTGGCACATCTTGCCTGGAGCACTCAAATTCCTGAGTTGCTGATGTATTTCTCATGCTGTAGGTTACCTTCCAGATTCTGAGGTACATTAAAGATATTATAGCATTGGCTGGTAGAGGAATGAGAATGTTCCCTTTCTTGGTATCTGCTCTGCTGTCCTAAAAAACAAATCTGTGACTGTAAAGTGAGGATTAAGTACAACTTCCATTGCCTGGCATTTTATGACCTCATTGGCCCCAAGAAGTACTTGCAGATATGAAAAAATTGCAATAATCTTTAAAACATCATAAAAGTATAAAATAAGAAGTTCCTACCAAGACCTGCCTAGTTCTAGCATCTCCAGGATGTGGAAATGCTGATAGTCATTATTTCTGTGAAGGTAGAACATCCTGGGAAACCCAGTCATCTCCAGATATAAAATACTCCTTTCTCATTAGAATTTTTTTTCATGCCAGGTTGGCATTGTTTTGAGTGTGTTGTATCTCTGCCTTTGTTTGCCTGTGATCAGTGCGAAAAACAATTTGAATGAGGCATCACATGTACCCAATTTGGAGAATATTGTTGCTCATTATTACATTAGAGTTCCCTTCCACAGTTCTGTAAGTGCACTTCAGTAATTGCTGCTTCACATCTTGGGTCCAAGTGTTCTCCTGGTCAAAGGAACAGGCATCATTAATTACGTTCCCTACTTAGCTTTCCAAGGTTTCTGCTCCTGGCAAGCAGCTGGGCTGTGCAGCTACTCTGCAGTTGGAGCTTTCAGCCTCCCAGCAAACAGCACTGAGTGTAATTGCAACATGAGTCTGCACAAGGCAGAGCAATCCAAGTGCCAGACAGTATTGGTATAATTATCAAAAAGAGGAAGGAACATGGCAAAGCAGCATGGCTTAGACAGGCAGTCATTTCTCAGAAGTTCCCCAGAAGTGCTATGTAGCTGAATGCACTGTTGTGAAATAATCATGCAGCTGAAGCCCACTGCCTGTTTTTATCAGCAAGTGAGCAGTGTCCCGAGTTACACCTGGCTCTTCAGGCTGGCCAGCAGCCTGGGAGAGGACAGTGCTGCACACTGGCCCAGGGCAGTTTCTGTTCCGGGCAGTGTTTCATTTTTCTGACACAGAAATGCATCTGGTAAGAAGTGGAGCAGGGCAGCTGGCTGCAGAAGGCCAGGGAGGATCTGTGTAGATGGGACGGGAGTTAGGTGTCAGCCTGCTGATGAAAAGCTGCCTTTTCATTGCCAATCTGTATTTAATTACCAGTCCTCTGTATAGTCCAGTCCCTGAGATAGAAACTAATACTGAAGCAATGAAAAGAAAATATTCTCATTTTATATGATGCATTATAAATCTTATGCTATAACAATTCAGTATAGACATTTTTCTTATTATTGTTGTTTTTTATTGGTTATATTCTGATTTTTACAAATTTAGCACACTAAGTGGCTGAAGCTGTAAGAGCAAATAAATCTGGCTATAAACCACCAGATAGGTCTTTGTATTGCATACATCCTCTCTGCATAGACAGGCAAAAGGCTTAGATATCAGCAAATATGTTTAAATGTAAATTGTTTACTAAATTTGGGTTAGGTTTCTAGAAGTAAGAATAATTTTCAGTAGTATTGATTTGGAAATGAACATTTAGTTAGAGCCCTGTCTTTGCCACTTGCTTCTCATTTTAGGTCAGGTGTTTCAGCCTCCTTTGTAGTACAAGAAAGAGGTCTACATCATACAAAAATATACTTGCCTGGCAGTGCTTTCTATCTTGAGCTGTCTTTCAGTGATGCCACTAACATGTGCTTATTTATAGCTCGCTCAAAAGAACAAGGAATCCTTACTCTGTTCTGAAATGCCTTTTAAAGATTCAGGCACTTCATAGTTCTCTTGGCTCTTTTGCACCTCCCTTACCCTTTGTCTCTGCTACTTGTTAATTGAAGTGCCATTATCTCTTCATTGGTTAGTTTTGTTTCATGTGCTCATTCTGTTTCACTAAATATACTGGGCCCACTCCAGAGGTCTGTATGGGACAAACTAACTGTATGCCTAACTTGCTGTTAATCCTTTTTTTTTTTTCATGAGGCCTTGGATCCTGCAGCTCAGCAGCCATGTAGTTTATACACATGCATGGTTAACTTACTGTAAAATCCCTTCTTGCCCCAGTGGTGCAGCTATGGCCAATCTACTCCTTCCCTGCAAAGACTTCCCTGTCTATCCCCTTACTGCCCTCTGAGTGTTTTTATAGATTAAGTTGAATACGATGTAGGAGTAGTTTAGCTCTGTTGCAGAGGGGTTATTAACTTGGTCTGGAGTAGGTAGCTCTGACCCATCAGTTGTTACCCCACATCAATCTTCAAATCTTGGCCAGATAGCAAATTCTGAATGTTACAATTACTTCTGGTTTTGAGCTACTGGGGCAGCTCCTGTTCACTGTGCAAAGGCTATACTTTGGAAGAGGATGTTACAGGCCACTTATTGGTGGACAAAAAAAATGTATTTAGAGAGAAGTGGACAATAAAAAGGAAGTGCTAATTTCTAGTGGGTTTCAGAACTCTGGATTTTACCTATAGCATCATTCCTAGAAATTATTCTAAAACTTAGCAGCTCACTGAAACCAAATTTTTTTGACATTCAGACTAACTAGTTTCTCTTCAGGTTTTATGCACTGAAGCATGTAAATGTAATTTTCAGGTTTTGGTTTTACTTGCCTTTGTGTCAGGCCTATCAAAGGAGTCTTTATATTAATTTCTGTGGATTTCTGCGCTGGGACTGTATTAATTTTAGGCTGAGTTACTGGAGAAAAATTTTTAGAATAAACCCTTCATGCTGCTGTCATCTTTTTAGGGGACAAATAGTCATGCAGCCTTGATTAAAAATAACTAATCTCACATTTAAATCTGAATGAACATGGGAGGAAAGTTTTGTTCAGATACTTACAGACTACAGAGGAGTGAAACACTAGCTTAAGTAAAGCAGTGAAATTTTCCAACAATGTATTCAAAGCAATGAGAATAGAAGGCAACACAATAGAAACTGCTCTTCCTGTGCTTTGTGTTGCTCTGATGCTTATTGTATCTTTTCTGTGGGGTTCATAGCCAAGAATGTATGTCAATATGAACAGGCGACCTAATTCATGTATAGTTACTTAAGTTTCCAAAATATTCAAATCTTACACCTACACACAAAGTTAAGACATCTCCTTCATGGTCTCAGCAGATGAAAGGTGAGTGTGTGGAGGTAACATATATTGTTATTCTCACTAGGTTATCATTTTGAGCTACATAAGCACAGATACTTTTTGTGTGATAAAAAGCTAGATATCACTAAGATGATTAAACAGTTTACTTTATTATTGTGCCTTTGTCCTATCTTAATTTTGCACCTAAACATCTGACAGGGGTGTCGTTAGTTAAAGCTCGCTTTTCTCTTCCTTTCAGAGTAATGAAAAGTGCTTTTTGCCCTTTGAGCCAGGAGCTTCTTTCTGAGTCTATTTTCTTGTACAAACATTGCTTCCCTCCGAGGCCCTTGGCAGTCTCTCAGCCTCTGTTACAGTTCTTTCTGCAGTGAAAGGCGAGGATAATGACATCGCTAATCGCACCTTCCCAGCAGTGCGGGAAGAATGAGCAGTTACAGTTTACAAACTGCTGCTATGATAACATGCCTTATTGGTTCTAGCCTCATTCTCATTGGAGTCAATGGCCAAAATTATGTAAATAGCATAGTATTCTTCAGCACGCACACATTCCTGGCCCCTCCCAAATTAAGAAACAAAAGCCCCTGAAGGCATGAGACTATCAAGGAAACAGAAGGCAAAGAAAAAAAATCCTTAAATTGTAGTCAGAAGCAACATATCCAGAATTTATACACTTCTATATAATATGTTACATTATTTTTATTAAAGTTTAATAAAAAGGTGACTTACTTGTCTTCTGAGCTACATAGTTGTACTTGAGTGACCTAGGAGATTCTAAGAAGCAATGAAGAGTGAATTTAAATGAAATAATCCATAATGAACCTTTCCATATATGTTTCTGTAATTGTATAATTACTCAAAATATTTTATCTGGCAAATAGGCTTGCCACAAGGATAGATTTTAGAAAATTCTAGGAGGCATTGCATATATTCAGATGATGCTTCTGATAACTGATCTGTAGTCCTTCAGCAATTGCCTTTATATATCATCTACAAGTAATTGAGCTAGACTGTTGTTCACAAAGCTGAAGACATTGAAAAGAGGAAGGGCTATATCATTCACTGTCTGCAATCTCATTTCAGTTGTCTACAAGAAATAAAAATTACTTTCCTGTGGCCTTGTATTGCACCTTTGTGTACATTGCCCTGCGTAGATAAGGTTGGATGTTTGCTGTTGTTACATCTGAGCGGAAAGCAGCTGTGTTTTTGTTGCAGCTGCATTTCTGACTGACAGAAGGGCAGCAGCTTCTGGGCACAGGGCTACACCTGAACTCCATCCTGAGTCAGAGAGAGGAACCTGAGAGTTGGCAGCTTAGCTCACACTGACAGTTCCTGCATGGGACTCTGTGCACAGACTGCCTGCAGGAGTAGGACTCAAACCTTTTGATAATTTGTTCTCAGTTGAGACCACTGAAACACAGCTAGCAGAGTAAATACTGGGCAGTATTACACCTTTTCTCACCAGTTCAAAAAATGAATGTTCTCAGTCATTATTGAGTGAGCAAGCAAGTAGACTTTATTCTAACCTCTGGTGAAGAACAGTATTGAAGGACTTTGCAATGCCAAAGAATGTTTCCTACACAGCCTAAAATAAATTTCAAGTGTGTTAGTTACAGAAAGAGGCCCCAGCTCCCGAATGGAAGGAAGTGCCTTAAACTGTTATGTGATCCAGTACATGCATAAGATCCTCTCAAACATTTGCAGCAGCTTTTTTTGCCAAGATCTTATCTTGTAGTATAGCAAAACCTTCAGTCAGTTTTCAGTAGTATTTCATTTTATGATCAGTCTATACAGGATTATGATGTTTGGTTTGACAGGTTCTCTTTTTTTCTTAGCATAGCTCTTAGCAGTCATTTTATTTATCTTTTGCATCAAGTATCATGTATGTTTCAGAGTAAGAGCATATAATTACTGATCCTTGATATCTCTGCAAAACAGAAATGTATCTATTGGACTATTCCATGTTCAATTTTTTTCAAGCAAGTTCATCAAGGGCTTACTGTGCTTGAATAAAAGGAAGGTTCTTTCAAGGTAGTGGGTAGCTTGAATCTGAATTTGACTTTGGGGAAACATAAGCAGTTAGTCTTTGAAATCTCTTTGGTGCTGGCTCATGCCTCAGAGTTCAGCATTACTTTTATCTGCTTTGGAGGCAATCCAGGTGGGACTGGATCCTGGCTGTTGTTAACTAACAGAGCTTTGTCAAAGGAAAGCTGACTTACACTTGCAGAGGCACTAATGCTCAATATTTTTAGGTCTTAAGCCTATTTGCAGAGGCCTCATTTATTTTATTATCAATGCATCCCTTCATGTTTTAAAGAATATTTAAACAGGAGCACCAGCATCTCAGATCTATCAAATAAAATTGTAGGGCCTTCAAATATTTACATATGCAAATGAGAGATATTTAGAGAGTTAAACCAAGGGTAACCAAATATATAAATGTGGGGGTGGAATGTATCATCTTAGAAATTGTTATTTTTCCTGGCAGGTGGGGGAAGGGGAAGGAAGTACCATTGACATGTTAGTAAACTCTATACTATTAGGGGTACAAACCTTGTGCAGGGTTGAGATAAGAAAAAAATGGATTAGAATATTATTGCAGGGAAAACTGAACTATTGCAAGCCATTCAACCTTTCTAATGCTGTAAGAACTTAATTTTCTCAATTAAAATGCCAGAGTGTAATATACTCTAAAATAGACTGGGATTATAGGTCAAAAGTAGGGAATATGATGGCTGAACTGCTTCATTAGAACTGACCTGCTGAAATCTTTGCAGTCATTCTAGTCTCATTGAATGTTCTGTCACTATGAATATACTCAGTCTGCATTACAGCTTCATGTTTATTCAGACTTGGATTGAACATCGTTACCTGATCAGTGTTGGATATAATGTAAGGTGAAGCTCAAAGTTGCTGCTGTTCTGATTTGTCTCTGATAACCATTCAATTCTTACTTAGCCTCCTGACATCAGTGGCCAAACTTCCTAAACTTCATTTGGGTACAAAAAGAGAGGAAAGGCACCAAGCTCTGTTTTGTAAGTAACAAGACAGGAAACATCAGCTTTGTCTAACAATTTTTCAACTTGGTTGACCTATTTAAATCCTGTGGGTTGGTGGGTTTTCTCAGGTGTTAGCCTGAGGCATAGTGACCATCTCACTTGATCCAGACAGTGAAATTAAAATCTGTGGGATTGATTTCTGATATGTTGATTTGAGATATAAAGTGGATGATCTTGTGCTGTTCTAAGTGGGAGACAGACTTTGTTGTGAGCAGCCTCCTTCAGCAGACAGAGGCTGACATTTCTTCTTGAAGGTGCACTTCAGTGGTTCTTCCAGCACCTTGTGGGGTTGAAGTGATTTCATCTTGGGTCACAGCTTGCAGGTGGTCATCAGCTCTTTGTGTTTTTTTCTGAGATGGCTTTTAGAAAGGATCATTTGAAATAATTGGTGAAAAGTGGTCAGCTAATGCTGGGTAAAGAGAGACTGAGAAAATTCTATGCAGTAATGAAAAGTTTTGAGGGTCTTTCATTGCTGACATGTCACAAGTGTTGGTCTACTTGGTCTACACACTCAGAATGTTCTTTGATCTCTGTTTTTTTTCTGTCAGTTGGCTAGAACAATCATAATAGTATGCTTCAGACAAATAGAGCTGAAGAGTCAAATGATTGTTTAATAAGAATTTGCTGGCAAGTAAAAACTGCTGCTGTATTTTATAGAAGAAAAAGCTTTGTTCTGGAGGAAATCTAGGTGTGCTCTGGTGACATGGCCTCCTTCATAGGGATTTCCAGAGTTCCTTGGCTCCTTGGCTATTTCAGGCTTGAGAGCTCCAAAACTCTTCTACTAATGAAGAGGCTAAGTTCCACCATCAGAAAGAGGCTCAGACTGGAGCTAGCACAGAAACCAACAGCTTATTTAAACACCTTCTGAGCAAGCATGATGATACCTGCAGTCCTGAAGCTCCATTGTAGATTAGTGGTTAAAGATGAATTTTGACCTCTGCAGAACACAAATGACCTCCCTAATGTAATCTGTGTATTTTATTGTTTTATTGTGCCTGTTCCATTGAAAGAAGCTCAGGAGTGTGAGAGGTGGTGAGAGTTCCTGTATAGCTCTTCCATCTGTCTTGGGGATAGGCTGGCAAACTGAGGAAGTGTCAAATCCAGTTGTGTGGATTATGCCTTTATGGAGTTGTAATAGGATTTTTTTGTAGCTGAAATATGACGGGAAAAACCCTCCTCTTTTGAAAAGAATTTGTTGCTTATTTTGTTCATGGTATTTTATGTAAAGCTTAAGAAGGACGATCTTTTCATTTTTTAAAACCTGTGTTAGCACATTACCCTCTGTATGGATCATGTTGTAAGGGTGGGAAGATCCTACTGTAATTTTAAGTGTGAAGGCTAGAAAAACTACACCTTAATAATTGCTTCCATGGTTTTGTTTCAGGTTTTTGGTTGTTTTTTTTTTTTCTAAATTGAGTAGAAGCAAGATGGAGATGCAGTAAAGAATTAACTCAGTCATATACCAGTTCTCTTGGGCTGCTTTTCCAAGCAGAACTGCATCTTTTATGTATGAGGCTACAAAAGCCTGGGAAATGGTTTTGCTAATTTTGACATACAACAAATAAGGCTGCACCCTCCCTAAATCAGAAATTGTATGTTTCTTGATCACTGTTTTCCTTTCTGAGGAGTCATGTCATTTGAATAAGTGGCACTTGAAAGCTGTTTGTGAGAGAGTCCGTGGTCCATGAGGTGATTTCTGCACTAAAAAGTATAGGTCTTCTAACTTAATATACAGCTTGCATTCAAGAAAGCAATGCAATAAGAAGCTCTTTTGATTTTTCTGATTTCCTGAACAAATCTCTTGTGGAAAAAAAAGTATTTTGGTGAGTAGCATGTATTATTTGCTGCTTTTTTTTGCTCTGGACCTGGTGTTATAGAAATATGTTTAACAGAGCCCCTCTCCTCTTATAATGATTGCTGCAAACAGTGCCTTTTGGGATTTTTTGAAAAGCCAATTGATGACAGTGTCTGGGTGAGTGTCCTGATGGGTGTCTGACTCCCTGTGTGTCTCAGCAGGGGAAGCCCAGCACCTGCAGACTGGCAGGGCTTGAACACACAGGAAAAGGGAGGGAGGGGTCCCTGAGCCAGGCCCCCTGCTCCTGAGCCTGCCCTGCACCCTCAGGGCTGTCCTGGCTACCCACCAGCCTGCTGGGCTGGTTCTTGCCAGTTCCTGTGCTCTCTGAGCTGGGACTCAAGTGACAAATAAACCAGGAGTTGCTGCCAAGCCCACAAAAAGGAACAAGTGTGCTATGCATGTGACAACTTTTAGCTTTTTCATGTTGCTCTGGGCCATGTAACTCCTGGTATAAATTAGGGAGGAGAAAAAAGCTTTGACTATTTCTCACTAAAACTGCTTATTTTTGTTTCTCATCCTTTCAGCATAATTCTTACTGAAATAGCTTTGTATAGGATATTCTTGCCTCTGTCCCAAGGAAATACTGTCAGATTGTTCCAGTCTGAAAATGTAAGCTAGGCTGAATGAAAAATTATACAATTCAAATACCAGAGGTGCTGTGAGCTCATTGTTTCCAGATCTCCATTCCTGGAGATGTAGGGAAAGAACAGATGAACCAGATTAATGTCACTGCTTTTCCATAACTCCCAGAGATTTTCTTGGCAAGTTTCTTTTTCCAGCAAGTTCCCCAACCCTTTTCTGTTCTTTCTTAGTTCCTAGCTTTTCTTTCCCAAGAAACAGAAGCCCCTTTTTAGCTTTCTATGATCCTCTGTGGAAACACACCCCTCACCCTGGCAGTGCAAAACTGCTGTACCATGCTGTATTCAGAGCTCAATCAGACTTATGTGGGGTAGGAGCTCCTTAGTTAAGGGCCCCTCAAATGGACTTCATCTGAATTCCCCATTTCAAACGATGGGAAATTTAGCTTGTGTTCAGCTGCAATTTGAGTGTGTGTGTGTGTATATATATACAAAAAACATGAAAAAGTAGCCTGAAGTGTGGTTCTTTCCCTTACTGCAAGTGCATGAGTATTCTAGATGCAACTTGTCCTTGAAATCATCTCTTTGGGTGTACTTTTGGCAGTTTATTTTCCCTTGATCAGTTTTTTGTTGTTTGGGGGGAAAAAAAAAGATAAGTTGTATCTGCAGATATGAACAATTAATCATTTTCTGTTGGCAATAAATTTTTGCTGATATCAGAATTTGAATTTGAGTGCTTCTTCCTCTGCCTCTGGTTGACCTACCCCAAGTGCTCTTTACTGAAGGGCATTGCACCAGTGCTTCCATGTGCCCTGGCTTCCAGCAAGTCACATGGACCTCTTCACTGCAAAAGGCACCAGGTGTGTCTTTTCTATGTCTCATCTGCACACCTTCACAGTACTTATATATTAAAATTTTTTTAGGCTTACCATTGTGTCCTTGGAGCCTTTTTGCTTTTGAAAATATTGACTACTCTTTTCAGTTTCTGGCTGGTTCCATAGATGTGGACAGAAACAAAATGCTTTTCTCACTTCGGTAATGTGTTGTTTGCAAGACCTTGCATGAATTCAGCAAACAGAGAAAATGTGCCTCCCTTAGCTCATCCCACTTTGTGCATTTTGAATATGTTGCCAAGTGATAAATATATATTATTGATGAAATCCTGTTCAATGGTAGAGATTTATTATTTTATCTGCTACCCAGTGGCTTCTGCAAACAGAAACTCTTCCTTCTTGTGTTATTAAAGTTCCTAAACTCCCTTTGTCTCTGGCCAAATAGTGAAGAGGTCAGAACAGATTTGTAACTCTGGTTTTCCTTCTTTTTTTTTTTAAGACATACATGATGAAGTTGCAGGTGCATAGATAGGAAAAGGAGGAACAAGTGAGTTAAAGTACATCCCCACATAGTCTTAACTCTGTGTCCTGGCAATGCCCCAGTATCCCTGCAATACATAGATTTCTCCCTTTATTTCCAGCTCTACTGCATGGAAATTATCTTCCCTCTCAGCAAGTCTTTACAGTAAGTCTTTACAGCCCATCACAAGAAGGAAGACCTGCCCACTTAATTCTGCAATTTTTGGTGTCCTTTGCATGTCCATCCCTCTCACGTTCCTTGCCACAAAATGTGATGCTTTGCTAGCTGTCATTAATCCTTGAAATCGTGTCTTTCTACCAGCTGAGTACTGACAGTCCCTCTGGCAAAAAACCTTCCTCAGTTGTGACAGATGTAGCCTATATAACACTGTCCTAAAATAAGCTGCTTGTGTTTCTCTGAAAGAACTTTTTAAAAGTTTTGCTTTTAATCATACAAAGAGGGTCTCTCCTTCCCTGTCTTCACCCCATGAGTTCGCTGTTTCTCTGATGTTCTTTCACAGCACTGCAAAGCTGCTTTATATAATCTCCCTGCTGCTCCACACCTACATCCTCCCAGTGAATGCAGCTGACCTGTTTGTGGATAACACCTTTTGGCTATTACCAGTTTCAGATCTGGCTGTGACAGGGCTGCACTGGCCTGCTGTGTATCTTTGCCCTGTCTTCACACTTTTGGTCTGAGTTCCTCTTCAAGTGTGTTATCTGCAAGGCTGCTTTCCTAACGGCGGTTGTTTTTCTCCCTCTTTGAAGCAACAATATCCAGCGCTAAGGAAGGCTGATTAAGTATTGGAGAGCAGTTCTACCTAGTTTGGGAAATTGTTTCTAGCACATGACTTTATTAGCTGAATTGGGCATGGTAGCAGGCCAAACTTTCAAGCCAATGCAGAGGGGAAGATTTCACAAATGAGACACAAAAGAGCTAGTTTTGTTCAGTAAGACTACTGAGGGAGTTATTCTTCACCTGCAAGAGATATAAACATTTCCTGGTAGCTCTATATGCTAGAGAAATCAGCCTAAACTGGAATGCTGAAGTGAAGTTCAGCTGAGGAGTCAACCTGGCAGCTCTGCACAACAGCTCCTGGAGTAAGGCTGAAAGACTGCAATAAGTATTGCAGATATAACATATCCATAACCTTGGAAAGGCTTTCCAAAAGCACAAATTACCAAAGGGGATTGAGAGGGACAAGAATCCTACTAAAAGAATATAAGCAAAAGAATCTGGCCTTACTGCAAAAAAAACTTCACTACTGCTGATTAACCTAATAACCCCTCTGTCAATAAATATGTGTGTCCTGTAAAAAAAAATCATCACTTTTCCACAATGTGTTTAAAAATAAATAGATGCTGTGCAAAAGATTTACCGTCATTGCTCTGTATGAGAAAGTTGTTGTAAACATTCAGTCAGAAAGTGTAAATAGTAGATTCCCCTTGTTTCTGCATTCTTCTTGAGCCACCTGATTGTCTCCTTAAAAAAAGTTAATAGTATTATTTTTGAGTATCCTGTTCCCTCATACATCCTTAATTATGTTTCCTGGAGCAAAAACTGTTTTCTGTCTCACACTTGCTACCTTATATTTTAAATTAAGTTTTGTTTTCTTTGATATGCAAGCTTGATAGCATGTGCTCAGTGGTAAAAATCATTAGCTAGGTACATCTGGGTAAACAGAATTCGAGAAAGCTTTTTGTGTATAAGTCACTGACTCAAACTTTCAGATTACCTTGTTGCTTTTAATGCCAGGAGTTGTCTGCAGTGCTGTGGCTAGTTCTTTTCCTTCTGTTTCCAGACAGCTAATATTTGATCACTTCCTAAACCACTGCTCTTCTCACCTTGGACTGAATCCAAACTATTTCTTACTTTGATAAGTAAGCATATCAAAAAGTCTGACTCAGACAGTGGTACATTAAGCCACCACACATCTGAGTTTATTGCCTAGCTTTAGCATTGTCACATAACACATTCAAAAAACTAAAATTTAAAAGTTTGTCAGAAGTGGAGCAAGAAAAAAAGAATAGAAGTTCTAGAACAAGAGACAGAACTATGTAGATTCTATGCTCCATGAAGAAAAAAATGCCAGAGCTAAAACGTACATGCAAAATTCATCTTCATGGACCATAAATGACACAGTAAAGTGCAGGAGTGTTGCTATGCTATAGTGATATATGCCCATGGTTTAAGAAGATATCTGTCCCAAAGTGTGTCACTCCTACAAGCACTCTCTGTCCAGAGTGGTAGGTTGGATTAAAACATATAAAAATGTTATGTAGAGAACTGTGATGCCGCTGTGACAATAGACCAGGAGAAAAAGTTTTCATCTGTTCTGGGTAACTTTAATTCCCTATGGTAAAGAAGCCCTGTGAAGCAAACCTTTCCAGGTGTCCCTCCTGTGAATTGCTGTAGGTGACAGGATCCCCCAGGACACTGCTGCAACTTGCTGGGCACTGCTGTCATCTGCAGGCAGTCTGGCTCAGCCTGAGCAGGCACACAGCTTGTCCACGTTGTGACAAGCAGCTAGAGGTGGGTAGTGTAAAAGAGACCTGTGCAGTCTGCCCTAGGAACTGAAGGTTTTCTTCTGCAGTAAGTGCAAGGCATGTGAGTTAAACAGGAGACTGAAATACCCTTAAAATCCCAGAACATGATGGAATAATGGTTAGTATTTCAGAAATACATGTCTTATTAGTTCTTACAAACTCAGACACTGTGTAATCATTCTATGTGATAGGAAAAGCTGGGGCTTTCATCTGTATTTATTAACAAGAACTACTTATGGAAGAGTTAAAAAAAATCTGTCTCAGTGTTTAAACATTTGAGCACATAACTGAGGACAGACACCTAACAATTCACAGCTGAGTATAATCAGCCTTGCATGTCATAAAACATAAAACAGAATCCTTCCTTTTAAAGTGGTTGTTATGTCTAGATCAAAGGTGGAGGATTATGCAGTATGCCCAGTTTAAGAAAGTGCCACTCTAGAGGCTAATGTAAAACTGGAAGCACCAACACTTAGTGTTATCTGCTATCTTTCTATTATGTAGAAACATTAGTGAATGTTTACAGCCAGCCATGCCAAAACTTCACTGAGCTCAGAAGACGAAAGAATAAAGGAAGCCTTAAACGGTGGGGTTTGTATTTTAGGGCGATGACCTAGATGTAGTGTCATGTTAGTCATTGTTTCTGATCGCTGGATATTGGTGGTTTTGCAGTGTCTTGCATCATTTTAGACAATAATGTGTTATATACACCTGTCAGCCCAGGAATTAATAAGTATTTACTGGGTCTTGCGGCCTATGAGTCAGTAGTGAAAGTGGTGACTGGGTTTGGGCAAAGGCCAGCTGCTCTGCAACATCTTCAGATCTTTGCCTGTTCCATGTTCTGTGTTGTTCCCAAGACCACAGAATTAAAAGGTGTGTAAATGTGGGATGACTTCATATGCTTTTAATTCACTTTTGTGGAGATTTTTTTTAAAGTCAGAACTAACCAGCTTGAAATTCAGGTTTCTTGGGGAGCTTGAAAGAGAGGTAAATAGAGCTGCTGTCCTCTTCCCAGAGCACTTTTGGCTGTTGAGATTTGGAGATGATGGAATGTGGTTTTGCTCTTTAAACAAAGTCACTCTTCAGAGTGCAAGTACATTAGCAGGAGTTCCTCCCTTCCAGTCCTTTGATTCTCTGTAGTTATCTCTACTGCTTCAAGATTTATGGTGCCTTCTGTAATGAGAGAAATCTTATATCATATATGCAGTCTTTGTACTTTCTAGACTAGAGCCTAATCCAGCTCTTAGTCCTTTGAAAAATGCTTTCATGTCTGCCTGCTCTTTCAGATCTTGGGTTTTCAAAGTGTAAAGCCCTATATTTTTAATAGTTTTGGCCTGTATTCTTTCCTGATGACGATCTGGTAACCTTGAAAAAGTTAATTGTGAACCAGATCCAGTCAGAAGACCTGGTGGGCTGAGTGCATAAGTACGAATGTACACAAATAGGCTTTTAATGATGGTATGGCAGCTATGTAGGCAATCTATTGATACAGTAATAAGTGCAAGAATGGCATGAATAATAGCTTCCAAGTTTGTTATTAGGGCTGGTTAGTGCTATCTTGTGTGATGATTCATTATTATAAAGCCTAGTATCAGTTTTTTGTTGTTTGATTACTAGTACTACAAGATACAGCAGTATCAGGCAACTTGGCATAATTACCCTGTGTTTCTTCAAGAAAACAAAAAGCATTCCTTTGTCTGGCAATTGCTGAGTAATTTCTGAGCAGTTATATGTTTATGTGATATGAAATAGAAATAATACCATAATATTTTTCTCTTTTGTCTGACTGCCCTTCCCAGTTATCACTTTCTTCCTTTTGTTGTAGTTTGTTTGTTTTTGTGGGTGTTTTTTGCTTGTTTTTGTTGTTTGGTTTCCTTTTTTTCTGGTTCACATAAAATAATGCATCTCCTCTTATTGGTGTTTCATTGGTAGAACACATCGTGCTGATGCTGCTGAGTTTGCTGCCCTGTGTGGTTTAGCAATTAAGACCTAGACTTGAGAGGAAAGAGTCCTCTCCACTGGGATTTGGTGACTGCCAGTTAGTGTCGGATTCAGATACCATTGAGACTTGTGCTGTGAAATGCATGCTCTTTTTTTTTCTGTGCTCACAGCAATTGAAACTTCCACAAACTTTTGAAAGAACTCTTCCTCGCTGTTTGGGGTATTTAGGTGACTCTTCTCATTGAGTATATGATACAGTTGCTGGTTCTATGCGTTTTCTGTTGGGTTTTTCAGGGGGGGAGCAAGTGGGTTGTTACTGCATTATGAGTAAGCACAGAGACTAGTCCTAGTTTTATAGGAAATCTGGAAGTAGGTAAGACTTCCCAGATCTCAGTATTTCTCAAATATAATTTTTATTCCTCTTCAATATCAAGAACATTGGGTTTTTTTCATAGAACAGTCCCAATCTGTCTTCTGTCTACAGCTCAGTTTATAAACCTATGGGGAGTAAAACATTGTCACAGAGTAGCAAAGAAGCTGCCTTTGTCATTTAACTTTTAAACAGACCCTTAATTTCATACATAGGTAGTGTATTATGTAAAATGTAAAATATGAATTTATGTGTAAATTGGGTTGAGAAACAACAGCAAGGACAAGATAGCCAGTTAATGTGTAAGAGTGTTTGCCTGCAGAGTGTTGAGCGGTCAAGCTTGTGTTTCCCCACGGTGGGTTATGAGACTGAACAGAGCATGGAAAGGACTGCACAGCAGTTCTACTTGAGCCACTGTGTCTGGTCAGAGACAAATGCCTCTGAAAACATGATTGGAAACATCTTCTCTCCCTGAGAAAAAGAGTATTGCTGAGGCTTCATGGGATTTTGTTCCACTTAACCTCTAATTTGGGAATGCCATATGGCATGTTGCTTTCAAAACTAATGATTCCTGTTATATGCAGCAGATTTTGGAAAATGATTTTCACTAAGTGAGCAAGAGATGGAGCACTTTGTATTCCTGATACATCCAGCACTATTAAAGAAACATATTGGGGCAGACAATAAACATTGCTCAAACACTGTTTAGTGCCTCTTGCAATACCTTAATACCACCATCTGTGAACTGAAATCACGTAACAGCTTATTTGTAGGTTCTTTTATATAATTTAATGGGCTTGTCTGACAAGGTTTTGACCAGGGAGCTGAACATCCTAAAATAGGACCATGGTGTGATTGCTGAAATGCTGCTTGCTGGGCGTGCTTTGTTTCCTGATCCTAGGTGGGTGCAGTAGAAGAGCCCTGGGAATGCTCATCTCATGGGTAGGATTTTGGTGCCCTGTTCAGCCCATTTCAAGCTGCTGAGCCACTGGAAAAAAAACTGCAGCTCCTGTTGCATTCTAAAAAACACCTGCTGCTGAATGACTTGTAACAGGTTTGGCTCATGCAGGTTTTTGGTCTGACAGACTACTCTTAAATAGTTGTCTTAGGATGCTTATCTGATCTCAACTTCTAGAGCTTATGAATTTCATGTCATGAATCTGAGCCTTGTATTTTTAAGGGCATATTAAATACCCCATGTTGACTAATTTCGTCATAATGTAAACTTATTTAATGAATGTTCTTTGTGCTTGCTTCTGCTTCAATCATGTTGTGATAAAAATCCCCTTTTGAATTGTTTCTTCATTAGTTATGAATAGGGTTCTTAAACTGTGAAACAGCTCTCCCAGACTGTCCTTCTGGGTCTGTTCCAGCTTAAACATGTTTTTGGTTTGAAATAAAATATCATTATCTGACATTTTTTAAAAGAAATTGGGCCTGACCTGAGCCTGGCAATAGTTGCTGTTGCTCCTGTCTCTTTGAATTGCATCCAATTTCAAATGAAGCAGCTACAGAAGACACTGGCAAATGCAGAAAAATATATCCAAACAATTAAATGTCATGCTCAGTTTTTCCTAATTGTAATACTTTAAAATCCCGTAGTATAAACTCTCAGACTAATGATTAGTTGTTCATAATTAGCAAATAGCCCAGTGGAAAAAAAGAGGGTTTCTTTTTCACTGACAGAATAGAAGGAAGGAAAACAACTATCTTGATTCTTATCCTGTGGGGAAGATTGTCATTATTATGAACCAATTTAGACAATTTATTATTAACAAAGACAAGTTTAAGAGCAAGGACAAATGTTGATAGCCCCAGCCTGCATGTTCACACTCTATTATAGTGTTATTTCTTTGACAATGATTCCTCCTAGGAACAGGAGTGACCATGTCCTTTTAGCAAGAAATCCTTTGCAGCTAAAAGAAAAAGGCAATGTATCCTCTTGTGCTGTGACCTGAGGTAAAAGATAAGATCAGTCTTAAACAACTACTCTTTAAAAGGTATTTATCCCCTCATATACCATGGGAGAAAAGAAAAAAGTACAATAGAGGAAAAGAAGATTACATTTGTACTCTTGACTGAATTATCTCTTTTCAGTGTTTATAAAATAAAATGCGATCATTTCATATTAAAAGGAAATTAATTTTTCTGTTAGGCATTGTGAGACACATGAACAGCGTGCTGAAATGGCATTTAGGTTTGTACAGCAAGTCTTATGTGTTAAACCTGCTTGTTCAAATTCAACCAAGATAATGCTGAATAAGTAATGCCATTTATGGAACAGATGGATATTATGGACATTTTATTCCATGGAGATAGGCTTTCTAATTTGTTTTTCTAATAATTCTAGGAGCTCTATAGGATGGGAGGACTCTAAATTAGGTTTAAGTAATGGTCCAGTGGTAATATGTACTAGTGTATATCCCTGTCTAGCTATTCCTACTGTCTTCAACATCTTTTTTCTTTAATATTTTTCAAATTAATATTCTTTGAAATTTACTCTCTTATTTTTACAAATTAGTTGAATAGAAGCTGTAATTGTCAGGCCAACCACACTTTGGGGTTTTTATTTTGTATTTTATTAATAAATTGTTTCATGGTTTACTCCTTCCTAAATAATCTATTTCTTTCCAAGCATATGTGTGTTGTCTAATTGCCTCAATAAACTTAAGTGTGTAGTGCCCGGGCCAGTTACCTTTGTTTTCATCTTTTTTTTGTCTCACTCTTTCCCAGGGGGAATTGCTCAGCTGTCTGTTTTGTAGCACAAGAAGATGCTTTACTAAAAGAAGGTTATGCATCCTCTCAGCCTAGGGACAGCATATTCTCTGGCACTTGGTCTTCAGCAATGCTAAGCACCACTTGTGTGCTAAACACAGGCTGAGAGAAGTTGCATGTCCATAGTGAAATACCTTACACTGCCTTGTAACACCATTTTCCCATCTCCAGCAAATGCTTTTAACTGAGTGTCACTGTTGCAGAGGGAAACATCATGCTGGAGAATCTGGAGAAGTCACCCATGTTTGCCCAGCATCAGCTGGAGGCTGAGAGGGACTTGAAGTGGCTAAAATGTTCTGAGGAAAGACCTGAGATGTAAAATCACAGGTATG
This sequence comes from Grantiella picta, assembly GCA_013397955.1. Taxonomy (NCBI): domain Eukaryota; kingdom Metazoa; phylum Chordata; class Aves; order Passeriformes; family Meliphagidae; genus Grantiella; species Grantiella picta. The sequence continues at coordinate 913,623 of VZRM01006770.1, read as the reverse complement.
GTTACTAAAAGAAAAAGGAGCAAGTGTATGTGGTTGCATTTAGCTTGGTCTCAAGTACCAAAGACTTCTCTCTTGCTGTGTTGGAGTGAAAGGCAGAGGTGGTCAAGGTGATTCCATGTGGTACTTTGCTGTTGCTGATGTAAAGGTTTGTGTGGGAACTAAAGAGTCATCTCAGATCTTAGTGGTACAAATATGAATAATATCCCTCCTGCTCAAATATTGTACTGTGCTGTGTCTGTTACTTATGGAACAAACAACAAAAATGTAGAGAAAGCTTTTACTTTCACCATAAAGCTGAGTGTGCTAAAGGCAGTTTGTGTTACCAGATTAGAAGGGCTCTGATCATATGGTGCTGTCTGATGTGCGAGCTGGTGTTTGATGTATTCTTGACACCAACAGCCAAGAGCTCCTAAGTGTAGTGTAAGATGCCCTCTGCTAAGTAATTTCCACCCAGGTGTCTGTAGAACACAAACCTGAAGGAGGAACTTGGCTTAAGATGAGGCAAAAAGGCCTCTAGGGAAGGGACCAGCATTATCTTTCTCTCCATGGCCCAGCAGGATAATCCAGAGCAGGAGGAGCTGCGCTCACCATCAAGTACTGTGGCATGGGAAGGGTGCTGGCAGCTCCTTAGCAGGGCTGGGCTGCTGAATGTGTGTGTGCCTGTGACTGCACAGGGGAAAGAGGGAGCTTTGGCTGAGGGATGGCTAATTAGCTGCCTCAATTCACCAAACTGGTGTGCTAAGCAGTGTAGCTTGCTCTATACTTGGCAATTTTTTCTCTCTTCCAAAAATGCAGCATCTGCTGCCCCTTCCCTCCCCTTGCAGAGGCTTTCTGCTGATCTGTGGAACAAATGCTTCTTCCCCAGATGTTTTTACTTTCCCTTGTTCGTATTTACTTGAGACAGACATTGCACTGTCGTTCTGCTCATGTCCCTGCTGTGGCTTACCCAAACCTGCTATTGGCATCTGCTCTTGCAGTGGGAACAGGGATAGTGGGGTGAGAACCTGATCTTGCACTAAGTTCTGCTTCCAGTGGGACCAAAGTTTAAGACAAAGTTATTTTTTCCACTGTCCTTATGTATTTTATTTCACATGATTGTTAATATTGCCCTCTAATATTTATCAGGTTTGATCAAGTGATTAGGCAGTGACAGAGGGGTTTATTCAGTGTGTGCTTTTGTGGTGAATTGATACCCTTAAGTATAAAGCACAGTTTTATAAACAGAATTAGGCAATTAAATGAACCAATATGTAGAAAATCACAGCTACTGAAACAAGGATTCTATCCTCCTTAAAAAAATATAGTTACATGGCACCTAATATCTTCTAGTATTGAACAGGGATTACAAAATATTTTTAAGCAACTTTGTGTTTGTTTGAATATTCAGAACCTGAAGGAGTACTGGCCACTACGTGAACCAGGTGTTCAAATCTGAAAGAATTCTATACCACAATATCAGGTAGATATATTCACTCCAATACATGAAGTTGTGCATTCAATCCATTTGACTGTTACTTTTAAAGTGTTAATGATAAATTTCAGGTTCCTTCTATATAATGAAATAATGAAGTATCCTATTTTTAAAAGGTAAAATGCATACTACAAGCAGCAGTACTAATACATTTGGTTTTTTTAAGTCTTGAGAAAGCTTGTTGAAAACAAGTCAATAGAACAATTGTGTATTTAGTTGGTAATCTATTTTATGTTTTATTAAATGCTGAGTGTTGTTTTCCTAATTCGCTTACATGGTAATTGGCAATCAAGTAATGATCAGTGGCTTGTAATTTAAAAATAGCTTAATTGTATGGAACCTTGAGAGCTAAACAGGAGCTGTCATCTGAAGGGACAATTAAAAACATACATTATTTTTTCCCCAAGAAACAGTAATTGTTTTGTTGGTAACTGATGTTTAACTTAAAGTACCAAATTACTTCTTTCAAGTCTGTTCTCAGCACTTCTGAAAACTGACCTTTGGACTGAAAACTCTTGGGCTTGAAGAATTTTTTTTTTCTCCTTGATGTATTCCCATGGGTGTCAAACTTAGTACTGGAATATATCCCACTTGACTGTTAAGGTGTGGTATGAAGGAAAGACACCCAGGATGGTTTTTGTTGTTTAGAAAAATAAATGGTTATTTGAGCATGAGTCTGTCAGGCATGGCCAAGCTCTAGACATTGTTCACAGCAGAGTACAAAATGCCATCTATTAAGGCCTGAAGAACTATGACTGTGATCTCAAAACCTGTGAGGGAGAGAGGGGAGGATGAGATGCCAATGAGTAGTTAATGTATACAGAAGAGCAAGGGGAATGAAAGACAGTAGTTTTGCATGGGTGTTAGGGTCTTTAAGGGATAATTGAGTTTCCAAGACTGGAAAACACAGAGTTGCAATGTTTTTCCTGAAGATGTGAGCCTCCAAGGTGGTGCTGGTTACAGGTTAGGTGACCTAGGTGTGTGTGCCTGTGCCAACCTGCTAATATGCCCTGAGCTCACTTACTTTCCTGTTCTTGGGTGCCCATGTTGGTGTAACTGAATATCTAGTGAAAAAAAAATAGCATGCTCTGAAATAGCGCTGACAACTGGGTAGCTTGCAAAGACACTTGTGCCAGAAAATTTTACACTCGAAACTAATTTCTTATCGTGGACAAATTTCCTTTCAAACTCCTAGCAGTAAGGCTTTAAATCAGCCTGCAACCTATTAACTGAAAAAATGTCAAATTGGTAGTCTACTTCTGAAAACTGACAGTGTCAAGGGAGGTGTTATTTCATAATTTACTAATTCCTCAGATAGATATTTACATGAGCCAGTAAAGGAAACAATGCACTGTGTCTAAGTCAAAACAAGAATTTCATTTCTGGTCAGGCTTGTAGTTTTGTTTTCCCCAAGTTAATAGCTCATTTACTTAGTGAAATAATTGCATTAGAGACTTCACCCTACAAACAAAATCTTTAGCTTGCTTTGAGGAAAAGGATATTATTTAACAGCAGCATTGAAATCCTTCATCACACACAAAGCCCTCAGGGACAGCTGAGCACACTAGAGGTGTGGACTGGCAGTCTGCAGAAGCTGGTAAATGCATATGATGAAAAGCTAGCCACTGGATGGTTGAATTCAGAGCTGAATTTATCTCTATATTTAAACAAGAAAAAAGAATAAATTAAGTAGCAAAAATCTGGTTTTCTTCCAGCTGTGTTTAAATCCTCAGTGAAGGGCTTCAGTTTACATTTGGGGAGTATGAATTTGTAAGTAGGATGGCAATAGGTGCTTCTAGAGATTGTATTACTTTTGAAACTATTAACTTGTCAGATACTCTTGGTTTCTCCTTGGTTCAGTGAGAGGAAACAGAATTAACTTTAAAGATCCTCCTCTAGAAAAAAACCCCAGTGTTTTTATTGTGATGATTCAAAAGTACACAGAAGAAACCAGAAAATTACTGATTACAACAGTAATTGTTGATTTTTTTTTCCAATTTCCCTAAGTATTTATGTCTCCATCCTTTAAATATGAGGATTAGAACACTGAGACATTAAAATGTATTTCAGAAAAAAGTAAAACCCCACAAATGCAGAAGGAATTATTACAGTACAAAAGATTAAAATCTTAAGTAGGCCACTGAAGGGGGTAAGGAAAAAAATCAAAATATGCCAGTGGCATTAGCAAATTCTCAGAGTGGTCTGTCTTCCTTCTGTAGTTCAGGACCTTACTATAGAAGATGACAAAACATGTTTAACATGAATTCAATTGCATGCTGTAAAACTCAGAGTCCTTATTAATCTGTGACCAAGTAACTCTGTTCCTTCTAGCTAAAGTATTAAATAATCATCTTTTACTTCACAATTAAGTAATCACTTGAGAAGCAGCAGGTGCAATGGAATAGAGAAAAATGGAAAGGGGAGTTATATAAGCTAGCAGCCACTGATTTATTTATCCAATATCTAGAAACAAATACAAAGGATTAGGTGGCAATGAACATTAATCAGTTCTGACATTGAACTGGGGGGAACCCTAACAACATAGGTTGGATATAAATGTGTGTCTAAGACATACTGAAAATTAGTAAGATGTGTTCTAAAACTTTGCAATGAGCCAGGTTTTTTTAGGTTGGCTGTGAGCAATGGGATTTAAAAACCAATAGGATGAATCTACTGGCACTCAGAGAATTGCCTTTCTGTCAGTTAGTGCTGGGCCCAAACACATTCTTCAGTAAAATGCACTTGCTTTGTGTGCAGCAAGGAGGGCTGACCTCCCCTCTTGGAAGATTTTCTTGATGATGTTCCTCTGATCCAGCAACATCGTGCCCTTCTGGGCATATTTTTGGCACAAGTGTCTTGGCTTCAAAATAGTGACAGGTAGATAGTACAGCATTATCCTATTACATGAACCAGGGTGAACCTGCAAAGCATTTATTAAAGGAATGACTCATCAACGTCCTTCTTATGTGTGTCTCTGGAGTGACTTGACTCTGCTTGTCCCACCAGGAGCACCATGAGGAGAGTGTAGGGCAGCTCGGGGAGCATTTGTAGTTTTGTGTGGTGCTGGAGCTGCCTGGGCATGGGCAGCTACTGAGGTGTGAGGAGGAGAGAAAATAGTTCTGAATGTGACAAGTTACAAATGGTGCTTTTACAAGACAGCTTCTGCTAAACTGTCACTAAACTCAGGGCATAGCTTATACTGGAATTCTGGTTTTCCCTGGAGGCTTGATCTTTTATTAGTGCTCTAACTAAAAGTGGTGCTTGAGCGCTGAAAATATTGAGGTGATTCCATAATTGAGTTATTGATTTGGGGAGAGAAAAGACGATGGAAGTTGTTTAAATACCATCATGTCTTAGTGCTTGTTATATGCTCACTATTCTGAAGATTCAATTCCCTGCTTTGTTGCTCTTTTGTAACTAAAAGAAAAATATTACGTTGTAATGGAAGTACATAATGCTGTTTAAACCCAAATGAAAGGGAGACAAATTCCATTATTGCTTTTACACATCCACCATGGCTGGATGTTAGGTGAAGATTAAAAAGTCTATGTGCAAAGGAAGAATCCTGTTAGCAAAATACTATGGGAGGCTTTAGTTTGTTTGTGGCACCTGCAAACTGGGCTGCCTATATCTTGCTTTTAAAGATTTTGGACTGTTTATTTTAATGGTGTTTGACTGTGCTTCTTTCAGTCTTGCAAGCTGTGTGAGTTCAGGGAAAATAAATGAAAAGCTGTATTTGAACTGTCATTGCAGTTTAGGTTCTTGTTTTGTTTTAACCTCCGCCTTCAAAGGTAGGAAATAGCAGAAGCCTTGCAATGTAATATGCATAGCTGACCTTTTGAGTTCCGGATTGCATCAGGAAGGAGGAAGGTACTTCAACATAAAAAGCATAAGGTTAAAACAAGATTTCATAATTCCACCGCTTTGAGGCACTGGAAACAATAAATACTGCAGAGATAATTGTGCAGTGCTGTGAGCAAAGATGGAAGAAAAAATTGCAAATATATCCTGAACCATTAAGATGTTAATGTTTTCAGCATCACTGTAACTTCTTCAATTGTACTGAGCTGTGAAGCTGAGTACCACATAAATGCCAAGTGTGACAGAATAAAACAAGAGAGAAAAATTAATGCCAAATGGTATCATCAAAAGCTATTAAACAAGAATCAGACACAGCTATGACATTCACTGTGCATAATTCACTTGCGTGCACTAATTCTAATGACCAATTTGGCAGCATTTCCTCCATCCTGGATAGCACAAAGGGTAATACATGAAATAATTGCCCCTGGGTTTGGAAGTTGTATGTGAGAAGCAGGAATTTCTGTCTTTTTTTATTTTGGTTTTTTTACAGTAAGAATCAAATTCTAATTTTTTTTTAAACTCATACCTGTGGCGTAATTCCTACTGATGATAGTTTCACTCCTCTGTTGAAATAATGATGACTCCTGGTCCAGCAAGTGTGAGGCCTGTTGTGCAGCCAATACAGAAATATGGAATAAGAGACAGGTGTTGTCCCCAGAGAAATTGTCATCTAAACACAGTATAAAACAGGTGGTTTGCTGTACTGATTTCATTTTAGTGCTGTCTCTGTAGTGAGGACTTGTGGGGCTCCAAAATCTCAGGGGGTGGAGGGAGAGAGTGAAATCCCCCAAACTTTCACTGCAAAACTTTGAAGTAAATGAATCAGCAGCAGACCATGAATTAACATTATCTGCCTGGGTCAGTTCTGAGCTGTGCCTACATTCCTCTCTCCCTCACAGCCACATGGAAACCAGATGGGAAAACTGGTTGTGGGGTCCAGAGGCCTTTTTGGCCAAGCACCAAGTTTTGTGGGGCACATTCAGCGAGTCAGTTGTAAATTTAATTTTAATTATGTATGTACCACTTGCTGAGATGGGTGTGAGAGCTGCTTTTGTCCCAAGAAACTCCCTGCGCTGCCACATTGTCTCGTGGCGTTTGTGGTGACAGCTGCTCAGGGTGAAAAGGGGAGCGCTGTTCTCCCAGCAGCAGGGTCGTGCAGGAGCATAGCTGCAGTTCCCGTTACCTGCACTTTCGCTCCACAGCTGGAGGAGAATTGTCTTTTACGGCCCAGTTTTCTCCAGCTCTTCCTTTTGAGCTGCCCCTCCCCTTTCAGGAGCTGTTGACAGTCAGAAGCATTCCTGCAATGCCTTGGAGCACCACATGCAGCATTGGAGGATTAGAAAAGTCCTGTCACTGGTGGATGGAGTTGACTAGGATTCCATGGGTTTTCTGCTTGTCTTGCAGCTGCAGCACAGACAATCAAGACTCATGTGTCTCCTCCGAGTATAGTAAAACATTTCTTGTGACTTAAGATTGCTAAGCATGGGAGCAAATTATAAACACTGTAAATGAAATTTGAAGTTTTCTCTGGTCTTTGCCAGGAAGGGACAGATGTCTTCTTTGCACATGCTGTGTTGGAGAGCAGACTGCTAGGCCACCCCACAGGAGCTTTGCACCTCAAACCTGGAACAGTTTAGATGCCTGATCACCAAAATTGCAGAAAGATATATACTTTTATCCAGTGCATTTTAAAATAAGGGTCAAGCCTGCTGCTTAAAACATTTTCTAGCATCTGTTTTCCATTCATTTATGTGCCCTATGAAAGTGTGTTATTTCAAAATTGTTTGCTGCTTTGTGTTGGTATTTAATGCGAGAAATTAGGTATCTATCTTAGGCACAAAGTTATTTTCCTGTCACTTTAGAACTCTAAGTTCCAGTAGTCTGTTGTATCCAAAGCATTGTCACTTTGTAAAACAGAAAACACTGCTCATTTTGCATAAGTGACAAACCATACTCTCAGTATGTCTTTACCCTTACTTGTGCTGTAGTTTCAATCTTATCTAAAAGCAAGCTTGCTTTGAGGATATATAGTTAGTAGCTTCAAAAAGCTGTTAAATGGTATTAAGATGTCAGTTGCTAAGCTGGTATTTTAAAATAACATTTTATTCTACTTGTAAATCATGCTTTTTTGTGCCTCTTGTGGTCCACAGCCCTTGAGGATTTTCAGGCACTCCCAGATGCTGCTGTTAAATGCACTCAAGTAATAATGATTTCCATGCTTCATGATGCTCACAGGTTAGTAACACACAGGCTAGCAGGCCATGAAACTGCTCCGAGTAAGGTTCTGTAAGAAACAGGACAGTTGAACTTAGTTTAACAGTTACTGCTGTCTATTTTTAATAAATAAAAGTGAAAATCAGACTTTAAAACCAGCTAAAGAGAATGCAGATGACTCTTCCATTAACAGAGGAATTCTCAATCTGGCTTTGTCAATTTTATGTTGCTAGCCACCCTTACTGGAGGTTATTGTCTTAGTGGAGTTGGCAGACAATAGTACAGCCCATTCCGTAGGGCTGTACTATTACCAAACCCAGCTGCTTTACTGAAAGCTGTGTTCTCCAGCAACTAAAGCAGGTGGCAGGACTGAGGCTTGTGCAGTAATTTTGAAACCACTGCAGGTAGTTGCTGGGACTTACCTGCTTTGATAGGACACCCAAATAATTTCTCTTCAGCAGGAAGGCTCTTGGATACAGAGGGACTGACTTAATGGGTTAGGTATGACCTAGGGTGTTTCACTAGAAATTATTTCATTAATGTTTCTCAGATTTAATTTGAAAATTGAGACTGGGGGTGGGGGGACCAGGGAAGAAACCTGATTATTCATGTAATCTCTAATAGGGAACTCCTGAACAGAATTTTCTGGTTTAATATGATGTCTTTTTGACAGTTTCTGTGCACTCCTTTAGTGGCTTTGAGTTTGAGACATTTAAATTAAAAAGTTCTGACACATCCTGCTTTCAGTATTCTATTTTCTGAGATTAGGTTTTCCCCTCTCACTGTGGGAGATTGTGACCAGGTATTCCTGTCAATTGCTGTGGTGTAACATGGGAGCAAGGAGACTGCTGACCTGGAGTGTTCATGGGGTTTTTTGGCCATTCTTGCCCAGTAATACCCTTCTGCTGCTGTTTTAAGTGAAACGTTGATTCTTTAGAGAAACCATGTAGAGGGGGAAGTGTATGTGAGGCTGGGCAGGGCTGAGGGAAGGTCTTTTTTATCCAAAACTGAGCAGGACGTTGATGCCACTCTGAATGTGTAATGATTTATTTGTCAAGCTCTGCACTTGCGAGCAGTGCAAACTATACAAGTGTTGGTAGCAAAAATAAAGCATTTTGTGTGGCTTTAAAGAGATTATTTTTGTCACCAAATACTGCCTCCTACAAAATGTATTAGTTCTTTTCACTGCATCAATATAATTAGTTCAGTCTGTTAACCAGCTTATTTCATCTAATACTTCCTTCTGCACTTGCTGACAATACAGTTACAAAAAAATTACAAACCAACTGAAAACAATGCAAATAGATTTGTTTGCGTTTTCTTCTACAATGGCAGTTTGCCAGAGATGACATGCTTTGCTAAATGTCACTAACTGTTATGTATTTAGGACTTAATTATGCCTTTAAGGCACTGGTCCTTTCAGGGAAGAGTGGATGAAATTGCTTCCTTGAGAGCTTTCAGCCACGCTCTGCCTGAGAAAACATGACTGCTGCTAGCGTGGTGGGAAATGAAAAGGCGAGTTGATCATCTATTTGAGATGATGGAGCATATGTTCTTGCCCACACCTCTTAGCTCTGCTGATGGATGAGTTATCTCACTGCTTTGGGCATTAAATAAACCTCTATGAAAGCTGTGTCTGCACCTGTAGCCTCAAATGCTCTTTATCTAGAGCTTTTGATGGGAAAGTAATTTTCAGGCTACGAAGCCTAGCACCCTAAATACTCCTAGGTTTTCCTACAGTAAAACATCATGTGAATGGATAATTGGAAAATAAAAAAGACTGCAGGCTTTTTTGTCCAACTATTGCTGTGAGCCAGGAGGGCTGAAGGGGTGAGGGTCTAGACTGAGACCTTGAACATCTCTAAAGAGGCTGTTGACCCAGGACACATGATTGCTGCCAGCTTCTAATTCTTCTTGAAAATATATTTCAGAGCATATTTATACACTTCAGAATATATTCAGAGGCAACTCATGGGAACACTGCTAAATCAGGATTATACTGCACTGTGGAAGTATGTAGGATGTAGCTGTTGAATAATTTAATGCTTCTTTGCTCTATCAACTTTTTAGTCTACAGATTTTCCTTAGCATTTAGTCAACTCTCAAAGGCTCCCTTTCAAAACGCAGACTATTACAAACTACTGCAGATGTGAGTCTAAGTGCTATCAGTACTGCTGGATTTCCCTAGAGTTGTGTCTCATGTCAGGTAATTTCATTTAGAGTTTTAAATCTTTAGACAGTAACTCATTGACAAAAATAGTGCCTTAATTTCAAGATCTGCAAGACCCAGGTTACAAGAGCAGCTGCCTAAGCTGAGCAACAGTGTCCAAACTTCTTCCACTTCTTCCTCATGGTTCACAAAATTGCTCTGTGGAGTAACAATTTTTAGGTTCAGCAGCCTCACAGCTGCCTCTTCTCTGCCCTAGCATCTCCTACCTGTAATGTGAGATTCCTCCAACTCACCTCTGCTGGATGCTCACTCAAGCTCTTCTCCAGGGCTGAAGTGTTTGAAGAGATGAAAACAGCACCTGTCTTTGATGGCGCTTTATCCCTGGCCACCAGTCACTGATTTAACCTCTTCACTGATTTCTAGAAAACTCTTTTTGGAGTTTTTTGAGTGCTTAACCCTGCTATTCATACATGCATAATAGAGGTGATTGCAGCAAATCTTTTAATATTTGCTATATGTGTGCTCAAACACATCTGGGCTAAAATATTACAAGCTGAGAAGAAAGTAACATATGCTCTAGTCTCAAGCAGTGTCTTGCAAACCAAAAATAGCAGAGCCTGAGTTCTAATAAGTAAAACAGAGTTGCTGTTCACATGGATTACTTGACTTTACCCTTGACTTCAACAGGGAAAACATCCTAGAACCATTATACATTCCTTGCTGTAATATAAATAAAACACAAATGCACTCTAACTTACTGTCATCAGTGATATTTATATAAAGCGCTGGGTTTACAATGGTACATAATTTATTATTGAAATTATATTTAATTGCACTGAAATATTACTCACTGTATGCCTCTTCCCATTCTATTATAAATGCATCTTAGCATGCTCCCTGCTTGCAGCTGAAATAATAAATGATTTCATAACTTGAGTTATTTGTGGGATACTGGAAATGGGTTTTCTGTCAGTATAGAGACATTTTATGAACTTGTTATGGCGTGGGTATTCATTGCTTCCTCTCTTCTGGCAGAATAAGTCTCTGGACAGTAGTATCTAGTACTTAAATATTTAGAAGAGCTAATGTTAAGAAAAATATTGAGGGTAGACATCAAGTTTTGCCCAAGATTTTAGTTTAGTGTCACATATTTGGTAATACTTCACTAAATACCTTCAGATATGTACATTAGAATTGGAACCTTGTTCTTGTGTTGTAATTTCATTGCTATCCGTGCTTTTAAAACAGATTTTGCTTTCTCAGTCTCTAAATTTTATCAGCATGAATGTTGCAATAGTATTAATAGGAAAATAATACATCTGGTATAATGGTTGTCATGAAAAATATTCGAATGCTGCCACTTTCACAGGAAGAATTTTCCCAGTACTTAGATGAAACACAAGATAACACTAATGAGATAAGATTTTAAATTTTCTAAATAGTAGATTCACTCTGTAGTAATTTCACGGACTATAAGATGCTACATGCCATCTTAATAGCAAGTTATTAGTCTTCCTCTTGAAATGCTTTAAAGACTACAATGTGAAGTGCACAAAACTTAATAAATCTCAGCGTTCTACAGGGTTAAGAAACCCTAGCTTAGTATGTTGGTATATGGTGGGATCATTCCTTTCTTTCCATTTTCTAATTATTTTGTTTCTTTTCCTCTTCTTATTTCTGCCTTATTCAACACTTTCTGTGAAAGGTATTTTTTCTCCATCTTTCAGTGTGTGGTCACATGTATTATTAACTACTTGCTATTCTAGCCCTGCCATAAAAAACCCTAGGCATGTTAATGTATGCCTAGACTTGTGTATGACACTGTCATCAATTGTGGTATTGTGACAAATATTAATGAATTCATCCTCAAATTGGAACTAATATGGGAGACAGTGTATGTATGAGAGAGAAAAATGTCTGTCATTAGATATAGATACATTTTAGATGTGAGACTATGAGATGCAAGGTTAATACTATAAACTTGTCTGACACTGAGAACTCAGTGAATTTTATTTTTTAAATACTTGATATGGTAGGAAACTTTTTTAAAATCATAAGGTGAGCGTATGACTACTTGTCACTTCTGCAAATCACTCTGTAGGTATTGGTTATTTGGTGTCTGTAGGTGTAGCTGAAGCACAGAAAACACGAAGCGCTGTTAAAGATTAAAGGATTGTCAAAGGAAGTTAGAAGTGGTTCAGTGCTCAGGGATCTGTTTGTGGTGGGTTAATGCAGGGCCTGGATAACAAGCTGGGAGCAAATAAACCCTGTTACAGAGGCAGTGCTGCCAGTGTGGTGCTGACACGCAGCTTGGGCATATGCACAAGCCCAGTTTTGCTGCTATAGCCTGCCTCTGCCTGTGGTTCAGTGCAGGAAAGAGGCAATCGTGGGATTAAGGAGATGGTAACAATTGTCCAAGCAGCATTATCCTGTTGTTATCTTGTGTTAGCCAGCTGTTGGTTCTTGAAAAATGTGCTAGACTTGTACGCTCTTGGATAGAGCTTCTGAAGTTAGAGACTTTTAAGAAATCTTACATGTGAGGAATCAGTATAGGAAGAAGTCAGTACCAAGGTTTGCAGTGCAGACCTGCGCAGTTGGCGCTAATGCAGTAACCCTACAAGAACACGGTACTGAAGAAAGATGAAATGTGCTTTTGGCTTCATGAGAAAGGAGCAGTGAGAGGGTGAGGCTCCTAGTTTAGTTTACAGTTGTGTAGCAGTGCAGTCTTCAATAGGATTTCTGCTGCTGCCACTGTATATTCCTCAATTACTTGCATCTGTTCCTCCAGCTCGCAGTACCTATCTGTGCCCTTTTCCCCATGCCCTTTGCACATCTCTATTTTCCCATGGTGCCTGTTATCCTCTACAGACCGGTTTTTTGCCTAACTGTCCTGATATCTTTCCTCACTCATTATTTCTTGTAGGTTCTTTTTCTTCTGTGTTGACTAAGGTCCTGCCTGTCTTGTTCTGTCTCTGCGCCTCTCAGGTGTCAAGAAAAGAGGAGATATATGCTGTCTCTTCTCTATTACTTCTTATTGTTTAATCAGTCAAGCTGGTTGGGCACAAACTCCAGAAAGAAAGATAATTGGGCTCAGCAGACAGCAAGGGCAACAAAATTTTACATTTGAGATGCTCAGGCAGGTAAAAGATATTACATACTCGAATAATTTCATTCCATAGTGGTAGACCCTGCCCTTTGAACTAAAAAAACAATTATATATTTCTAGCCTGAAATATGTCTGTAGTTAACAATCCTGTTTCTCTTACACTTTTGGGCATTTAAAGAAGGTTTAGGACCATATTGCACAAACTAAGTCAGGATTTCATACTCAGACTATTTTTTTTAAACAATTGCTATGATGAAGTGACTGATTTGTGCTGTGGATTCCCTAGATGAAATATAGGGCTAAATGTAATGCATTTCAATGCTAATTAAAACCTTGCTCTAGAGCCAGTAAAAAACTCAGGGTGTCCTCACTGGATAAGTCAGTTCCCTCCTTTTTCCTATACCTTTTCCCTTTTCTCTCACATCAGAAGACCCATTTCTGATCCCATAATTTCTACCATTAATTATTAGTAATGGCAATGCACAGAACTAAGTGAAAAATCAGTTTTGCTTTACTGAAGTTGTGTACATCTGAATTTCTGGCAGTTGGTGGTTGTCCATTTATGGCTTCTTACTTTCCTTTTTGAGGATTTTTCCTTCTAATTCGTAACAGAAGTGGTAGAGATGGTAACTTCAGTTCCTATTTGTGATGACTGTAAATTTTTTACCATGTCAATTATCTTACTAACAGCATATAGCTTACAGAAATGTTCACTAACATAATATGCAACATCCTAGAATAGTGTTTTCAATGAAGTTGTCAAATGTGCCATAAATTTTGGCTTACCAAACTGACAAAAACTAGCTACTCAGAGTCACCATCAGATGCAGGATTACAGAGTAAACTGTCTCAATTTGTCCTAGCTGTAAATCTTAGTTTTCAATTGGAATACAGAGATAAGCTTGGCATGTTTTGTCAGCTAGGGGAAAATAGAAACTATTATCTTTTCTTACAAGCAATGGTGACAAGACCTGGTAGCAAAGAGCAGCTTCAGCAACATGATTAATAACATAAAACTCCTTCAACAAGTAAATTCATGCTTGATCTAAACTGTATCTTTATTTAATACTTGGAGCTAATAGAGAATCTACCACAATTAACATAGCTACTTGACTGTTTGTATCATAGAAGAGAGAAAACCTTAAATCATGTAAGCCTGTAAATTAAAACCATGATTGATTCATTGGTGATAAAGTGTGAGGTGTGCTACCTTTCCTGGTTCAGCTTTGCAGAATTAAACTTTCTTATTCCACACCAAGACTTTAGGGGAAAAAAAATTGTAGGCTCTCACTTTCTGAACTCACTCTGCTTGGTTAGCAGATATTATCAGCTGCTCTTTGGCCTTGAAGGCTGAGAGGTAGAGTCTGATATTTTAACTGGAGACTGACACATTTTTTCCTGAACAGAAAAATTGCCATTTTCACAGGAAGGGGACAGGATTCATTTTTCTAAATACTTGGTCATTACTAAAAAATTTGAATTAGCGTGAGTATTTTTAATACTCATAAACAAGTATTGTGTTAGCAAAAGGAGAACACTTATAGCTGCAAATAAGGCAAAAGATCTGAAGTTTTATTCTAGTGTAATAGTTTCCAAAGTAGGAATAAGCCCGTAGAAGGTGTTGGAGGGGTAAGGGTCAGGGACAAGAGGAGATTTTGCTATTAGGGAACTTTGAGAGAAAGAGTAGAAGTAAGGAAAGGGGGCACCTGATTTTTCTAATTTTTCTTAAGAAACCTGTTATGCTAAATGTTTTTCCTTTGCCTTCTTGAAACAGAGCTTTATGCTGTTGTGTATTAAGCTGGCTTTAATTTTTTAATGTCTTCTCTCATGTAATAGGTATAAAGATTTGCATTCTGAAGGAAGTGATTTGATTTTACTGAAACAATATTCTGACCTGAAAAATGTTGTTCCGGAAACTTGTGGGATAGGAAATGGTAACCCCATGTGGTAATGATGCTTGGAGCTGTGCTTGACTGAGACAAAAATAGGTTTGGCGGCTGGTGTATTCCTCCAGCAAGACTGCGCTTTAATCAGGATGAAGAGGATTGTGCAGCCAGGAAGCAGGATGATGCAGTAGGAATTTTACCTAATGAATTCAGGTCTGTTATCCTGAGCAGAGGGATGGCTGTTCTGCTTACTGAAGGCACTTGTGAAGGATTGGAGCAGGAGGAGAGAGATTGTCTGCTT
This sequence comes from Grantiella picta, assembly GCA_013397955.1. Taxonomy (NCBI): domain Eukaryota; kingdom Metazoa; phylum Chordata; class Aves; order Passeriformes; family Meliphagidae; genus Grantiella; species Grantiella picta. The sequence goes on along the minus strand of VZRM01006770.1, from coordinate 898,611 downwards.
GGCAAACACAGTTCAGAACCCAGGCTGTCCCAGCTGCTTGTTAGATGAAGAAAAAAATCAATCACCATGTTCCTGTCAATTCAACACACTCTGGCTTTTCCTCTCCCTTCATCCATGTAGCTTCCCTCTGTCTGTCCTGTACTATGGATAAAAATAACCCTTTGCTCTCTGTCTCTTTTGTATAGTTTTTGTGGCCCCATGTGTCCTTCCCCACCAGTGATCTCCTGCACAATGTTTCTGAGACCTGGACACTCCTTCATATCCACACTATTTCACATCTGCATTGCTTAAACATCCTCCTGTTGGTCCCCAACGCCTGCAGAGTTGTCCTTGATTTATACCTCTTGTCTGTTCTGCTGCTAAAACCACTTTCTGAGCTTCCTATGCTGCCAGTGCTCCCAGTTTCTGTTCACCTTCCTTTCTCTGGCTCCTTTCCAGTATTGCGACAACCAAATTAATTGTCTCCCTACCTTTCATTCCACGCTCATTAATGATATTTTGCCTCCTGCCCTGGTTGTCCTGTGGCTTGAGGTATTGCAAGAACTAAAGAACAACATACAGAGACCTTGTGGACAGAGAAGAACCAACAGTGAAACCCACGACTGTGAGGAATGAGAGGGAATGAAAGACCCTCCCATGAGGGCATTGGACAGGGAGGGAGTGGTTTGGTGATCATGGGATTAAGGGCCAAGAAAGAATGGAGCAGGATATCCTTCAATGGCTGCCTGAAAGGTATCTCAGCCAACCCAGTCCTACTGAGAAGGGGTAGTCACACTCCTGCCTCAAAGGCTCTCCCACCCCAAAGAAGGGGTGGGGAAGAAATAGCACTTTTTTTTTTCCCCTCCCAGGAATTTGGCCTGAGATTAGTTTAAAACTGCCAGAAAAGCATCTCTTTGGAAAGGTGCATTTAGTGTTCTGAGGAACACAGAGGAAGAAGAGTTGCCTGGAGGAGACAGTGTGTGTAGGAGGGGTCTCTGGTGTTTTACTGGGTCTTAATACCTCTAGAAATAGAACATGGGGGAAAAAATATACCATTGCAATTGGGAAAGGAGTAAAATACCACATCCTTCCTTCTCCCCAAAACAATTAGGAGGAAAAGGCAATGGTTGTATTGACTGAATAACTAAATAAACCAGATGAGTCAAAATGTCCAAAACAGTTGTCAACTTCAATTTTGCACACGGCTTCAATCTAAGCAGGAAATTATTTGACTGCTAGTTCGACTGCCTTTCTTCTCCACCTCCTCTTCCATCATTTCATCCATCTGTTGTGCCCTTTCATTCCTGAAGATATCTTTCTTGTAAGAGTGGTGATCCCTTGGTGTACGATTACAAAATGCTGAAGATAACAGGAACTTGATCTCTGCCTGAGGCTTCTACCTGTCTGTAGTGACATTTCCAGTGAGTCAGAGTCTATCCACACAAGGATATCGCTGCAACTAGAGCCCCATTTGTGAAGGATGCAAAAATAAACCGTGTTCACCAAGGACCTGCTTTAAGCTGAGACAAGGCCATTTCCAAAGGAATGCCTTCATTTAGGCATATGGATACTGAGTGTTAGTTAAATTAATAGATGTGCCTGCCTTGAAGTAATAGGGCTTGATATAGTGGAGAAAGGAAATTTAATAGAACATATCCTCAGGAAATTCAGTCTACTCCAAATTACATTTTTATATATAAAAACATAGACAAGTTCAGACTTTATTAGAAATTTTACAGTATTTTTATCGGCAATCATGACATTTTAGGATGAATTACAAATTGATAACTAGCAGGTATGTAGCAAGTAAGAGGATTTGTAAATAATAGCACATTCTGGAAAAGGTGATATAAAAATATATTGGAGAAAATTCTAGCTACTGGTTAGGTCTAGAGCAAGGCTCTCTTCTTAACTCTGAACTTATTTTCAAGTCCAGATCCTAGTTCATGTCTTCTGCAATATTAGGGTTTTATAGCAATCAACCCCAGTATATTTCTTATTTCAGCTCTTTGTTTTGAATCCTCATTCTCCCATAGTCATAACTGTTTTCTTCCACCCTGACAATTGTAAAAGGTCCTTTAAAACCATGACCAAATTTTAGCAGCAAATCTATTTGTCATGTCTGAGTAGCTTCTTAATAACTAGTAAATTGTTTGATGTCTTATCTTAATTGACACTTGAACTGTGTGGTCAGCTGAGTGGGTTTTTGTAACCCAGCCAGCCTCTGTGTGGAAGATCAGCTCTGACAAAGCTGCAGCCCTTTACTCCTTGCATATTTCTGGGGTTTAGCAGACTTTTTAGCTGCCAACAAGTTGAACATCTTAGAGTGATTATTTGTCTTTCAGATGCCGCAGGTTGTCTTTCTTTGGTATGTGCTCACAGCATTTGTTGGTGCTCTGGGCAGATTTGGCCTCAATATGTCTGAATTCTTTTCTCTCATGTGCATTTGTCTCCTCATTAATGTTAGGTGGCTTCTGTGAGTTGTAATTATCTTGGAAAAGAGCCTGCTTGCACAGTGGTGGTGGTGGTGATGTGGTTCTGCCCAGCTGACTGAGCTGCTGCCAGGCACAGCCAAACCATCACTATTCTGGAGGCTTTGCACCATGTGTAATACAACCCTTCTTCCTTTTGCTCAATATACTAAAATAAAAAAACTATTCATTGTAAATCATCACAAATCTTTGTGTATAAAGTTTCTCTTAATTTCATTCAACAACTTTAAAATATATTTTAATAAATGTTATTTTGATAGTACTTTTATAGAGAAAATTCTTGCTAAATTATGCCTGACTGTATATTCAGCTGCAGCTTCTGTGTTTTGAATTTCTGAATAGACTAGTGCTATAGAAAGAGCCTTGCTGGTAACAGGTAGGTAGGAGAGCTCAGGATGTGCTTCTTTTTGGTGTTACTCTGGCAAATATAGGCTTTAAAGCAACAAACCATGAAGAAGAAGGAAAAAAAATTAGTCAGATATTAAAAAAGTCAATTAAAAGAAGATGATAAATTTTTTACAAGTGAAAGTAAGAGTGAAGTAGAGTTGAGTTATGAGTCTGCTCAGCGTGCATTTGTTTCTCCCAGCCCTCTTTTGCATTCTTTACTCAATAACATCTGTGGTATGTTCTATAACCTCCCCATGCAGCAGTATTTTAATGCTACTTGTCATCTTCTTGAGAAGAGGAAGAAATATGAGCAGTAGACAGAATGAGAAGCTAAACAACTGCCTTCTAAAGTGATTTTAATACAGTGAGGAATTGAGTGCAGAGGTATTTTAATGGAACTAAAAAGATTTATTGCCACTGTGTCTTAAGTTTTAAGCTACAGCACTTGCAAAGTGTGGTGTCCTTTGTTTTGGAATCAGGAGCTGGTGTTTCCGAGATTGTTTTGTTGTAAAAGCAATTAAAAATAGAATTTTTCATCCTAAAAAATTAAAACTTGCTGTGTCATACTTGTTTTCTTACCATATTAAGCAAATGAGACTAATGAGATCCATAAGACTGCTCATGATGTGAGTTACATCTTCAGTGGAAATGCAAGTGATAGGTTCTGGTCCTACAAAGGAGATGAAATTTTGGAGGAACAACACATTACCTGATTTATGTACTACTTATCTTTAATTGAAAGTGCTAAATATAACTGTTAAAAAGGCTTTAAATAAATCACTTGCTCACAGTGAGAAGGATTAAGAAATTGCCTCTTTAGGACAAAATTATGTCACCTGATGATGTTTGGTTTTCTTTTTTCCAAGCAAAGTCTTAAATAATATTTCCAGAAGAAAACTAGAGAGAATACTAAACCTATTAATAGTTATGTACTGTGTAAACACAAATATACTGTAGGGAGACACATCTACTACGTAAGGTATCCGTTTTAGAAAGCACATATCTCTTCACTGGAAAATAGGAGCACCTGACTTTTCTGTTTTACACACAGATTTGGTGCACTAAATTGTAATTTTGTTGTGACTACCTGATGTCTGGACTAGGAAAATAAGTATTCATCTTGTCTTAATGCATTGAAGGAAGAGATTTAAATTTTATATTCCTTTCTCTTTCCATTTTTAGCATTAAGTTTCAGTGAGATAATATTATTTTCTCTCTGCCTTTTGAAGAGCTTACTGCAACTACAGAAAATCAGAAAAATACTTTTTTGTGATCCCTTTTGTTTATTTATAAAAGATTACTTAATGGAATTCATTCTTTCCATCTTGCACACTTATTTAAAAGTTGAAATCCAGTTGCCAAGCAAAATAAACACAGCAGGGTAAGCTACTGTGGAAAAACAAGGCATCAATACGTAATTTTGTTGAACTGACAAAGTGAAATCATAATATTAACCTAATAATAGTTCAATAGAAAAACAATCGTAGCATTATTTAAATATTGTAATAGATGTATAGCCTTGTAAGAGAAAATCCTCTGGTTTGGCCACAGAGATGCATGTTTTATTCTTCCCTTAAAGATGTTAGTGACTTGTAAATGAAGCAGCTGGTAATAAAGGAGGTGAGGCAACTGGCTTTGTCCTAAATACCCTGTAATATTCTTGGCTGCCTGGTGCAATGGAAATCTGGAATGTGGTGCTCTGCAGAGACTCCTGCCTGCTCCTCCTGCTCTCCAGGAGTCTCCCAATGGCTGGGGTCAGACAGGTTTCATATCTGTACAAATGATTTTAGTGTAGTACTGTCACTGTTGAGCCGCTAGCAGAGAGAAAAGACCCTTCAGAAGTTGTATGTATTAAAGAGATTTATTTTTTTATTTTCCCAACTTATATAGACTTTTCAGAGGTCACTCAGATTGGTCAGTCCGAAACCTCCCCCTGAGCCTATTGGCCAGGCCCGAACTGCGCACATCTCGAGAAACCATTTTAATAACATCCAAACTTTATCTTTGTTTATAAAAACACAAGAAAATTCTCACAGGAAAGATCTGTGCTAGCCACATAGTACTGTGCCTGCAGGAGCACATCAGGGTTCCACACTGATCTCAAAAATATGTTTTGCAGTAAAATTGCCACAGAGAGGGAGATAGTTTGGAGATACAAAACTGCTGACCATTGCACTGTAATGAAGCAACATAAACATGCAAGTAGCAAAACTGCTTTGCTCGATTACAGGTATTTCCATGCTATTTGCTTTTCTTCTCCAATCTAGAACACCAAAAACTTATAAACTGGTCTGTCAAAACCTGGCAGCAAGAATTCCTGAGGAGGGAGATTTATGCTCTATTGGAGAATGGGGGTTTTTTTGTTTTTTTTTTTTAAGCTAAGTATGAGGTTTAGTTGTTCCAATCTGGGCTGGATTAACAGGGACATTGAGCAAAAATAGACAGAAATTGAAGCCTTTACTGTTTTGGGAAGTTTGAGGAGTACTATATAGTTTTTGTTTTGTTTTCAGGAGTTTTTTAAATGCCTATCTGGAGAACCTTTATTCAGGGCTATAAGGTGGGGTTTGCTTTTTTGGGAGACGATCTACTATCTAAATCCACGCTAAATCCACGTATAAAACAGCATACTACCTCTCCATGTGGCTCTGACAGGATTTTTGTCATTCTAAGTAGCAGCGCTGTCCATTTTCAGGGTCCAGGTTCTGCAGAGTCTTTGAGATGATGAGCAGTGTTTTGCATCATCAAGCCCCTTCCTGTGCACTTAAATGTAAGCACTACTCAGTGAAAGGTCAGTCTTTTCTCTGAAATACAACTGTCCATCTTGCTCTTCTCCAACGTAAGTGTGTAGCCTTGGACTGCCTGTCAGAAATGGTGAGCCCAAATACTACAACACTAGTGAAAGTGTTTCCTTTTACTGGAGTGTCTTTAGGTACCAGGCAGGGAGCTCTGGAATTGAGGCTGCTCTGGTTACTGTCCTTACCACCACAGGCAGCTTGGGCAGCTGGTGAACTGGTGCAGTGAAAGCCAGTTCTCCCCAAGATAAGGGTGTTTGGAGAAGAAAAATATTATTTGAGGACTTTTCACAAGTGTGAAAAAATATAGTCTCATTAACAAATTAATTCAGGGTTTTACAGCATTGGGATTTAAAGGATATATCTGTTGTCATGAAAATACAGAGTGTGGCTCTCCATCCAATGTTCAGGAAGAACAAGCTTTTAGTCTCTTCTTTCCCTCTCTGCTTACCTGGTTGAGGAGCATGTAAAGCACCACATCTGTGATGTTTCTGTCCTGGCAGCAGAATTGACAGAGCGTGGTGTCTCCTGTGAGTCAAGGTGATCTCACGTCCTCACATGCTGGCTTTTTGGGATTAACAGAGCCTTAAGCAGTGCCAATTTCTGTCACTGTAGCCCAGATAAAACTTGGCAGTTCACTGGGAGCTTTAGCATATGAGATGGAAATGCTTGGGTTAAAAGAATAACCAGAAACTAATACTTGAGAGGTTGTGCAGGTGGTTCTCCTAATGAAAGCACTAATGCCTTTCATATTATGTAAATCCCATTGTATTACATGTGTATAAACTGTACAAATATTGTAATTCCCTAAGTAATAGAAATAATGTGATTTAGCAGGGAAAGGTCTTTCTTAAAGTGATATGGCACTGTGTATAGAGCTGAGATGAGAATAAATGAGCATATTATAAGTCTTAAATTATTCTTCATTGTCAACGTTAAGCTGCAAGCTACCTTAGAACCTAATGTTCCATAATTTTTTTTAATTATTGTAATATAAAGCTGTATTATTCCGCCTTTCTATCATATCTTAGTCACATGCTGCTCAATGAGAGATCTGCTGCTGCTATGTTCTCTCTGCAAAGCCTTGACAAAATCATGTCTGTGAGTATAAATGAGCACAAGTTTCTCCTGTAGCTGCTGTGTCTTAGCACATGGCAAAGGGTCGACAGCCCAAAGTGCTCAGCTGACAAAGCTTTCCATTCTCTCCTGACCTCTCCTCCCATGAATGCTCTGCAGAGTTCAGACTTTGGCAAGCTGCAGCACCTATAAACACTGGGTTCCACAGCTGAAAGGTAGAGCAGGTGGCACAAGGCACCAAACACAAAATGTAGATTTTAAGGTGGAGGATCTTATGTCCAGGCATGTTTTCATTTCAAACTGAACAAAATGGTGTGGGACTTGGTTTGGCTTTGGGGGACTTTTTTTCCAGGACATAAAAAAATTCCAAACCAAAATCTAACTCACCAGAGTAATCCATAGTCCTTCTCCAGGCTGTCAAAACTCTGCTCTCAAATATTTTTTTAATTAATTAACTGTTAACACAACTATAATACCTCGTGGGTCACATACCAGTGAAGCTCACACATGGCTAGTGCTGATTTTGTTCTCCCCTCAGGTGGCTTAGTATTATAGATGTGGACACAAGGAGCCTAGAGATAGTTGAAATTTTACTATTGAATTATATATGATATTTGTAGTAGAGATGGAAAAATTGGTTCTTTGGACTGTATTGATCTCTTCTCTTTTGTAGAACTTCACAACAAATAATCTTCACTAACGCCTGCAGGGTGAAGCAGAATAAAAACACTTTTTCTGAGGTCTTTTTGATAGAGAGGGACAAGTTATTTTACAATGAGAATAATTTAATTGTTTGGCATATCTGGAAGTAAAAAGGTCATACTATGTAGGAAGTAGCTTATGTTTTTATCTAATTTCTTAAAATAATGAATTGTATGTGTGGCAGGACAGCCCCCCCCCCTCCCCTCTCTCTCTCTGATCGCTGGCCGGAGATGGATGGCTCAGATTAAGTTGATTGCTTAATCAAGGGCTATCTATGCTGGCACCTGGAAAGCCAAGGTGAGACACTGAGAGAATGTGAAAAATTTTAGAGTGACCCCAAATACACACTCTTTTTCCTATAAAAACACCACGAAATCTCAGAAAGGTAGAAGCTTTTCTACATGGACATTGGAGCGTGAAGTGAAGTCTTCTCCCCAGGGTTTGGACGCAGCCCTGTGGTTACTTCTTGCAAGATTGAGTGAGAAGACACTAATGTATTCCAGCTCCAAAATTGGATTTGGTAAGATCATTGGGTTTTCTAAATTGTGTTATTCCGGCTAACTTATAGGTACCTTTCTTAACTTGCATTTTTCAGCTATTTTATAGCTCGAGCAAACATTTCTTAACTTGCATTATAGTTTAAGCAAGCTTTTACCCCATAATTGCATTTTTAGCTATTATAGTGTTGCAATTATGCATTCATTGTGTGTCTATGTATGTCAATCTGTTCTATGTTTGTATGTTTGTTATGTTCTGTGTCTAATAAATGGTATTTTTAGACAAATCGGCCAAATATCAAAGTTCCTTGTGAACGGGACTAAGTCTTGGGGAGCTAGCTACCTTAAAGCCTGGCAAACTGCAAAAACTCATAAAGCTCCTGTCTCCCTTGCAAGACAGTATGCAAGGTAAAATCACCAGCTGTACTAAATTTTTTAAAAGCCTCTGAAGAATTATCTTGCTTTAGAATTTTTTTTTTGCCTTCAAATTTCTTCTCAATTTCTAAAGAACACTTTCAGGCCAGTCACCATCAATAGTGTTGAAAACTTTTTAATATATTTTCACCTGCTTTTGCATCCTTTGTCTTTTGTATCAATTTACAAGAGAAATGGATTTACTTCAAGTAATTCTCAATAACCTAAAGGCTGAGATTTCTCTCTTTTTGCCCTGATAGCCAGAGGAGGTATGTGACAATTTAGTTTACTGATGAAGTGTGGGGCAACTTTGCTCTCAAAATGACCAAAGACTCCTATTTTTTTGCCTCCTAGTTCTGGTTAGGTTGGTGTGGGTTTTTTTTTGGTTTTTTTTCCTTTCCTTACTCCTTGACACTTTCATAGCTAGTTGCTCAGCGTGAGTAAACTTTACCAACTCAGGTTTCAGTCTCTGGCAGGAAAAGAAATTTTTTGCTAAAACCTCACAAAGATTTTTGAGGGAGGGCCATGCACAATATAAATTCAGGAAGCAGTAAATTGAAATTGCCCATTGCAAACAAAATGCCTTTTTCTGTTTAGCGGCATCACTTGGTGCTGTGCAGTATGGCAACTGATTTCTGTGGAGGGGTAAGGGCAAAGCAGGGGTAACTTAATGATAGATAAATTATTTGAGCATAATAGCTTAAATAGCATTTGCTTTATGAGAGTAAATATGTTAAGTGTGTGTAGGTTAATGTATGGAAAAACATATTGCTGTCTATGAACTCCTTAGATACATCTATCTGCCATTATGAATGTAATTCAGATTAGTGCCTTATTTCAGCACTACATATTCTTAATTTATCTGAAACAACTAATTTTTTGACAGCCTGAAGGGGTGGCTTGCACACACTTAGAAAAAAATTTTAGTTGACATGAATAAGACCCCTTTACAGTACTTAACCTGTCAGACAAAATTATCCAAAGGCTTTTTTAAAAATAAAAATATTTTAGGTTGATTTAAATTCTGTTAACTTTATTTTTATGCAGCCATTGCCAAAAAACTCGTTGTCTTCTACCTTCTTATGACACTAAATTTCAGACCAGTGAGTGGTCAGGTGTAATCATAGCAGCTGCTTTATGTGGGCCAGGGAACTGGTGATGTATTTTCTTCTCTAAAACCTTTGTGTGATTAATGATTTCAGTGTGAAATTTGCACTTGGAGGTGACTGCATTTATGTGGTGAGCTAGGGATCAATTTCATGTTACCAAAATTCAGCCTAAAGTCTCTTTCCTGTCAATGAAGTTGGAGGGTAATTCAGAGCAATACTGTACTTGAGGACTTTTTGTCCTCCTGTGGAGGAAACTCTCCTATCCTGCAGTGGGAGGATTCAGGAGAGAAAAGTTTGCTGGGTGATTTAGTCCTCAGTGGTGAATTTCTCCAGCTCTTGATTTTTTTCTGTAGTTTCAGAATGTGTCTGAGGGTCTGGTCCCACATAACCCAACACTTGAGACAAGCGTAAACTGTAATGCTGGACAAGAAGAAAAATACAATTGCACTGAACTTGGGCAGAACAATGGTAAATGGCCAGTCCTGTGCTCTAATTATGCTGCAGATCATATTCTTTGCAAGTGCGCTAACTAGTAACCAGATTTGCCTGTCTCATCCTAAATGTTAGTTACCTACTGGAGCAGCAAGCTGGGCACTCCTCAAGTTGATGAGGGAAAAATTATTTCATAAAACTTAAAAATACCCCCTAAAAAAAAAAAAACAAAGAAAACAAACCAAAACCAAATAACCCAAAAATCTGCCACACACAAAAAAAATACCAAACAAAAAAAACCCAAAAAACCAAAACCAAACAAAATTCAAAATAGCTTGACTTTTCTTTAGGTCATTCTGAACATAGCCTTAGAGACAGACACTGACCAAAAACTTGGTGTATCCCAGCAATCCAATGCACTGTTTTTATGACAGAATCCATCCAAACAAGCACTTGAGATTTTATAAAAAGCCCAACACTATAGTGGTTTACACGCTTGAGATATGCAGCTGTTTCCCTGTTTTTTCTTCAATAAGAGATGCCTCAGACTGTCACTAGCTAGTAAAATTCATTTCCAGCTCTCTGAGAGCGTGGTTGTATGAATGAGGGTATTGTTGCTGGTGAGGTTGTTAAGAAACTGTGCTGAAAATAACTGAGGAAATTATCTTGTCTGTCTCAGTCCTACCTCTCCTAACTCCTGGGTGCAGTAACAGTCTGAAGCATAACAGCTTATTAGCAGCTTTGCTTTGTGCAGAGGGTGAAATGGGGAAAGAAATCTGAGTGTCTGTAACAGTGAGACCCAGAGGAGAAGATTCAATTTGCATTAAAAAAAACATAGTTCACTTCCTGAGTTGCTCTTTGCACTTTTTTTCATGTCCCAAGATGATGTTTAGAAACAAAACAGATATTTGTGGTGTTACCCAGTTAAGCATTTCAGTCTTCCAGGAGAAATCTTATTTACACTTTTTCATTATTCTTTCAGGGTTATTTGGTGTTTTTTGGTTTTCTTCAAAAGCTATTTTCTGAGGTCTCCAGGTTTTGTTAGACAGAGATTGCTTATTGCTTTAGGCTTGTGCCTTAATTATCTGCTATATTTGCTTTGCAGTTTAACACTGACTTAATTCAATATCACTATTAATTCACTAATCTCATTGTTTGGATCTCTGCTGTGCCTTAATTTGATGATAACTCTGTAACATTGCCCATCAGATCAATAGAAATGGAGAGCATTTCAAGCTTTTCTTGAATGTCAAGATCAGCTTCATTATAGCACATTTCTGAGAAATTACTGAGGAAAACCATTTAAGGTGTGACCAGTTGAAATTGACTCAGACCCCCAAAACCTCTGAGCTGCTAGAAGCCTCATATCACATCTCACACAGAGCAGAATGCAAAATCTGAAGCAGATGATGCTGTGGTTCATCTTCCCTAACCCTGGAAATTCTAGCAAATGTTTCTTCATGTATTCCTTCCCCATCCTGGTTCTGAGAAGACATGAGCTTGTCTTGTTACTTGTTTTGCTCCCTTGGGACGTCTTTGTTCAAGTCAGACCCACTCTCAATTGAGGGATTTTAAGCCAGATAAGGTTTCAATGCAGTCACGGACATTGGTACCTAAAAAGCTTTCTTCAAATAATAATATTAAAATATATTCAGTGTTCTACGTCACATAGAGACTTTGGCCTTGCTGTGCTAGCTGCCTCCCTTGATACTGAAAAGCTGAAGAAAATGCAAGTTTTGTTTGTGCCCTGGGAAAAAAATCTTGGAGATCTTGGAGGAGACAATAGAAATACTTCTAATTAGGAAAAAATTATGAGGCAACTTTCATGTACTGACGATTACACAAACTGGGGTGAGAAAGAAGCACTCCCTTTGGCACAAACAGCAAGAGTTGGAAGGAGCTGAACCCTTCGCTGGTGGAACAGAGGTGGTCACTTTGGAGGTGCAGGTTGTTAGTCCCTAAGGACTCCGGTGTGTAAACCTGCTCTTCTGGGGCTCTTGCCGTTGACATTTTCTAGTCAAGCAGGGATTCCCTTTGAAAAACTTCTCAGCTGCTTCAAGTAGGATAGTGCTTTTTGATTGTGTTCCTGTAAGATAAGCATTTGTTTCCTCTTCCACCTTTCCACTAGGAGACTTTTATTTCATTTATGAAAAGATCAACTGGAATAAGAAAACGGAAGCATGAGACAGGGAATTCCTGTGGAAGATTAAGCAGTTACTTATGTAATTTAGTCTTGTAATAAATTTGCACAGGAAACGAATTAGGAAGGCAAGCTTTTATGAAAAAGGAATTGATTTTCATTGTGCTTTTTATTTTTCGTTTCACTCATAGTTTTTATCTTTTCCTTTTTTTTTTAATCTGCATGGGATTCATTTTTAATTAAGTCAAACTCTGTATAGATTGATTAGTGACTTTTAATCTTTGTACTCTCCTCCCTCTACATCTGAGGCTTGCTAGTTCATTTTAATTTTTTCAAGACATATGCTGCTTCCCAGCTTCCTTTCTGCTGCCACCAGTCACGGCACAGTATGAAACTGGAAGCTACTGTGATCACTGGGTTCAGGTTTCTCATGGTGACCTCTATTTTGTATCTAGTAGGCCTGTATGTGGAACAGCATATTAGAGTTGTATTTGTGCTTAACTACTCAGTGGATTAGAGCAGAACACAATTGTGTGAAATACCAGTAGTCGGGTAATCTAGAAAAAAAAATAAGCATAGTGGTATATATTGTTTTTCTTGTTTATTAAATTCCCACTTCCTCTTAGGAGTACCTTTTTAATTTCTCTGCAGAAATTCAATATATTAAAAAGAAAGGGGAAAAAATATTTGTTTTGAAAACCATGGAATTATAGAGCAACTTTGGAAAAGCAGAAGCAAGGGTAACATGAAGAAGCTAAGGGTTAATTTTTTTTCTTTGAACACATAACACATTCCTTCAAAGTTATCCTGCTCTCCCTGTGACTACAGCACCCCTGTTGACATCAATTGGAGTTTAATACAAGCAGATACTGTTGAATAGACTTCAAGGGAACCTGTGTGATGATCAGGGAAGAGAATTTAACTCTTGCTACTTAGCAACTGAGAAAATAAAAATTATATATCGGAAACCCCACTTGTATTCACAGCTGGCAAGAGCAGCCTTACACGCACTCTATGGCCTGATTCTGTTTCCAGGGTAAAGAACAGATACAACACTGAGCTCCAACTATCTAATTTAAATGAGGGCATATAATATCAAAAAGCCCCCTCAGGAAATGGCAGGAGCGCAGAGGCAGGTGTGGCTGGAGTGTAAAACATGTCATCCTATAGGGAGGGAATCTAATTACCTTTCCCAGACAGGAGGAAGCCCTGAAGTCTGCTCGTCTGCACTTTTATATCTGATGCATTAAAAGCCAGTGGGGGCAATATTACCTTAATATTTTTAGTGGCCACTTTATCCCAGCAGACCATATGCTAGATCAGACATCATTAATCTGAGTTACTCAGGCTTTTCAAAAGATTTAGCATAAAACCAGCAGAAAAGTATAAAGCCAGCAGAAATGCAGTGCATGCCATGCCTGGCTGGGTAGGACTCTGTTCTGCCTGGTGTAGGTCAGACTGGTACCTCAGCAGCCCCAGACCTGCAGCCCTTCCCTGGGAAACAGCCATGAGCACCTTCTGCTGATTAGAAACAGAGAAAGCAACATCACTGACATTCATGCAAAACTTTAAGTACTGTGCAAGTCTTACAAAAGGTGTGTGTGCAGAGGGCACCACGCCCTAGAGGTATTTGGGGCAGACCCTCACTGACTATAGACTTTATGAGGGTTGTTGGTGTTTTTTAGTTATCTTTGAAAATTGCATTTAAATCCCTGCACTGTGTGCTGTAGCTGGGGTGGAAATGCACCTGTTCTCGTGTCAGGAAATGTTTTAATGATGGGTTTTGGCCCCCACATTTTTATACTTTGATTATCTAAGCAATGGTAATTGCCCAGAAAGTGAATTGTGCAAAATTGTGAGTGGTGTGTGTAGCAAGTCTCAAGAGCCTGCAGTTGGGCTAATTGGAGCTGACAAGAAAATTTTCCTCATCCCATGCTACCTGCAGACTTGTGCTGCTCATACTGGGTTGACACTGGAAAGCAGGAAAACAAACCTTTAGGAGATGTAATTATGGTGGGAAACTCCAAATATTTTCATCCCTTGTGTTCAGTGGATCTCTGACCCCATGTTACCAGCAGGGCTGGTTACCACCCTCAGCTGGCTGTAACCCTACTAAATGGCAGTGGAGCTGTTACCTTTCATCCCACTGCAGCATGTTTGAGTAATGGACAGTAATATGAATTTCCTTTCAAAGAGAAATAGGGAATAGTTTATTTTTCAAAGGGAAAATAAACATTGTCTTAGCTGTTGCTGGATGTTAAAGTCAAAACATTGTTTCCTTATCACTTGATAGAAACAAATCTGGCAAAATATTGATGTGAATGTTGCTTTACATCTATCTTTGTCATTATTCATGGCTACCCCCACCCATAATGCTGAATTTCCCCAAGTGCCATCTGTCACTATCGTCTGTGATTAAAAAAATAATTAGAAATTGGTCGCAAGATTATGTACCGCATATGTGGGTGCAGTAGCAGTGATAAAACCACCCTTGCTATTAATTTTGATGACAAAATCCCACAACTGGTAGAAGTAAAAAATAACCTTCCTCCCATCGTAGCAGTGGATAGCTGGATAAAGGGATGTAAGGTACACCTGCACATGAAATACCCATCAATGTACACTGGTATTTAAGACCTGCTTTATTCTTGCAGCTTTTTATATTTCATTAGTGTAGAGTAAAATTCAAGAGGCTCTCATTATTACTGCAATTCAGTGGCAGATTGGCCTACTGAGGGAAAAAATTCAGGATGCCATAGCTTTTATTAGCACTTTAAAAATTGCACCAAATGAAAGTTGACAATTTTTGCATTTTCTTTTGGAAAATACAAAGATGCTCATTATGATTTTTCTGCTTCTTATTTATCACTCATATAAATTCTTTTATGAGTCAGTATTTCCTTTAATATGGAAAAAAGACTTGAGACAAAAATTCTCAAGCAGAGTAAGTTCTTTTAAATGTGTGTATGATCTCTTTATGCAGAAATCCTTTGCACAAAAGGAGCTGGAATGGAAAGTGAACAGTAATAGTACCATCTCTGACAATATATAAGTGCAAGCATTACTTTATTTTTAGACCAGATTCTAATGATTAAGTTGTCAGTCTCATCAAGTAGATGCTTCTTAACTTCTAGTAGTGTAAATATAATCTATACTTTTCCAGAAAAATAGAAATGTAAAGGTATCCATATCATTAAAAGAATAATACTATTTACAAAGGTTTTCACAGATTTCTCATAATGGTTGATCTCATATTCATAGACTTCACCTTGACAAAAATGTGTGATTATCAAACGACTTTGAAAAAAAAATTAACTGTAGTGGTCTGCTCTTGGTCTAAATGTTGCTTTGTCTCTTTGGTTTCTGAATAAATTCTGCTGTGAATAAAAGTGGGTGGTTGTACATCAAGGTATCCAAATCCATAATCTATAGTGGCTAGAACCAAATGTGTATCTGCTCTTGCTGTAATAAAGCTAGTGGTACAGATTTCAGAATTAGTAGGTAGAAGAATCAAGGACACGACCCTCTCACTGATGCCCTTATTACTTCATAGATTATATCAAAATACGTAGCTCTGAGCCCGTCTCAATTTCATCCATACCTTGGGCTAAAGTAAATGCCATAACAAAAGAATGATTTTTTTCCTCCCATTAAATCATCTCAGGCTGTCACAGGAAGAGTCTTATGTTCTACAAGGACTGAAGGTTTCACAGTTATAATATACATTTCTCCCATCAAATAAAAGGTACACAAAAAACCTTGGAGTATTGTACTGTGGGGAAAATAATTTGTGTTTGAGCACCTAAAAGTGGTGTAATAGTAGATATAGGGTAATTCTAGCAAATTGTGGTAGTAACTTTCATACACCAGGAAAACACACTTAAAATGTGAAAAGTTAAGTGAGCTTGAAAAAAGATTAAATATTATGGTTCATGGTTTCATTTTGTGTTTCTGGTCATAAAGAAACAGGTATATTTTGTTTTAGACCTTTATTCAAATCACTGGTGCATACATACCAAATTGAAACATATTTCATTTAAAAAAAATCAGTTTTATCTTCTTAAAGTGGTTTTTTTTTTTCCATAAGTAAAAGTTTGTATTGGGTATAAAATGAGCCCAGATTAAGTGTTGCTCAGATCTGTCATTTGTCAGACCCTTTACCCCAGGAGCAGTAATCCTGTGAGGTGTCTGAGACACTGCTGTAGGTACAGCAGTCTCTAACAGTGACAGCCAAACCGAACTCTAGGGAGCTGCTACTGTTGGGTGAGAGCACTGAGTCTGCAGGAACCTCCACAGCCCAAGTAATTCTGGCTTCAGCAGGTCAGAGGGGGGATGTGATGGTACTTTGGATTCAAGGGAGAGTTTTCCACTTCCAGCAGGAAAGGCTGAATTTAAATGACTGACTGCTAGATATCCCCAGAGAGGAGTTTTCATGGGAAGTAATGAGCCACAGAGGGATCTGGGAATTCAGTTTGTGCTGTGTAATAGGGATGACTATGAGGATGGGGCTGGGCAGGGGAGTAACTCATGTTTGCTGCCAGGGGCCCTTATTGACGTTGAGATGTCATGAAAAGTGCTGTTGCCACTTTTTTTTAAAAAATTCATATTATTTTAATTAATCTTGTAGCTCTGAAGCCTCTTCAGTTTTGTCATCTCTCTCTATCAGCTTAGACTTCTGAACTGGGCTCTCCAATCTAGAAATTGTGTGGTTTTGCCACATGCAGCTGTCTGAGATAGGCAGGGTGTTTCTCAGACCCTTTTTCCTTTTCTAACTGAAATGCAGACTGCTGCTGAACAGAGTCCCTTGACTGTGGGGGGTAGAGGGAGAAATCAGAAATAAAGGCTTCCTTAAGAGCTAAACTACTTTGTGATTTTAAAACAAAATAAAAATTGTCCTATTCATCTTTGTATTAGAAACCTGCATAACTTGGGGAATGGAAATGTTTGTGCAGTGTATTTGGGACAGATACGAGCTTCTTCCAGCCCTTATTCTAAGCTGAAAGAAGGGTTTTGGTGCATCAGGTATCCCTCTGAATAAATTCCATTTATTCACAAAAAAGTTTAAAGGCAAACATGTAAAAGTATAAGTATTTTTCCCCCTTAGTAGACATCAACAACATGCAGTTCAGCAGCTTCTCCAGTGTGTTGTGAGGGCCAGGTGTCTGTGGCAAAAGTTCCAGGAGTGCTGGACTTGTTCAAGTGTTGTCTGACTTTGTGCTATGTAAGGTTTTTCTCAGTTTGTCATTTAAATCAGACATGCAAATATAAAAATGGAATAGTCAAACGCTATTTGCAGGTCTGTACATCCTTGCAGAACTGGATGGATTTATATCATGGCATCACCATAGAATTTTCTTCTGACAGTCTTATTCATACTTTTTTCAGGATACACAAAATATCCTTAAGCCCCTCTGAACTCAAAGAACCTCTGACAGGCTGTTTTGTATATATTGACTCACTTCTCATTAACTATTTTTGTAGGGAAATTTTCTATGGTTTTGAAGATTTACATGGCAGCAAATGCTTCTTTCTGCAAACTGTGTCATCAACACATGGACAGGGATGGAAGGTGGGAGTTTTTCCTAATGGTGTCATGGGTATCTTGGAAAGATAAAGCCTGTTTGTGCGGGTCAGTGAGTAATGCAGCTTTGGCACCGCAGGTTGTGTTTCCTGTTGATTTGATTCTGTGGTGTAGGGACAGTTAAGTGTGTAGCGGGATGGAAAACAACCCCATAACTTGATGGTTAGAGGACTTGCTTTTGACAGTCTAGATCATGAACTAAGAACTCCCCAAACCACAGTATTCGTTGGCCCAGAGTAGAAGGGCAGGGTGTCCTGGTGCTTGTGGCATTTCCTGCAAAGACACGAGATGAGTGTGAGTCCTACATGTGAGAGGCTCTCCTTGAATGCACATCACTCCTTATTGGATGGTGCTTCTGGTCCCTTGTCTGTTCAGTATATGCAGGCTCTTTATCCCCTCATGTATCAATGTTTTCTTTTTCTTGAGGGGACAGGGTGAAACATATGACCCAAAATGGAAACGGCTTTTGTAAAGGAAAAACCGTTTCATTCCGTCTAAAACGTTTGTTTTTTGAAATCAGACTCTACACTAGCAAACTGATTGTTGGCATAGCTCCAATTAATTCAATTTTGGTTTTTTTTTCACAAACCTTACTGATAACTTTTAGTGAGGTGTTAGCTGAATTAAGAAGGAATATTTATTCGTTATATAATCCTATCATAGTAGTATTTGCCTTTTTTATGCTCATTTGCGAAAGTTTTTTTCCAGCGAAGCTATGAACTCAACAGACTTGAATAGTTTGGCACTCATGTAACATAGCTCCTGGAACTGAAGATCATTCTTCTCTACACATTTCCTGTATGTTTGTCAGCAAAGCTGAATCATAACGCTGCATTTCTCCAATACATTTCCAGCCTTGTATGAGTAAGGTATGAAATAAAAGCCAGCACCTCCTCCCTGGGGTACCTGGCTGGAAGAATATCATCCATCACACCTCCTGTCTGTGCCAAGGACTCATTATGAACGGTTCGCTTTTGATGGAAAATTGGAGTTTCTACCTCTAGAGTTTCTTTTAATTTAACTCTGGACAAACCTTTGACTTTCTCTAACATAACTTCCTCTGTCATAACCAGGAGGGTATAATCTCCAAGAAGGTAATTGGCATGGACGTTCTCTCCAAGTATTTTCTGCAGTTGGTTACAGCTATTAGTATGTCTCAAGGACTCATTTCCACAAAGCACATACTGGGTCATCCTCCTTTGCCCACAATGAGGAGAAGCTCCAAGTAGGGATGGCATTTAACTCTCTCAGCACCAGTTTTGCATGTCCTCGGTGAGGCTCTCTGAAGGTCTGGTGTGTGTACATGCAGCTGATGTGTTTGTGACAGAACTTGTTTAGTGTGTTCTGCAATAATAAATCTGAATCAACTTATTAGTAGGTGTTCTGAATAAAACGAACTTTTTATAAGGGTTGACTTTGCTCTATTATATACCCTCTACGCTGTAGATGATCAGGTTTTGTCTCCTGCTAATTGGCACCTATATTAGAAGTTATGTTCATGGCTTTTGAGTGGCTTTGCATGCAGATTTCCAGCCTACAACATCTGAAAAACTAAAGAAGAAAATACAAGTATTTCTGGAGCAGTCTTCTGACTGCTACTTTTTTTGATATGGTAGTTCTTTTCCTACTTTTAGGACTTTACGTGGATTTATGAAAATTAAGGCTGTTTACAAAAATCAGCCTTGCAATTTCTGAGGGCAACATTTTCCGTGCACAGTGAGCAAATGCCATAGGGCAGGATGGGGTGCAGGACAGGGTTTGAAATGTGTTGCAAAACATGCTTTCTTTCAGGAGGTAGAGGCTATAAGAAGCATTCCCATAGCGTAGGATTCTTCTTCAAAATAAGTTGGACTTTTATGGTGATATTTGAGTTCTGTCATTCTACATGAGCACACACAGATCTGCTGCTTCCTGGGAGTTTAGAGGGTCCTAACTTTGTGCGAGAGACATTCAAAGTCTTCTCTGACTTGAATAATTCTAGCATGAAAGTAACACAGCTGTGTTTGAAAATAGGCCAGGTGAAGAGACACATTTCCTCTTTTTTCTTTCTTCCCCCAGTGCGTCTCCCAAAGCAGAACAGGGAAGGGCTGGTTTGCAGCAGAAAACTGAGAGTGATTGGGGTAGAAAAAGGGGCTTGGCTGGTACAAACCTTGTAGGTGACCCTGCCAGACCCTGTAAGCTCAAGCCTTTTTGGTCGGAGGTACTGTGGCATAGGGCTCCCCTTGCACCAGCACAAGTTTTTTTAATGCATGATTTCATTAGTGGGGGATCTCTG
The DNA here is from genome assembly GCA_013397955.1 of Grantiella picta. Lineage (NCBI taxonomy): Eukaryota > Metazoa > Chordata > Aves > Passeriformes > Meliphagidae > Grantiella > Grantiella picta. The sequence goes on along the minus strand of VZRM01006770.1, from coordinate 878,734 downwards.
CATTACAGATAGAAACAGGCTTGGTGGATCTGGGGGGGAAAAAAAAAAAACCAACCAAATGAAAAACAACAACAACAACAAAAAAAAACAACAAAAAACCCTATCAATAAGATTTCAAGAATAATAACAGTGTCCTGTAAATGTTTCCTTGCCTTAAAAAAAATTACTGCTTAACCAATATAAGACTCTCTGCATACCCTTAAAATAGGCTGTAATACCTTTCAGTTATCAGTTCTAAGTGATTTTAAAGTACTAATTGACTATAGTAATAATTGCTAACTATATGAAAGCATTTAATTTTAAATTAAAAATTACCGCAGTTGAAAAAAAAATTTTCTTGTTTTTAGAACTTGAATGTAATACGTTTTCAAGTTTTTTTTGATTTTGTGTAATTTAAACTTACCAGTATGTGGCTTTAATGCTGATTTGTTTTTAATGTTAAGTCTGTCTGTATATTAAGAACTAAAGGTAAATCAGAAATGCAGCAATATAATTGTCACGTTAAAGATTTTATAGTCAATAAACAAGAGCACAACTGTGAAATACAGGAACTATTTTAGAATGTCTTATCCTTTGAGAGGAGTAGAGGCTGATATAGACAGGAGAAGCAAGTGCTTCCTCAATCCCTTGAGTATCCACTTCAGGAATCGCCCTGTTGCTCACTTTCCAAAATCATTTCAAAGTGACTTCACTGTGTAGAGTGAAATCTGTGGAGCTGCATTGACTCCACTGTATCTTTCTTGAGACTGCAATTTTTGTTTAGTTTTCAGGCTGTTTGCATTTTCACGTTGTAGCAGCATATATTGAAAGAGCACTCAGTGTGCTTCATATGCTCCTTTTTATGTGTCATCCTTCAGATGAATGCATGGGGATCTGGAAGTGCTGGGTCTGTGACCAGTGTGGCACAGTTAGGCAGAACATTTTTCACTGCATGGGATGGAGATGCATATCTCCCATCAGTGCCAGCTGCCAGGCTGGGCTGGGACTCAGTGTGTTGATTCCTGAGCTTTTCTGACGCTTGCTCTAAAGCTCACGTATTTCAGCGTATGACAAAGCCGGTTAAGACACTTTTACAATCCAGGTTGTAACATGGATTACTCTCAGCGTTTGCAGGCTCTGAGCTCGGCAGCAGGACAAGCCCCATTGCCTTTAAGGGTTCTTATCACACAGCATGCCAGGACAATGGCTCTGAGGGGAAAATGGCTCCGTTTTTGGCAATGCACAGGGCATAAAGCAGGAGAGGGATGCATTTCAAAGAGGCTTTCTGCCTAATGTTTATTTGAAATCCACAGACTCAATCAAAGAAGGAAAAGTGAATTGAATAGGTTCAGTGTACTTGGAGCAAGTAATTAACTATTGGTTTTCTGACAAGATCAAACTTGATGGCCAAAACCTTTGAATACGAGCAGAAAAGAGAAACTGACTTGATTAATTAAACCTCAGGAGTGCCTTCCTCATCACTGTTACTGTCAGGGAGATGGGAGTCAAGGTGGGCAGGAAAAAGCAGCTGGGGGTACAGCATTCCTCCTCAGGGAATGGTCTTCATTTCAGGAGAGATTAGGAATGCAGTGAGGGCATTCCCATAGGGGAGCATTAAACCTGCTAACGCAGAATCTTGAGAAACAGACCCAAGAAGCACATTTTTCCATGACTGTTCTTTCAATTATCAGTCATGTTTAGTAGCATATTAAATAATGCTACTAAGTCATGCTGTAACCTGAAGTAGTGCAGCCCCCTCGAGGACTCAGCGCTGCATGAGCCTGGAGGTGTTGGAGCATGGCCAAAGCAGGGGGCTGCAGCAAGTGGCTGCTCTGACCCCCTGGGCAGGGGCTGTTTTGGGAGATGTCACTGGTGCTGCTTCTGCTCCTTTCTGCCTTTTCCTATGCACAGCTCTCAGGACAATTTTTTCCAAAGATATTGTTTCATCCCTCATGAAAAAGAAAAATCTTTTAGCTATAATAATTTTGTAAGATAACTTTTTGTATTTCTCAGTCACTCCTCCTTTGCTATATAATTAGGAACTTTTTAGTTTAAAGGCAGTAAATTTAAAAAAAAGTAAAATTTATACTCCTGGTATTTGCTTAATTATAATGAGAGCTGGGCTTTTTAAATTGGACTTCAAAAAATACAGTATCACTCTGTAGTAGGTTTTTTTTTAAAATAAAGTAAGTCACAATTTTCTAATGTTAATATCTTTTTCTGGGATTATCTGCTATAATGCAAAATTTTATTTCATTTTTTTCCCTTTGCTATTGTCTCAGTAACACCTGTGCTGAAGTGCAAGCCAAGGAGTTCAGGTCAGGCAGGACAGGAATCAGCCTGGATCTGTGTATTCCCTTCTCCACAGCCACAACAGCACACTGGTGCCTTCTTTCTCCACCTGCATGTGTCTCAGCATTTGCCCTGTGTGGCTCTCCCATGGCTGCACCATCAGTTTTTGTATTCCCCATGAAGTCTGGTCCTTAATCTGCATCAGTGAAGCTGAGAGAGTGTTCCTCCCTGCTAGAAAAATGTTCTCTCTGGCAACCATTAGGGAAACTGGAATTAGTGAACACATTTGATGTTACAGCTCAACTGCTGTTTCTTGTGATGTTCCCTTTGCTTCATGAGGGCCATATCCTGCCACTGGATCTGCCCTGATGTGTATACCAATACAATAATTTTTCTGTGTCCTTTTGTATCTGTTGCCTGCAAACCATATTTGCTTTATATATTTTAACTTTAAATATGACAGAAGAGAGAGCATAACAAATCTTGCAATTTTTATTAGCTACCTGGTGTGTCTAATTTCTGAAAATAAGCTCTATTACTGAAAGCAAAACTTCCCATTTTGTTGTGATCAAACTAAAAATGCTACATCTTCTCATTGGTAAATTCTACTTTATAGAGGCTTTACCTTGAGCTTCTCTAAAATTCAAGTGTGAAGATAGTAAGCTCTTTTGTGTCCTATTTGGCTGAAATGCATTGAAAAAGTTGTATTTCCTTTCTTTTCTGCTCCGTTACCAATGGAAAGAAAGGATGTCACTGAGTAAATTTAATACTCAGTTTTTCCTTGGCAAATTGGTGATGGGATGAGGAAGGAGTCCTTCCTCTGAGCTCTTGCTGAAGCAAAGGATCAGCTGTAGGTACCTCTCCTCCAGGTTTGGATCTGCTGCAGAGATGGGTGCTGACATAGGGCTAAACGTAAAATCAGAACTAGTATTTAATAATTTGTACATAAACTGACATCACGCGAACAGTGGTGAAACCGTCAAAACTTTATATTTTCTTCTGTATGTTTTTACACCAGGCTATAGAATCTGTTAAACATCTGTCAGCCTACATCATAATATCATCTCTTCTACCCATAAAATCTGTAAATTATTACAACAGTGGGAGTTATAACGTACAGGGGTCAAAACAATCAGGAATCGGGTAGGCAGCCAGGTGGCTGAGAGAGCCAACCCTGCCACCTCCTGCCCCTGGAGCAGCTGCTCCTTGCCCTCCACACTTGTGTTTCTATAGTCCCTGTATCCCATGCACAGTCCACTGCCTCTTCCAGCTGGGGGCAACAGACACTTTTGGAGAAGCCACACTTTTTTCTTCAGGTGCACAGGGCCTGCGGTGTCCCTCAGGAGTCTGCCCTGGCCAGTGGCTGGCATGCTCCATGTAGCATTCCATGGGTTTTCTTGTGCCACCAACACTCTTATCTGCAGGCATGCTTTTTCTCAAGTAGCAACAGAAACTCATAATTTAATCTTTTCTTACTCATGTCTCTCTGCTTGTTTCTCTGGTAAGACAGTGCAAGGGAAGTGTGTTGTTTCAGACACAGATAGTTCAGCTGTGCTATGTAAACATAACTACATTTAGAAAGCTAACGTTGCTATAAAATCTGAATATGTTATCATTTTTCTAATGTTTGAGCCCAAAATGTGATATCAAATTATCTTATTTATCTTAGTACATAAAGTGTGTGTAAAAATTAAAAGCCACTGCTCTTTAGAAGCAAATATCAGTCCACTTTATCTTCCTGATGTACTGTAAACTGCACACACAGAGGAGGTTAGTAGCTGAATGGGGGATGATTATGAAGATGAATGAGTGGCCGGGAGACAGAGTCAGTTTAATGAGCTGAGCAGTAAGGAGGCTGTAATTTTTATAGATTAGCACTGAACTTGTCACTTACTGGCTGATACAACTTAGTTTCAGAATTACAGTATGTCAGAAATGAGCTCAACAAGCTCAAAACCAGTGGCAATCTGATTATCCCCCATGTAATCCAAATTACAAGTTCTCCTGGATCTGTATTACCTCTTCCTAATATTTTATCTGTCACAGGTAAGGAGCAGAGACCAGAAAAGTGCACAATTAGTCTTGTGTCAGATGATTATTTTTAAATTTCTTTTCCTACACCTTGCTGTAGCGGCAGAACCTCTGAGCAGCCTCCCATCCCCAGAACTCTATCATGCTCAGCCAGCTCAGCACCTCATCAGCTGCCAGCCCTGAGGGAAGCAGCAATGTGAGAAAATGTGTGAATTCCCAGGATCACCACTTTCCTGGAGATGTTGATGATGCAGTGCTTTCCTTTGTTGTCATCGTATTTGTTCTTGTGCTTCTAGGTCTTTAGTGACCTCCTGACACTCTGTGGATTTGTCACCAAGCTTTGTGGCCTTTGGATGCTCCCAGTACAACACGCTGGAGTGCCTTTCTGTGCACTGCTTTGGAGGCAGAAGAAATTTGTGATCCTGTAACAGGTTCTCAACAACTGCCTGTTTTAGTGTTCCCAAGAAATCCCTGCCTCCCAGCTGGGCACCTAGTGCCCTAACTGACCACAGGGACTGCTCCAGGTCAGTTCTTGCTACAGTTCTGCTTGGAATAGATGAGCTGAAAGCCTGGCTCCTGATAGGAAAGTCAGTAGCAGAACAAACACCTAGGTTGACTGGTTTTTTGCAGACTGCCCTAGTTGGGCACCATTCCCAGAAGTGTTATTTTGCAGATATGACGCTTTTGATAATGGCATTGCTTCTGGAGTAACATACAAGGGATAATTATTGTTCCATGAGCAGATGACTGTGTTGATTTCTCTGCCTCATAATTCACTCAGGCCACAAGCTTATTTGTTGGAAGAAGCATTTTGGTTTTAGACAACTCTGGGAAAAGAAGGGGGAAGGCCACATTTGGGTTTGTTAAGGTAACAGGCATCTGTAATTTTGGAGATGGCTCCTGTGGTTAGCTGTTGACAGAATGCTGAGGCTCTGTTTGTTTTGGTGACCTGAATTCACGTTGAGCCAAGTCCAGGTGCAGAAATGGTGGTCTAGTTCTCTTCTGGCAGTGTTTCCCAGTGCTTTACAAAAGGATGTACATTCACATTGTGGGGCTTTTCATGTACTATAGTAAGATTTTGCTATTTGTGTCTGCTCTCAAGCCCTGCTCTTGGGCAGTTTACATTTTCAGTGAACACATTCTTTGTTTCAAAAACTAAGTTTTATCTTGATATTTACACTGCACATGTGCAGCAAAAGCAGCAAAACCTGGTTAACCTGATCACTGGCTTTCCTTTCCTTAGCCATTCATGTGCCATTTCACCCTAGGAACGATTTTTAACCTCTGTCTTTCCTTTTCTACCCATTAAATGAAAGCAGTGATGTTGTCTTCCTTTGCCAGCTCTCAGAGTTTTCAACCAACACAGGATATTATACAGGCACTATTACCACTGTGCATCCTACAGGTAAATTACTTCTCCTCAAGCAGACTTCACTAACTCAGCAAAACTATTTTGAAAATAAAGTTGTCCTGCACCATGTAAATGAGCTTCTTGATCAAACAGTTCTACTGGAAGCTGTCAGAAACCAAAGTGAGGTTCTGGCTGCCCTCAGGTAGACCCAAGCCCTGCCACTCTTCCCCCTACACCCATCCTATCTTCTCAATTTGTCTTCTGCTTCTGGATCACGCTCTCATGAAGAGTGGCTCCTCATGAGCATGCAGGAGTGACTACATAGCTCTTGATGACTTATACCAGCAGAGATTTTAAAAAATAATTTTCCCTTGTGCTTACTGAGCATTAGTTAAGTAACAGTGTTAATCTGTCAACCGAGGACCTGAACAGATTTTGTGTGTGTGTGCAGTCTTGTCTTTTAAAATATAAGTTCCTATTTTTTAAATTATTCATTTAAAAAAAACAATAACACAAAAAACCCACCACACATTGACCTTTTAAAACCACTGTGTGCCAGACCTTCTTAAGAGATTTGGCACTGACATTTTTGTCATAATGGAAGATTCATTAAGGTCAGTTATAAATTTGCTGCAATAAATACAGAAGAATTAAGAGCTCATCAGCATTACCACAGCGTAATGTTCAGCGGATTGAATTATGTACTTAGAAAGATGGATCTGTGGCAATTGGCAAGCTTCAAGAGGAGAGCTGCATGTGAGCATGGACATGTGCATGCACGTGTGTGAGAGGAACAGCGGAGGAAAAAGGAATTTATAAAAGCAAACCATTTTCTTCTAGCCCAGTAATATTTAGAGTAGATGTGATAAATAGTGTGATTGTATTCTTGCTCAGTGCTTTGTAATCAATGTTTCTGGTGGTAAATGCTGTGGTGTGACTGGGTATCGGACCTGCTCTCCTCCCTTGCAGGCACATACTGTCTTTTAAGTCATATTTCGTGCAAACAACAGTATTGATCGTGATTGATGAAAGCGTGAGAGGGTCAGCCCTTTGCCTGCCCCCTAGAGTAATTGGGCTGCAGCTTGTTAAAGGGTAAGAGAAGAGATATTAAAAATGAAGAAATGCACTAAGTGGGTGTGAGCTGTGCTCCCAGCTGTTCACAACATCTATTCAGTAATACAGAGCATCAATCTAATTCTCCACAGAAGGCAGGAGCATGGCAAGTCAAACGCCTCTGATAGGCAGTCCTCACCAGCAAGATACAATGTTCAATTTATGGAAAGATTGAAAAACATCAGTCTTCCCTTAAAACAATTTGTACAGAATAAATTTGGCACTTGCCAGCTATTCCCACAGAGAGAAACTGATAATAGGACAGAGAAAATCATGTAACATGATTTAGGATTCCCAGGATGGGATTACTTGTAATAAAACAGGAGGGAGGCGGGAGAAGGAAGAAGAACTGACAGTAAGCTTGATGTTAATTCAGAATGCTCTCAAACCCCTGGAAATTCAAGGCTGAGCATACTGGACACCTCTCAGCACCAGCACTCAGTCTGAATGCAGGTTCAGCACACTTGCAAATACTGGCTCTGAGTGCCTCAGCTGGAAATACTGGGTGCAAGTTCCTTTAAACATCTGGCCCCTAGGGCTTGTGTATCCTACAAAATAATCCTCTGATGAAAACTGGTGTCAGCTGCTGAACTAGTGCCTCACGTGGCTTGCCTTTTGTCTTTCCTTCTGGCAAAATCATTTACACTACATGTTCAGCTGAATCTATGCTGACTTCCCATATTGGTAATAAAAAATGCTGTGAATCTTAACTAGATTCTGCTGTAGGTCACCCAGGCCAGCCCTTACATACCAACTGCCCCAGACGTCTTTGGGGGACCTGAGCTGTATTATAGATGGAGGTAGTGATGCTGGAAGGCATTTTATCTAGCAAAGGCAGAACTGGTGCTCAAACAAAGCTGGCACTAAAGATCCCCAGGTTAGAGTATGGAGAGGAGGTATGGTCAGCACTAAAGGTAATGAATCCATTTAGATGATCTCATTGGCGTGGGCCTGCAATAAGTCCCTTAGTCCCACAGTGTAGGAAGTCAAACCCTTTTCTTCTTTCACAAGTTGCATGTCATTATCTGACCTCTCATAACCACAGTCCTGAGTAAGAAAAGATGAAATTTGGTTTTCTCACCATAAAATCATTAGTGCCCACTAGATTTAAAGTCTCTGCCCCCAGATCAGCAGCTATGCTCTATGTGGCTGAGACTAGTGCCCTTTACAATAACAAGACATAGTATATATTCTTTCAGAGCTTTTTTGTAACTAAATTATATTGCTCTGATTCTAAGTTTAGCATGATTTTAATAGGTGAGACTAAAGATTTCCAGAAAGAGATTTTCTCACCAAAGTAAACTTCTATATACACTAAATGACATTTATATATTGCTGAAAAAATAGTAGTCTTTTTAATACTATAAAATAATAAATTTCCTTACTTTAATTTTGTTATTTAAATTGCAGTGTTTTTTAAAAAGTGATTTTTTTGGTTTTTTTCTGTGACATTGTCATTTTCTCAAGGCTAATGATGACTTGGGGGAAACAGTAGAAAGCATTCTTGGGGTGATGTGTAGCTCTTAATGTGTATTTCTATTCTCCTGCATAGTGAACAATGATGATATTTTGATTACTGTTCCTATGGAATGCATCCTGAAAAGAAAATGGGTCCTCATGGAATATATTGGCATTCCTGTTGTGGTTAGAATGGAAGCTTCAGACAAAGTTTATTAAAGACCTGCTGTTGAGTCACAGGGTGAAGAATCTTGCTTTCTAAACTCCTCAGAGAGGAGTCTGAATGCTGCTGGATCCAATATTAGCCCCAGACTTGGCCAACAGTTTATGTCTAAAGGATCATATAGCTGTAATTGAACCTTTATACAATTTTGTCCTCTAAGATGAAGTATGGAAATACAAATATACATATAAAAATACATTATTTATTTTGTTTGTGATAAAGACTAAAAGACCATGATCAGAACGTCATCAAGAGGTCACTTGTTATTCTGAGTTCAGAATCTGTAAGCTATTAGCAAAGTTTACTGGGACTAAATCTTAAGCCACCTAAAGCCAAACTGAGCTTTATGCTATTTGACCTCCTTGTTATTTGTAGAAATGCTAGAGGCTGGCCAGATGGTGTCCACAGAATGGAGTAGATTCTGGTGTTTCTGAGCTGAGGTGGCTGATGGAAATGAGGAGACAGCTCCATCCCAGCTGTGCTGTGCACCCATGGGAGCCCCTGCAGCCCTCCTTTCCATGCAGCTCCTCCTGTGTAGCACTTGGAGCTGTTGCAGCTCTCCTGGGATGCTGTGGGAATTTCCACAAACCTCATCTTCAGGAGCCTTTTATCCTGGCAGCCCAAAATATGGAAGGGACATCACTTGTGAAGGCCTTTGCCTTTGGGTCCTATTTAGTCAAAAAATAGGAGGGGGGAATCCATTCTTTACACTAATTCTGCTGTTGAAGTCTTCTTGAAACACAAGAAATCTGCAGTCCTGAAGCTGAGATGAGAGAAAAGAGCAACAGTGCTGTGATCATTTGTATTTATAGACAGACATTTCATCACTGGTACTGGAGCGTGAAGTTCTCCTTTGAGGCATACTCAACCTCAAGGTGAGAACAAGAGGTCCTGTTAGAATTAATGCAACTCAGCCTCAAAGCCAGCCATGAGTATAGGACCAGAGCCTGAAATAAGAGTTTGGTCCTAAGTTTGACACTAAATTTATTTACTAGCTTTAAAAATTTATCCACTAGCTTTAAAAATCTGCCGATGTGTTGATAAACTGAGGTTCAGTATGGGATCCTTGGACAGCCTTTCTAGAGCTTGTGAAAGAAATAAAGACTGTATATCCTGTACAATATATACACCTTATTTATATGCTGTACATCAATCTGCAAGGGTGACAGCTTCAGTGAAAGCTTACAGAGGCCCTATTGATCAATAAAGCATGAAAGCAACAAAAATTACTGCACTTAATAAACAAAAATATGCTAATTTACAAGGAACAAATGATAAAGACCTCCTTTAGTGATATCATTCCTGTTTCATAAGTCAGGCAGATTTTTAATGCCTTCAGAAGAGATTTAGAGAAATGTCTAATTATCATATACTGTTTGCTCTTTGTCCATGTGTTTTACAATGCACTGAAATACATATAATTTTATCATGCTTTTTGCTTCCTTTTGCCTAATAGACTGAGGTGAACTAGCAAACCACACTCCATTTAGATGCATTACTCACACAGTAAGGTAATCAGATAGAAATGTCATCATATACTTGCCTCAGTAGAGCAACTTTACTTTTTTCCCAGCAACGACCCTGTTTGAATAAAACCTGTAGTCAGGAGAAGGGTGATTAACCAGGTTTTTTTTTTTCAATATTATGTAATTACTGCCTAGTTCAGATTACTAAAATGATGATGATAGTATTAATATAATTAAAGAAAAATAATTAGTGTGAAGTAAACTAACCCAGCCCCTTCTCTGCTGAGTCCTTTCCTCTGAAATAACCCAGCCATGGTCTAGTCCTGGGAATGAGTGAAGTGGCACTTTGGAGAGAGGTTGCTACTCCAGCCAAAGGCAGACAAGAAAAGCAAGGTGAGCTCTGTTTTCCCTTGCTGAGTTCTCCCTGCATTCGCCTGCAGGCACAAGGTGCTCCTTTCCCCCAGCCAGCACTGCCCTAGTGCTGCTGGAGCATCCTTTCCTGCCCTCTTGGGTGCCCCAGCTGGTGTCCCCAGCAGTGTGGCTGGTGGTACAGAGGTGACACCGGTGTGGGGAGTCTGCTGCCAGCTGCTCAGCTCAGGGACAGTCTGATGTTTGAGGCCTATGCAAAGCCCCTGACTGTTTATAATGAATGAGGCCAGGCTTTACATTTGCATTCAGCCAGTAATTAGCAAAAGAGTGGGTTATGAAATGTTCTGTGGCAAAATTGCCAAGGCCTGCTCTGATGTCTGGAAAGGTTTTAAAGACAAGATTAATGAGCTAAGTGTGCTATAAGATCACAGAGAAGTTAAAAACTTAGGGCAGGTACTGGTTAATTACTCTCAGTGGAGTATGGTGTGGATGACAATGATAATGGCAGTCTGAATGGGCTGACAAATCTTGCTACTAGGCAGAGAAAATTATGATAAATGCCTACATAAAGACTTGAGTTTAGACCCTTGCCGACTTCTCATCTGACGTGCATTTTCAAGAGGTCCAAGAATTCAGAGGCTTCTTGCCCAGTTATTCTCTGCTGAACTTGTTCAAATATGAAATTAAAAACACAGAACATTTTTTTGTCTTTCTGTGGCTTCTTTTGATGATGGAATGGCTGTGAAGTACAGAAGTTCCTTTGTAGTGAAGAGTAGATTATATTTAAGCACAAAACGTGTGACGTTTCTTGTTCTATTTGTTGCAAGTATGAGTTCATGTGAATAAATTATGTGACACTTCTGTATATTGATTTGAGGTGTGGAGGTTTAGGTGAGGAGCTGTTCAGACGGATTTGTGCAGGGAAGGGTGTGCAGCAGGGACCCACACGTGCCAGGGATCTCAGCAGCACAGCCACCATTGGGGCAGCTTTACAAGCCCTCAACAGGCAGCCAAACCAGAATCCAGAGGTGCTCACCCAAAACCCCACTACTGGCTGCCCTAGGTGGGGGTGTTACAGCATCCTCCTCCATTCAGTGAACATTTCAGTCAACATACATTTTTCTGGAAAATATTGATTGTGTATTACAAAATTTTTTATTAAGTTTATCTAAGTGTCACAGATAGTGTGTGAGTGATAAAAGACCTGAGCTTTGAAATTGGATATGACTGTACCAAGAAAAAGATAGATGTATCCTAAGAGGATTGTGACTTAAAGGGATGAAGTTATCCTTGTTATATCCTGTTCCTTACATGAACTGAGCTGCAAAGCAGAGGATAACATTTTTTAAAATGTGGAAGTGACTTGAGACTCCACATTTGATTCTTACAAGTGTCTTGAACTAGTCATGTCCTTATATGCTTCAGCCTTCCAACTATGATCAAGTTTAAAAGGAGTAAGCAGTGGAAATAAAGCTCTGATAAAAGCCACCACCTCAGCTAAAGCTGCTCTTATCCTTTTCAAGTCCTGGCAGCACTAATGCCAACCTAAATGTGGTAAAACAGGGATCTGACTTCACTCCTCAGGGCAGAGCCTGACAATCATCTCTTTATACTTTGCATTATCGAGTCAATCACGTGCTCCTCTCTTCGGTCTCTGCTGAAAGCCTGGTGCAGACTTGGCTTTCACTGCTAAGAAGCTCTTGTTAGTCAGATAAACCCATAATTTGAAATGCTTACAAAAGCATTACAGCCCCTCCTTTAGCTGTAATGGGAGAAAGAGGCATTGAAGGAGCCAGGAGGATGAGATGGCTGCTGTTCCTTAGGGCCCTCCTGGTACAGTGAGCTCAGCCGCAGTGCTGGTGGCTGCTCCTTTCAGCACACGCTTTCCTGGATGAGAAAAGCAGGGTGAGTCCTGCCCTGGAGCCAGCAATTTTACTGAGCATTCCCATGGCCACCCCAGGGGCTCTTATTCAGCAGTCACCGCCTGCCAAAGCAGGGCTGCAGCCACTGTGTGCATGGAATGGGTTGTCAAACAGGGCCATTTGTATAATAAACATGATCAATTTCAAATGCTATTATCTTAGTCCCTCTCCTTCTACTCTCCTTCAGATCCTCCTGGAGAAAGATCTAGCACATTTACTATTACCTCATGCTGTTGTTTTCTGAACCTCCTGCTTTCCCTGTGAAGATCCCTGGTTTATCTCTGAGATACCTACCATTCAGTTTCCCTTACCCTCTGTCCTCTACATAATGTAATTTCAACTGCACTGGCATTCCCAAAAGAGTGAAGCTTGAGCTTTCACTGAGATTTTAATTCAAAGCAAACACAGAGCTAAGCCATGAGCTGATGTTTTAAAGTATGGTATAAAATGCAAAAATGTCACTTCTATGCCTCTCCTTCCATTTAGAAGCACCAAAACACTTTTATTTCAGCAATAAATGCCCTTTTAAAAATTATTAAGATTTTATATGTTATGTTTGGCAAAGAGGATTAATTATTCTTCCCCCTTAGTTTCTATTCAGGCAATCAAATGACATTAAGCTAGTTTGCTCTTCACTGTTTCTTTTAAAAGGAAAAAGAAGGATTTCTGTTTTTCACGTACAATGCCTAGATGATTCATGTTAATACAATTTAAAGCAATGTGAAATAAGGCCTTTCAGTAGGGATTATTGTACCATTAAAACCTGGTTTCTGTTTCCTTCATACCTGGCTCTTATACACCAACCTTTTTTTGGTATCTCCTAGTATATTTAATTTATTTAATAAAAAGGGTCCTTAAAAAGTAGTTCTAGAACTGTGGTCACTTTATTAAAGAGAATAAGATTGGTGCTTTTGGTCCCAGCCAGGGGTCTGGGTGCTTTCAGGATGTTTGCTGACACTAGAGCTCCAGCTGGCAACGAGGCCAAAGGCAAGGGGAATTCCAGCTCTCCTTCTACTCATGAGTGTGGTCCAGACTGATGGGCCTTAGAAGGGCAATGCATGGAAATGTATTTTTAATTTGATGTTATGGTATTGGGAGGGCTTGAGGGAAAGAGAGAGAAAAATAAAGATGTTGTAAGTTCCTTCTGCAGGGTCAGGAGAACCTGATTTCGTGCAAATTAAAGTCAGCAAGAGCTTGAAACCTTTTCTCTATGGCCTGTATTTTGTGAAGTTTGCTGAGAAGGTTCCATGCAGAATGGCATCCAGTAATCTTCTTGGTTAGCTCCACGGACCTGTTAGACCTGCAAAATGGATTCTGTTCTGGTTTCTTTGTCTTCCTGCTCGTTGGTAGTCACAAGGGCAGCAGTGCAGTCCACTCTGATGTCCTAGATGAAACAAACAAAACCACATCAAAAGAGAAACCCATGAAACCATATCAAAAGAAAAAATAAACTGGTCAAGAAATTATGCAAAAGAAATAAAAAGAATTAAAAATTGTAGTAAGATTGGTGGCATTTACACTTCCTCCCGTTTCACGGATCTTTGCAGAAACTCGTGTGCTACAGCAGACCTTGTGTGGGCAGCCAGCGAGTGCAGAGAGGAGGCATGATGCCTCCTGTGCTCCAAGGGCCGCTCTGCTCTGGTCCCACTGCCCAAAAGCCAAGGGCTGCTGCACCTCCCCTGCCAAGGCTCACCATCCCAGGATCTCCCTTCCCAGGATGGCTGCCTCAGGGAGAAGCAGTTCTGGTGCTGCAGAGAATCGTGCCTGGGACTCTTCCTGCAGGGACTGTGCTCTGGGGTGTTTTCTTGTCTAAACAAATGTCATTCAGGATTAAAGTGCAGTTTGGTCTCTCAGTACAGGAAAACAGGACAGATAGATGTTATTTTGGCTGATCCAGCTCATTTATGCTTGTGAAATTTAGTCACTTTAACAGGTTCTGTTAGTTTAATCTGTTCCTTATCCCACTGATCTTCCAAATAGAAAAATGCTGACAATACATCTTACTTGGGCCTTTCAAGAGATCCTTGTGAAACACTTTCATTTGCAGTGTAATGAGAGCTATCAGGTGTTATTGTTAAGGGCTGCTTCAGTCCTAGCTGGATACCAATTCACCTCTCGAGCTTGAAGAATAGTGTATTTCACTCTATATCATTTGTTCATATACGAAGAACAGACTTTGAAATAGTCTTTTTTTCATCTGCTTTTTTGTTTAGTTGGAAGGATTGACACTAGAAAAGCTCATTTCATGAAATAAGTAGTTCTTGAAGTGATGGGTAACAAAGGGATATGCTTTAAAGTGAACAGCAACACAATTCTGTAGTTATCCAGCCTGTGACATTAGTTCTATTCACAAAGTGCTGGAAAGGCTGGAGTCAAACTCCCATGCAATCTCTTGGAGGCAGGCTGTGCTCACTCCAGCATACCTGCCAAATAAATCTGAGGTATTCAGCAAAGAAAATATATGTCACTTAATCTTTTCTTCTTGGTTTCTGTCCCTTTACTTCAGTGAAATTATTTTTATCACGTACATGGGTCAGAATGCATTTATAGCTGTATGGAGGGCAACTGTGTTTCCCCTGTTCTGTGTCTTAGCAAACTGTCTCAGAAATCCAGAAAGGTATTTTTTTTCAAGAGGGGGCTTTCTGGGGTCAGCCAGGACAGCTCACAAGGTAGATGATTTTGGCCTTAATGTTAATTATGACACTCATTTGAGTACGTTGCCAAGCGTGCCTGATTGCAATTATTTCATCTTTTCATTTTGATTGGTTGGTTTTCTTTTCTTTTAATGTTTGAACAGTAAGTCATATCTGTTGCATCTTCTGTACTTAACTCCTGGCTTTGCAAGCAAATTTCTTTGCTTGCCCAAAGAACAACTGTAGCATCACAAGTCCACATCGCTGCCCTGTAATCCTCCTCTAGCTAACACTGCCACAAAAAACAAGTGATGAGAGCCAGGCTGGCAAAGTTGTCATGGTGAAAAGGGGACAAAAATTAAGGCTGCCCTTCCCTGGCAGAATCCCAGCTGGAATGCAGCACTACAAACACCATCTGCTTTCTCCTGCAAATAAGACCTTACAGAGTGCAGTGGGCCTGCCTGGTAGAGGAGGAGGGAAATTCTACCCCTGTTCATCACAGCCCCTCTGGATTTGGACTTGGCCTTTGATTGTAAGTGCAAATCATTATTAACTTTACAGCAAGTATCTAAGTCTAGAATTCGAGCTTGTTTAGCAGCCTTTCTGTTTGTGCCCATTCAGTGATATCACAGAATCACTAAAGCAGAAAAATATCTCTAAGGTCAAGTCCAATTGTTAACCAAAAACCACTCTGCATCAAAAAATCTTTTTTTTTTTTTGCAAGTTTTTAAATTTTATTTTTAAACCAACAGTCACTCTCAGCTATTTACTAAATATTTTAAAATACTCTAAGTAAACCACAGTCAAGCAAAAAACACAAACAAGCCAAACACCCCCCCTGAAAAAATCCAGAAACCAAACAAACAGAAAACCCANGTTCATCACAGCCCCTCTGGATTTGGACTTGGCCTTTGATTGTAAGTGCAAATCATTATTAACTTTACAGCAAGTATCTAAGTCTAGAATTCGAGCTTGTTTAGCAACCTTTCTGTTTGTGCCCATTCAGTGATATCACAGAATCACTAAAGCAGAAAAATATCTCTAAGGTCAAGTCCAATTGTTAACCAAAAACCACTCTGCATCAAAAAATCTTTTTTTTTTTTTGCAAGTTTTTAAATTTTATTTTTAAACCAACAGTCACTCTCAGCTATTTACTAAATATTTTAAAATACTCTAAGTAAACCACAGTCAAGCAAAAAACACAAACAAGCCAAACACCCCCCCTGAAAAGATCCAGAACCCAAACAAACAGAAAACCCATCCCTTAAAAAAAAAAGCCCAGAACAAAANCACCCATAAAAAAAAAAAAGCCCAGAAAAAAAAAAAAAAAACCCAAAACAAAACAACCAAAAAAAAACCAAAAAACCACTAAACTAAACAAAAACCAACCAACCAACCAAAAAACTACCACCACCTCACAAACAAAATCTCCCTCCAAAGTTTTATAAGAAGGGTTTTGGAAATATAAGAAACTGTCCCAGGACTACGGTCAGTGTACAAAAAAACAATTTTCAGTGTCTTAGCTCCTCAAACTTCTGAAAATTTCATCACAAAAATGTCTTTAGGTCTTAGAATTTTGTCTGCAAGTGACCACTGGTTCTTGAAAGCTTCCTGTATTCACGTTCATAGGAACAAATACATGTAGAGGTTAAAACAAGTTTTCATGTTACTTTAGGAAGCATACCTATGAGCACTGCTAGTGTCTCCATTTTTGTTGGGTAAAGCTGAGCAGCTCACTGTAATACGCTTGTTAAAAGCAAAATTGTCAGTTACTGGTGCACTACTTCTTGAAATTCATTTAAGTAGTTGATGAAACGGAACCCGTGACATTTCAGTTAAGTACCTGAAACTGGTTGAGCAGCAGCTGCTTTGACTCACAGTTTAAGGCTTTGCCATCCTGGGTCCTGCCATGCTCAGGCTCTCTCCTGGAGGGACACTAAATGTCCCTCTATGTTTCATGGCTAGAGAATTTATTTTTTGCCTATCAGTGAAATAACTGTGTCTTTTGGTTGAGAAATCATACATCTTGTCTATTATGCGCTCAAACTCTCTCTCATATTTTTTCCAATTATATATTGAAGAAACATCCTATTTCTAAGTAATTTAGTCAGTGACTGGGGATTCCCAAGCCTTTCTCTGATTTCCAAAAATCATGTAAAGTTTATGTAGTGAATGAATACATATCTCTGCTGCCTTGTATTCTTCCCAGCCTGAGAACAGGCTCTGCTCTTTTGTCCTTTCTAATCTCAAACTATCAGGAAAGCTTCTATTGCCTTAAGGCTGATATGATTTGAACTATCTTGGTTTAATCCCATTTCCCCAAAGATTTAATGTATTTTTCTTCTTCAGTCTGAAAAATTGTCATTCTTTGAAAATAATTTGTCATTAAAGCCTGGCTAAAAATTCTGCCGCATTTCTCCTCTTTAAAGTTAATGGATAAAAAGTCTCATTTGGCAAAAAATACTAAGCCTGGAATTGCTATTTTATTAAGGTCTAACTCAATTATTGTGATTGCTATTAAAATTTGAGGAGGGGCAGAAGATTTATCAGTAACTAATAGAAAATCTCTACATCCAGGCTATAATATTCTGGGTGACAAAAGCAGATATTAAAGATGTGTGAGTAAAAAAGTTGATATCAACAAAAACCCAAAGGTTAAATAGGTTATGAGTAATAGAAAATCATAGATAATTATTATTAGTTATTGCTTCAGATTAATCTGAGATACCTATATATTATTTCTTATTATTGAAAACTATATATTATTACCTAAAAGGTAATTGCCATCTACATGGAAGGAATTCACTATATACTTACATTCATATTAAGTTACCTTGTTTCACCTTTAAACTTTCTTTTCTGATATCAAAAATTCTATCCATAGAATTTGGGCAAATTTCAGTTCTTTGCACTGCACCTCATTTCATCCCAATCCATTGTGTTGTATTTGCCACATTTCCAAATTTTCTATTTTTTTTTCACTCGCCTTTCATTTTATCATATCTCCTGTCCCAAGTGCTTGTTACACTTCTCTGAATTTGGGATTTCATTTCCTTTCATGAACTGAAATTCTGCAATTCATGAAAGGAAATGAAATCTTGCAATTCCAGTGAGGATCATTTTGGCAAGCTTTGGTCCATTTCCCTGCACTTTAAGTCATGCCATGCCATTTGCTTGTTTTCATTTCAGTGCAGAATTTTCTCCTTTTTTTTTCTCAGCCTTTCCTTTGCTCGCTTTCTTCTCCTGTCTCTCCTTTTCACTTTATTTTCTCATTTCAATAATTGAATCTATAGAATTTGGACAAGTTTCGATCCTTTGCACTGTGCTTCTAGCTCTTGTTCCTTTAATTCAGTCTCTTTTGTAAATCAAGTTCACCCTGTTTCTTAAAGTTCTTTGTACCTGCTTTCTATTATTGTTTTTCTTGGCACATGAAAGTCCTTTTAAAATTTCATATATGCATTTATATCAGGTTCTGTTATTCTTCAGGGTTGTATAATTTAACTTTTTTTTTAATTGGTGTTTTTAAATGTATTTTGACATCTTATTCTGTGGTGTAATTGCCTATTTAATTCTATACAACATTAAAAAGCCACTGCATGTTGTAAACTGTCCCATGAAGGTTCCTTTGTGTGTTACATCGCTGTCTTTATTAGATCTCATGAGTCCTAGATGGATGTAGCTTTTCCACCCTGAGATTCAACAGGACCCACACAATTTACCCAGGCTGTACAGCCCCATTATAAAGAGAAACTAAACCAAGAGGCTGATTCTTCTCCAGCGCTGCTGTGTGCTTTGCAGCCAAAGTCAATGAGGGCTAAACCAATTCCGCACTCCTGATTCAGACCACAAACTTTGATGCTCTGCTAAAAATACGAGGTGCATGCAGAGCACTTCCTCCCTCTGCAGCAGCCGCAGCGCTGTGTGTCTGCAGGGCTGAGGGGCAGCAGAGCCCCCAGCGCTTCCTGCCACCGTGGAGCACATCAGGAGCTTCACTCACACTGCTTTCTTTCAGCCTCCGAGGAGATTATTTGGATGCTCACGTTTAAACACATGCACATTTTGGAAATGTTACTTGCTTGGATTTCAAAATTGCCAAGAGTAATATATCGGGGGGG
>VZRM01006770.1:770388-856872 GCA_013397955.1 Grantiella picta | reverse complement strand
TTTTGTTTTTTTTTTTTTGGTTAAGAGACCTACTTTATTTGTAGCAAAATGGATTTCACTAAAAAACAATACTGCTATTTAGTGCTCTATACTAGGCAAAATTCATTCTGCACGGTTAATATGTTCTGAAAAGTGAAGAAATTAATAACTAGCAAGGTAAAATTATTATGAAATTGCTCCCAGTTGGGCTATCTTCAAACTACAGGGAGAGCCAGCTCTGAGAAACTGATATAGTGATAGTGTTGCCAACTCCAGTTCTGGAACTCCCCAGAAGCCACAGGCAGGGATGCAGTTGTCCCACTGACCTGGCTGATGAGGCTGCTTTGGAGCGATGATCTGTAGGGAAGGGAAGGGGTGCACGGGCAGCCACTGCTGACAGCCCAGACACTCGAGGGCAAACTCAAGGACTGCCTGTAGCCAGATGGCACTTGTGTCCCAAACCCATTTCTTAGGCTGCTGGTGCATGTGCTTAAGTTAAGGCTGGAGTTTCTTAGCAAAACCCAGTATGTGATATCCCTTTTTACATCTGAGAACCCACAATCATTGTCCAACTTTTGCCGACAATTAGACACCAAGTGAAGAATTTATACCACCTCCAGTACCACCACTCATCTTCTCTCTGGCTGTTTTCTCAGCACTGGCACGTGAGCAGAACCTCCTGCAGAAGCAGTGCTGCTTGCTGTGCTTTGCAGGCTGGCCACAAACGTGTTACTGCTGGGCACCTGTGCTCTGTGGCGTGGGGCCAGACGGCTTGGGAGCAGGCACTGCTCCACCCTGACAGATGGGGATTAACGTCCCTGGCCATGTACTCTATACGTATCAAGTATTCAGGACGAGATTCTCAGACGGGGCCATCCTAGCTCTAGGCCATACTGAGTTTCTGCTGCTCGCTTAGGAGATTGTGCTGTCACTAATCTGATCCCTTACTAGTTTTCTAAAAAATCTGGATTTCTCAGAGAAGCCAAACAGCCTTGCAAGTTTGTAGTACGAGGCAGTAAGGCAGCACTGTGGATACAGATGTCTTACAAATACTTTGGGACGCAGGGGCAGATATCCTGCAGTTGGTGGGAGAGGAACAACTCCTTGGAGGTCACAAAGCTCCAGGGGTGCTCAGGACATCCCCCTGTTTGCTGATCCCAGCTCTGAGGTGGAGAATTAGGACAAGTCACCCAGCCAATACCAGGCTAAGTGATGGACAGGCAGCGTATGAGCCAGAGGTACAGCTTTTGTAGAGAAAGGATCAGTCGCTGGACACAAGTTCATATTTATTTACTACTTTGATGAAATCTTCAATCAGAACAAGATCAGATGTGCTAGAACTCGTTGTCAAGACTGTAGACATGTGTGCAATGTTTATTAATTGATAAAAAATTTATACAGTCTTGAACAGGACAAATTGAAACTTGGGTTGAATCAACTTATCTGCTAGAGTATAGTGCAAAGCACAAATGATAGTGCTAAAACACCAGTGCACTTGAGGTATTAGTTAACTATATGGCACCCGTTACAATTGTAAAAAATACTTGGTACGTGAGCTCTACTTGTTTTAGAGAAAGATTATTTTAAAAGAAGAAAATACTTTTCTCTTTTTTTTTTTCCTTATAGCTCTTCTCCTTTTCTGGCATAGTGTTTGCAGTAATCTTTTTATCTTTTGCCATCAAGAAGCGTATGGCTTAAAGTATGGATCTTGCAGACCTTGGGATTTCTTCTGCTGCCCACTAGTAGTAGCACATCTGGATTTTAGTGCAGCAAACATCAGCAATGGACTGATAACTGCTAAACTTGGTACATTCTAACTATGGAGGTCACAGAGTATAAATGAAATTGTTTTCTTTTGAAGGAGCCTAGATTCTGGATATTTTCTCAAGATGTATTATCTGTCAGCAGCTTACAAATGTTTCATGAGAACTGAGCTATATAATACATTGTGTGTCATCTTAGAAAATTTATACGGAGCCACTGTTGAGTTCCCACATAGAACAAGGCAATCAGAAGCTGCTCAATTTTTAGGTAAATAATAGATAGATAATGCTGTTCTAGACACACAAAGAAGCCTCAGTTTGTTGCAAAATGCACCCTGGAATCCAGGCTGCCATTTTCCATTTTGGCTGGTCTTCCCCCCCAGGCCCAGGCTGCACCTTTTGCTTCTTCTTTGCACCTGAGTGCAATGCTCAAAGACCAAGAAGTCCCTGTGGTTTTGTAGAATTTCTGATCATTCAGCTTGCTCTTTGTAATATTTCTGGCCCAGCAGGAACTAACGAAAGTATCACTTTCTAATAGTCTGCTCTTGGAAGACTTGTAGCCTGTTTTTTTTATGTTAATAGCTCAGTCATACCAAATGTTTTTCTACAGTGTTTTATCTTTAGTATGAGATTCTAGGTTTTAGGCAGGAATTACAGCTAATGAAAATCTAATACAGGGCTCTACTTCCCACTGCTGTGTGTGTATAATTCTTATCAAAATTCAGAAGAGTTAAAGATTTAAATGGCTGTAAGAATTTGGAGCAATGTTAGTTATCACATTTTTTTTCTCTTGGATTAAGAGGAGAGAGACGCATTTTTTTCTGACCTAGTTCCTCCATCCATTGAAAGTCATCAGGAAAAGCAAAGGGTTAGTGTTGCCTTCACTGCATATGCTTATAGTTTGATAGCATTGCACGCATTCCTTTACATTGTAAAGGCGGAAATAAAATAAATTTATGTCCACCTTTGAAAACATCAAAAACCAAATTATAGTTCTGTTAATACATCAAGAATAAAGAAATAAATATTCGTTCACAAACCGCAAACTTTGAAATTTTGACCCCAACCCTGGCAGGTTTCTCAAGATGCAACCATAACACAGAAATATTTTTGAGAGGAGTTTTGATTATCCTTGACTGCAAGTCTACATTATGTTCTTATTTTGACATAAATGGGTATTGCAGGAGTTCTTTTATGAAGTAATACAGCATTTCTCTCAAGAAATGAGATGAGAATCTGGGCCAGTCTGTCAAAATAACAGTTATTTGAGCACTCAGCACGTCATAGTAATAACTTGATTTCTCAGCCAGAACTGCTACTACAGTTATGTTCTGAGTACTGGAAAATATTGTTGTGTCTCACAAACTGGCTCCACAAATAACTGCTAAATGCCAACTCCACTGTCCCTTGATCAAAATAAGTGAAAGCAGTGTGTGACCCAAAGTGATCCATCTATATATTGTCCCTGCCTGTGTCCCAGTCCTGTCTGGTGAGCTGGAGCTCTGACATGTCCCAGAGCTTCCCTGTCCTCTGCACCATTGTTTGTAGCTGGGTCAGCTGCTGTGCCCCCCTGGCTGCCACCAGGCCTTTCCCTTTCCCATAGCTTCCCAGTCATGGGCAGCTGGAAACCAGGTGGTGTTGGTGCCTCTTTGGTGCGTGGGTCCCAGGTGGGAGACACGGCAGCAAACAGCCGTGCCCTCAACACTTGGAGCTCAGCAGAACAGGGGGGAACTGGAGCACCTTCACCATCTGATTTTATCAGACTATTTTGGTAGGTCATGCACACACAGGAGGGGTCCCTGGCCTGAATGTGGGTTGGAAGAGAAGAGGGAAAACCCATTGGGGCTGAATCTTTCTGCACTCCTTCCTGCTGTTCTAACCAGGAAAGCAAATGTTGCTATCAGTGCTGAGTGTACTGATGTTTTCTTCTGGGGAGGTCACTCCAGAAGTACTTCACAATCCTGTGTGGAGGCATTTACCATTTCAGTTCAGTAACAGATATTCTAGAAACAGATTTTTTTTCCAGCATAATTAAACAAAACTACCCCCTGCATGTGTTGCACTGCACAAAGGTTCACCAGGACTCTTCAAGTTTGTGTCTAACCTGCAGCTCCCAAGCCACTCCCCAGTAACCCAACAGTCAGACTGAATAGTGATGGCCAAAGTGATAACTGATGACACAGAAGTGAAGCAAGGACAAGAAGACAGAAATGTTAATAGAACAGATCTTTCTTTGGCTTGTTGTGGGGGTAGCATCCTCAGCATGGAGCTGCAGGCTAGAAATGGACTGGGGGCATAGAGAAGTTTCTCTCTATTCTCATCTTAACACTTGCTAATATAAAAAATCTGCATGTTTCAAAACTTGCCTCTAACTCATATTTTCTTGAATTACTGAGGAAGAAAAGATTTTGAAAATTAATACTGGCAAAAAGTACCAGTGGGTAGAGCAGATGCTGTGATCCTTTGCTCCTAAACAGTCTGCTTTTAATGGCAGTCAGGATTCAGCAGAACTTCTTTCAGTGACAGATTTGGCTGCCACATGAAGTCTGTTATACTTTTCTTTGTACACTGAGAGGTCAGTTGAAGTCCCCAGGATCACAGTATAAATCTCAAAAACATATTTTCAATTACAAGTTAAGCTAATTAATACAATACTGTCCCATGAATATTTATTGGCTCTTGAGACATAGAAGATAGATATCAATAAACCTGGAGCAATGTATGCTGCTAAAGAGCAAATTGTAATTTGTGTTTTTCCTGCCCAAGAGATCCAGGTTTATTTTCTTATCTGGAAGTGAGATGCTTCAAAAGACAAGGCAAAATAGATTGAAAGGTCTGAATAGTCAGGAATTTCATTTATATATTCAAAATCTGTTTTGCACTGTATCAGTCTAGTCGACGTATATATAAATACAAATTAACATAAATAGGAGAAAAAACATTTGCTAGTTATTCGATTTAATTTTATTTTACCTATTTTTATTATTTCTAAAAGGTAGCTGAGGACAAAAGTGGCCCTGTGATCCTTAGCTGATAAAGAAAAAGCTGCTGCTGAGTCTGTAAAACTGGTATTCAGAATTCAAGCTTCTGTTGATTTTTTTTCCCCCTTTCAGGTGCATCTACTATGTCTTAAACTGTGTCACTAGGGGGTTTTATAAAGCTAAAGATAATTAAGAGGCACATAAAACTGTGATATTGGTGTAAACCCCATAAACCTGAAGGGTAGCAATGTGGCTCATCAGCTGCTTTGTCAGGAATGGCAATTTTCAGAGGATTGTGAATCATTTTTTGGCACAGATGGATAAGATTTTTTCAAGACAAAAAAGAGGGTTTAAACAAACTAAAAGACCTAACCTGAATAGATATGCTTTCACTGCTGAAGGGGTTGCTGTACTTGTTTCTGGTCTGAGGTTGAAACAGTCTCCCAGAGTGTGAAAGGACGCACAAACGCACAAAAAAGCCACCAAAAATACCCACCAAACAAAACAAAAACAACCCTGAAAGCAAAGTTGAAATATAAAAGTAAATAGTCTAGGCTCACTATCCAAACTGAGTGAGGCGCAAGGAAGAAATGCTGCAAATACAGGAGGAAAAAACTAATTCTGTTTTTCCTTGACAGTATACCTTAATTGTAAACTAAAACGATCTCAGTTCTTTATGGAGTATTTTCTAAAGTGTTCCCTGAAGCAATAAAAAATTCTAATAAATTCAAGGATAAACTACAGACTGTGGAGTCCACTGCAAAAGGTTATGGGTGGTCCATATTTCTGTTACTAATTCCTTCCTCAGATCAGATTGTTCAAAGCCCCGGGTCAGACAGGCTTTGAGCAATCTGATCCTGGTGAAAGATACTCCAGCATATGGCAGGGGGGTTGGAGAAGAACTTAAAGGTTTATTCTAACCCAGACCATTCTGTGATTCCACTCTTAATACTATCCTACTGATTCTGCTAGAGGTATTTGAGTTACTATACTGAAAAAATGTGAAAATCTGGATTTGCAGACAAGTGTACAAGATCTCTTTACCTCTCTACCTTGCACTAGGTCAAATATTCATCAGTGCCAGAGTAGATCCTGTGACAACTCCAAATTCCACATTTTCAACATGCTGGGAAATAGTTTAATGGATGTAAAATGTCTACTCTTCCTTTCTTTTCCCTTCCTTAAAAAAAAAAATTTAAATATATATATATATATGTATGTATATCCTAAAATCTCCAGGGTCTGCATCTGGAACAGCTTGTTCCTCATGTCAGTGGCTTGGGATGAAGCCATGGGGTTCTGACTTGGTGACAGCCTTGTTGCACTATTGGTGCAGAGGAAAAGAGCACTGGTCACTCCTATGAGGGACACAGCTTTAATTGGCAAAAAACCCTCTTGATTGCATGTTCAGTAGACAGAGCAAATTTCTGTGTTCTTAGGAATTAAACCTTATGACTGTGGCTGTCTGAATATATAAAAGAAGACATTTGGCAATTTTACTGAAATCATAAACTATGTATATTACATTGATAACACTAATTGTTACTTGAGGGATTTATTAGCCAAAGTAGTTACTTTTCTTGAGTATCCAGGATTCAAAACTCACTGATAATTTCTGCTTGCACATAAACCTCAGGGGTTATGAAATCTTATTAATTGGGAAAGTGTAAGACACTGTCAAGCCATGAACATAACGAAGATGTTTCTAGTAAGACACTCCTGGGATACAGATCTGTGCATTTCAACGAGCTGAAAACTTTCTCTAGCAATTTCTCTTCTGTGAGCAATTACTATTTAATTCATACCACTGAGCTTCCTCAATCAACAAATACAAGTGTGATGAGATCATGGGACAAATGAGTATATTAAAGATCAAGAGAAAATGGATAATTTTCAAATTACTCTGAATTTGAGAGAGACAGACAGTGAGAAAGCTATTCCATATGTCAAGATTTCAGACGTACCATTTTTCCAGCAGCTAAATGATTTAGCTCCCTAAATTTTCAACCACTCAAGCGAACACCCATCGGCATGCAGGTGTGATATTCTGCTGTTTTGCAGTGTAAACTGTGATTCCCAGGTACAGCAGTGCTGGCAGCCTTAACATCATTTAAATGCAATTGTGGGCTCCTCTCTGCTTGTGACCAATGGGGTCTGTGTGGTCACAAGCAGAGAGGCTGCATGTCTTGGCAGGGCTGCTGCTGGCATCCTTCACACTGGGATTATTTTAGATTGCCTGCAATGAATGTGTTATTTTCCATTTGTTAACACATGGGGACTTGTAACTCTGACAACTGAGAAAAATACACTCATTTATATGGTGATTACTCTTGTTTTCTCTGATGCAATCTGAAAACACACTCTTATCTTTACCTCCTCTCTCGCGCCTGCATGGTCCTAAAATTGGCGACAATTGCAGTACTAATTGTATGATGCATTCTTTGGCCACAAGGGAAACAGTTCACTAGTATTTTTTATTACAGATAGATCCGTAATATGGATTTATTAGAAATTTCAGATGTGAAAATAAAGATAATCCATATACTTTCTTTTAGCGGCATAGAGAAAAGCAGAATTATAGCAAAATAAACTTTTTTTTTCCTTTACTTTGCTTAGAAAAATTATTTTACACCTGTTTCTGGCTGGAGTTAGGTAAGTTAAATCATTACAATAAAAACCCATTGGGACACTGAGAGTATAGTATAGTAAACTGAGCTACCTGAGAGAGCTGGTGCAGTGCCGTCTGAAATAGGCAACCAAAAGTGAACCTTTGTGCCCCACTACTCAAAGTTCATGAGTAACAATAATAAATTCCTGATAACAATTAATTCTTTATTGGAGCTGTCAGAACAGAGAGGATGCATCTAATTTAAGAAATTAAAATTAAATTATAAAAAGTGAACTGATATCTGAATCAATATTGCTTATTTGATTTTGTATTTCAATCACTTTGTCTCATATTCCTAAAGGCCACTTCATAGCAAAGTCCTTTGTAAATTTTTTTTAAATAGGTCTTAGAATTATTTCTTTGGTTTATTTTGTTATGTGTGCATCTGGTGATTCCTGTATATGCCTTCATCATCCTGAGGTTTGGCCAGTGCAGGGAAAGATCCACACTGACCTGCATGGAGAGAGTGGCCACAGGCCACTCTCAGGGATGTGGGAGTCCCTGTATTGCAAAAGACAGGCAATAATCGCAAAAATGAGGATTTCCATCCCAACAGCCCCACAATAGGTTTGTTCCTAGAATTTAGTGTGCCTTTTGGCGGGAATAATCTGAAATTAGTGTTTTTCACGATGGGCTGGGACGCTCACAGGTCACACTGCAGTGGTGCTACTGAGTATCTGGATGGAGTTGAAAGTGCCACTTTCGAGCTGCTAATCACTGAGTGGCTTGGGCTATGATTTCACTACAAAAGCTTTTCTTTCTACCTGGTAGCAGAACAATTATGATCACTATAGATTTTCAAGATAGCTCCTCTGATAACAAGAGATTAAAAAGGCTTAATGTGAGTCCCATGGTAGAGTTTGCTTTATTTTCCTTTGGTCCATGAGAGCTTTAATTTGCTGACTCTTATCTCATGCTGAAAGACTCCTCTTTTCTGTGGGCTCTGGGGGTAGGGGAGGATGACAGTTCTGAGGGAGTTGCCTGCAGGCATCATTTCTCAGAAGTTCCTGTGGTTGCAGTTTTACCTGTTGTTTCAATGCCTAACACCAGGAGTTAAAAGAAACCCATTCCTCTTTGAAGGTGAAAGAAGTCTTGTCTCATGCTTCTTGCAGGTTTTTATCTTGCTTCTGTCTTCAATATGCAGAACAGGAGCCTCTGTGCATGCTGGAGTCCCCTGGCACAATTTCATGCCTGGCAAAGTCTTGCAGACTTCCTGTTTGATGATTTCCACTGTAAAATCATGAGTCTGTGCAGCCCTCAGGATGGCTGCTCTGTCACACTGGGAGGATTGTGTTCTGCTGAGGTCTCCATGGGTTTCAGTAGTTCTGTCAGACACTTTTAAGACGTGCCCTTGCTGCTTTGTTGAGAGGCATGTGCACATCAGCTCAATCAGCTCGAAGTCATTAAGCCAGGGAGGGAACACATCCTTGATCCTTTCCCAGGAAGTCTCCAGCAGCCAGCATCTCTCTTTGACCTGTGTTGAACTTGTTGGGATACTTACATTAGCCCTGATCCCAGATTTTTTGAAAAGTTGATTTTGTTTGTGAAAGTAAAAGATGAATACTGCTTCATAGTGCTCCTTTCTTGCCCAAGAGCAGTAGGCCCTTTGTGTGCAAGGCTTCTCAGGGGAAGGACTACTGTGGCTGTTCTAAAAGGGCTTTAGGGGCCTTTACTGGCCAGAAGAAAACTCATTCAGTGTCCCTTCCCCAGCTTCTCATCTCGCAAGACAGAAGAGCTCTTAGCTATCCCATCTTATCCCATCTCTTGATGTCACTTAGCTGTGACATCAGTCACATTTCTTCTTTCTTAGCATTTGTAGGGCTTTCTTTTCATTACAAATTTTATTCTTGCCTCCCTGTGGTCCCTTTCCAGGACTTTGACTTACTCATATTCAGTATTTTTACTGGATTTTGCGTTTCCAGAGTGCCTTGAAGCTTATAAACTCCCCACAAAGACTTTTACTGACATTTTTCACAATGGTTAGTGACAGATCTGGGAGCATGGTGTAAGAATTCAGTTTGATATGTTGATATTGCTCTTTAAGATAAGCACAAGCAT
Source organism: Grantiella picta (assembly GCA_013397955.1). Classification (NCBI taxonomy): domain Eukaryota; kingdom Metazoa; phylum Chordata; class Aves; order Passeriformes; family Meliphagidae; genus Grantiella; species Grantiella picta. The sequence goes on along the minus strand of VZRM01006770.1, from coordinate 847,423 downwards.
TGTAAGCTACTGCAGCTGATTTGGAGCCATTGATGAAAAAATGAAGACTTTAGTCTGGTCCTATTAGAAATGTTTCAAAAGCTATTCAATGTTGCTAGTCCTCTGTTCCCAGAAAGAGTTTCTCAGCAGTGTTGCTTTTCCTCCCATTCTCTGTTTATCAAACCCATCTAGTTTTTGGTTTGCCCTATATGCCTGTACCAAACTGCTGTACTGAGCAAGGGTCAGTGTCTCACACTAAACTTCAGCATAATAATTGCAGGAGATTGGCTGTTTCTTTTCCTTGCTATGGCTTGGACTTCCTGGTGGTTTAAAGCCATGATTTTTGTTGTTGTTGTTGTTAGTATTCTGTTCATCATAAGCTAAAGTGCCAGTCCAATCCACCCCTTTGGTTAAAGTCTAACTGAGGAAATTATACCATATATAGTCTTAATATATCTGATATTGGACATTGTCATCAGATAGCATCCCAGTGCATGACTCCCTTTACCCTGACAGTGGTTTTCCCAGGGCTACCCTGAATAATTCATTTTTCTGATTACTTCTGAAGGAACCATAAGCATCAAGACCTGATCTTTTCATTCTTGTTTGCAGCTAGCTCCGATGTATCTACTGGCTATCATCCTGCTCCTCTCCACTCTTCTCCTCTGGAGCCCCAACAGCTATGTTTGTCTGCTGTGTTGTTTTGCAGAGTTCAGGCAGTTGACTGTGACTAATTTTTCAGCTACTGCACTATCACGTTACAGCATTAAATATACGCCAATTATGTTTTGAGCAATTTTCTGTGGGTATAATATTAGAAGAGGAGAAAGGAGTCATTCTCTTCAAAAACACCGTTAACCACCTGTGAAGGGAAAATTCCCCAATGCACGTGGAGTTAAGGGTAAATCTGAGGCTATGTGAACTAACACCTGCTGCTTTCCAATGCATGTGTGGTCAGCAGCTCAGGTAACCCTGGCACAGAAAGTTGCTTTTTGTACATTTTTTTTTGGTCTTCTGTTAGACAACATAACATGATCTGTGCAAGGTAAAGTCTGAAAGCAGGCGCTGAGCCCATAAATAGGATCTTTGCAGCAGTGTTCAGTGGGTGGGTAATTTAAGCAGAAGACAAGAAGCACAGCTGATGGGATTTGTTTGCTTCATGTGCCCATGTGTCTGTGGGGCTGGAAAGCACAACTGCTTGTGCTTTGTAGCTATTGGTGTGCCCTCACCTTGTCATGTGAATTTGACTTCACGCATGCTGATTTTTCTGATAAAAACTCCTGACATTTTTGTATTTTGCTTGTTACAACTGCCACATCTTTGTTTCATTGTGTTTGGCAGCTTTCACAAATGCATTTAGCCATCTGTGGTTGTAGACCAAATACATGCCTTTTCTTTGCATGTTATCATCAACATTACTGTGACTAATCTTTAGAACTGGTTCCTGCATCATTCTAAATAAACAAATGAGAGCAGTTGTAGCTTGCAGCTATCAAAATTCTTTTGTGGTTTATTTAATAAGAACTGATATGTTTTTACAGTTTGAAGAATGGAAAGAGTAGTACTGGAAAACCCCTGTTACATTAATGGGTTGTACAGATCTGCACTGTGATCTGTTGCAAAATTAACACAGGCAGTTGGTAATGGCTTTCAATGCCATGGCAGAACAAGCAATACATCTTTAATAAACTGTTTGTTAAATGATGTAGTCCAAACCTATGCTTATGTTTATCCATTGTGATCAGGGAAAATCACTCTCTTCAGTTCAGTTTAAAGAATGTACTGGGTCTGGGAAAATGGAACAGATTTGGAAATTGTTTGTAGTTAATGATGTTTGTTGATTCAGCTAGATCATTATTACAGGCAAATTCCTCCTAATTGGCATTCAGTTAGGGAAAGGTTCTGAAAATGTTTTAATCTGATGAGGTACTTTTGGCTTTATTCCTGTATTTAAAATCTTTACCTGTTTTGGAGGCTGGAGTATCATATACTTTTACACAAACCCAGGTATTTACTTACAGGCACAAATATAGGGCAGAATGTATGCAATACTTATATCAAGACAAAAATACTATCATATTTAAGTTATTCTCTGCTTTAAAACCTCACATGACCAAAATTAATTTGTTGTTGTTGAAGTGACTTCAAAAATCAGGAGAATGCAATGAAATAACATTTTTATTACCCATCGAAGAATATATGCATTCACATTTGAGAAAGCCATTATAGAAATTTATTAATATTTAAATACACTTTTTTATAAAAGCAAGCTTAGAATAATCTGTTTTAGAAAATGCATTTTCTGATAGATACGTAGATCAGCCACAAATTTGCAATCTTCTGTTTGGCAGATGCCATCTTTTTAAGGCTTTATCAGTGATCTAGGTTAAACATGTCACATTTGGGTCTACTTCCAGAAACAGGGAGATTTCTGACTGCAACCCACCTTTAATATAATTTCACCTCCAGGAGGTGAGGGCCCAGCTTTGTGCAGAGACAGCCCCAGGAGGCACTGGAATAGCAATAACAGGAGTACTAATAGCTCAGGGCATGAGGAATGATGGCACATTTTTGGGTGAGGACACTGCTTGGTGGTATATCTGTAGGATCTTATTCTTCATGGGTTGATGGAGAAGGGATGGGTTAAGGGAGAGAAAAACCCACACACCTGACCTCTAGAGCTTCATACATTTCCTGAAATGTGCAATCCCTGCCAAACAGAGCTTCCTAACAACCTTTCCTGCCCAGGTAATCCACCCAAGCTACACTGTTTTAATGTTAATTCTTTATAAACACGGATTGATAAAAATAGGTTCCATTTTTTTTCTTTCTAAGTGGTTCAGCCAAAGTGAACACACTGATCTGGAGAAACAAAACATCAATGTAAAGTGAGAAATAAGATCAAGGCAGGACAATCAAACCAGTAGGTTTGTATCCAGAAGGAAATGTGACTACATTTGTACAAAGCCCCTGACTTCCAAGGTCAGAATGACCTAAAGTGAACCACCTTTTAACAATGCACATCAAAAGCAAGGAAGACAGCATGAAGAGGTGTTTGCTGGGGACATTTCAAATAGCCACCATATGTCACAGTCACAGCACTGACAGCGAAGGACAGAGACATGGCTTTAGGCCACAAGAGAGGTAGGGCTTTCCTGGCATGCAAAAAAAGGATCATGTGAAAATCTACATGTTTTGTAGTTCAAAAAGAAATAATGCTGTGGAACTTTTAAAATACATATTGTGTGCTTTTCAAGCAGTGAAGCATAACCTCCAGCCTCTACAAGACAGTGTGAACAATTTGGTTTCCATCAAAGGGAATAGCAGGCATATCTAATGGCCTTAAACACTGTTTGGATATAAGAAACAATATCTTGGCTGTTCCTGAATTACATTTGTATGTATTGGCTGACATTTAGGAATGGATGTCCAACAAGCTGCTAGCTCTGGAGCTTACTCTCTGCATGCCAGCTGGAATGCAAGCAGAGTTTCATCCCAGTAGCCCATAGAAAGGGGTGCTGCATACTGCTACCTCCTGTCAACACAGTGACACAAAATCGAACAGTAACAGTGGAGCAGTGGATCAGATACAGCACCAGACCTAACACTGTCTAGTGGGAAAGAAGCTTTTTGAGAAATACAGTGCAAATTATTTAAGTACTTCTTCCTCTTGCGTTGTCATCTAACTGTAAGAATCCAGTGGTTGCACGCAGTTGCAAGAGTAAGATGTACCCTGAATAGTTGTCTTCTAAATTGTTAGCAGCTTTGCCCACACTAACTCAGATAATCTGGTAGTATTCAGGTGCACAGTCTTTCCTTTGGACTGTGTTAAGGGATATGAGGGATTTTTTCTAGAGTTGGCCTCCATGGGGTGTTTAACTGCCAAAAGCTAAAGGCTGTATTTGCAGTGGATTTGTGAAGGCACATATACTTTGGAGTAGATTTGGAACTGGAATTTGATGGACTGATCATTTTAATGCTTTTTATCGTTAACATCTGGACTAAATTTAAGTTTGCATTTTGGTTTCTTAATATTGAGAGTCTGCTTTAGAGAGCAGCTCCTACTGTTTCCAGTCTTTCACATTTACTCAGCTTCCTAAAATTTGACCTCTTTCATTTGGGAACCTCTCACTTGGCTCTCTACTTTTCGATGTCAATCTGCATTTCATTATCATATTAAAAAAAAAAATCTTCTTTATCAGGTCTTCCACTGAGGTCTAATGCCTTTTTACTAAACTCATGGGCAGATTTTGAACTAATATTTTGAATCTAGACAAGTTCATATCTGCAGTCTATTTTTCATCTGTTTAGAAGGAAATAAAAATCAACAAATAGCAGATCCTACAGGGGTTTGAAAATCATTGTAGACTATTGATTTTCTCCCAACAGAAAAGTAGTATGTTAGCAAGCACCATTCAGCATTACAAAGTAATGGAAATGGATTCACAATTAGCTTTTTAATTCTTCTCCTTGGCACAGAAAATGCATTTTCCTGGTGTGCAAGGTGTGAGGAACAAGCCTTGTTACCTGCAGTCGTTCCTAAGAAAGAGATGTAACTCCACACCACATGCAACACTAATTCTCCTGCTGATGGAGGAGGTTAGACACCGTTCTCTGCCTTCTTACAGTGAAAATATGAAGTTCATTTGAAAGTTCTTTGAGTGGTGCTCTTTCAGCACACCAGACCTGGGTCTCTGTGGGGCTCCCCTGCTAAAGTATCCTGTGGTGTTTTAATCCAGATATTCTTCTGTAACCGTGAGATAGTGGCACTCTGAAAATTTACCTCTCTTCTTTCTTCAGCTTTATGTTCCTTCAGACAGTGCCAATGCAGACATATTTTTCATGTCACCATTATGAAACATTCTGAAAAGTGTTCTGTTTTCTTTAATGAGTGAAGAAGAATTTATGATTTCCCCTTCATCAAGCAATGCATGTGCTGCCTTAAATCACAATTTGATAGATCTCTGAATGGCATGAGTAATTAACAGCCCCTTAAAGGATCTTTGTAATAACCAGTAACATCAAAGGGTAGGAATAAACCAGAAAATAAACCAATAATTAAACCAATAAATCTTTTAAACATAAGTGGATTAAAAGCTCCTTTGAAAGTAAGCATGTGCACTAGCCAACATATAAATGATGGACTTTGTCCAAGAAACTCATATGTTGCTGAAGAGAAGATGCAACAAATGTCCATCCCACAATGGGATTAGTGTTGGTGGGTTTATGTGATAAGAAATACATATTCTGCCTGGCAAGCATTCAGTAGCAAAATGCCCCTGTGGTTTGAAACCATGCTGGTCAGGCTTGTGTATCAGGCACTAGTGCAGATCAGGATGAGCAAGTCTGCAGAGCACTACAGTTACTGCTGAAGACCTGACATCCTTATTGAGCATTTTTCATTATTTTATTTGGACTTGTATGAACTTATCCAGTGTGGTGAACCTCTGTTGCTGTCAGGAGTATTGTGGATGTTCTGCTGGAGGATATCTCCCAGTTGTTTTATCCACTTTGTGTATTTGGACACTGCTATATGAAGCAAACATGAGGGCAGCAGAGACTACAGCTAGGTTCAATTTGAATCATCTCTCCCCGTCTGAGCTAAAACAAGAACAGAGACATGCACTTCAGTGAGAAAGAAGGACAGGAAAAAATGCCCTTAAATACGTCCTGCTCTCAGGATGTCTTACTGGGCATCACACTTTCATTTGGGGGTTATAGCTGCAACCTTGGCTGCCTGTATTGCTTGGGTCATGTCAGGGGGGGAAATACAAGGTTTTATTATTAGATGCTATCTAATACTGGGCTCAAGGTCACTCACATCCTGATGCCACATGGCTGAAATACAGGGATTGCCCCACTGCCAGCCCCTGGTGACAAGTGCACTATCATGCCCTGGGCAGAGGCACCACTGCACTGCACAGGAGCTGGCTGAGACAGGCTGCACAGTGAATTTACAGACATTTCCTGTGATAGAGCTGAAAACCTCTCAGGAAGTGTTGTCTATGTATCAGTATTCTGTGAAAATCTGAAACAATGCTGCAGGAATATGTTTGAATCTGACAGTGCAAACTTTGTTTTTTTTTAAAAGGATATTATGGTATTGATATTCCAAAGTTGATATTGTATCTAGAAGTAAAACTCTATGTGTTATAAAAGACTCAAATGACTGGATAAATATTGCTAAGCGCTGCTTAGAGAGTGAAATGCAGAGCTGGTGTACACCCACACATAAATAAAAATGCTGTCTGTTGGGAGTTCTTTATTGTGTTTAGCAGAGAGCTATAAATGCACATTTGAATAGGGATTTGTATCACTATCTTATGTTTAGATCTCTGAATGTACAGAAATCAGAGCCTCACAAGCTCAGTTCGCTCTTGGATGGTTGAATACATTCAAATAGTTTTCTTACAGTCTTGTTCAAAAATTAAATTGAAAATCTCCAACTAGCTTCTTTAGGATAGCCCACAAAGATTATAGAGCTTTGGGTCCAGGAATGACCATAGCTGCAATTTCAGAATAAAAACAACAGTGCCATTTTACTAGGCTCCACACGTGGAGCACAGTTGCAGTCAAAGGTGTTATTTTGGTCTGTTTTGTTAAAAGAGATCTAGATAAATTCATGACAAAACTTTGCCAATAAATGAGCCATTTCAAGACACAGACTTGGCATGTAGCCTAGCCAGCTTGCAGTTGAGAGTCACGTATTACAGAGATACTCAAAGGGATTCTTTTGTTTCTTTGTGAGTCAAATGTGCTTTCCAATCCTTCCTGCAGCAACTCTAGAGCTTGTAGGCTTTGAGAAGAAATTTTAGGATGGTCCCAAAGAGTTTAGATGAAAATAAATCTGTCTGAAAACAATAAATGAGGCTGTTTAGATATGTTTTCCAATGTGTTTCTTTTTTCCTCCATCAGTGAAAATTGCAGACAGTTCCTGCAGTGTATTCTCTACAAGCCATTTTGCAGTTTGGTGCTTGCTTCTTCTGTTTGCTGCTTCTCTGGCTTTGATATTTCTTTTATGAAAGTCCACAGAATTTCAGTATCAAGCACAACAAAGCAACTATTTAAAGTGTAGATTTTCCCCTCATTGTCTTCATTCAAAGTATGGCCAAATATCAAGATAAGTTTGCAGATCTAATTTTTATTCCTTCAGTTCAAAGTCTAAACTTTCTTTAAATGTACATGCTTACACTGACACTTGTCTTACAAAGTTTGCTTTTGATCAGCCAGTGCAAATATACAGACTATGACACAACTTATCATAATTTTATTCAGCAACTAGAATTGGCAGTTTAGGAGAGAAAAGAGGAGGATTTGTACTATGTAAAAATGTATACCCTGTATTATTGTATTATGCATTTCATAAAGTAGGAACACATGGGAGGAAAAGAATGCAGAAAAATATACAGCATTGTTTGAAAGACTGTAGCAGACCAAGGTGTATCACCTCTAAAATAAAAATGCCCTAATATAAATCTATTCTCTTTTAGCTGGATTCGTGGATGTGTGTGGTTTTCTGGCAGGAACCTTAATCATCTAGCCCTGGTTTTGCTGATCACATATATGTGGGGCCATTCCTGGCTGTGCTCAGTCTCTCCTCACTCAGCACCTCTGGGAGGGCTGCAGCCCAGCCTCAGTGCATGTTGCATTGTCCTCCATTCTCTGACCCCTCAAAGAGAAGCAGTTCAGCAGCCTTGCAGATTTTTTTGTTCTGGGACCTCTGGGTTTGTCTGGTTTGCTACAAGTTTATATGGTGAATATGGACTCATGCATGTATGCATGCATGTTTTCCTGCACATGAAAAAATGATGGGAAATAAGCTAAACCTTCTTGTACTGATCTGCAATACCCATGGTCTGAAGGGTGTTGTGTTGGCAGACATGGTCCCTGGCCCTGGCCCCATGGAGGATTGAGCAGAAAACTGAGCTGGGCATCAACAGATCAGTGGAGAGAAAGGCGCCCTCTCTGAGGAGCCTGCTGAAGTCTCTGCTGCTGAGTAGATGGCTCTTGTGTTTCATCCCAGCTAGAGTTTTTCCATTCCCACGGCTCCATTTTTATGGAGAAGAAATGTCAATAATAAGGCCTTGAGTTTGTAAAGGCACAGATCACCATTACACACAGAGGAGAGGGCTTTTTTCTCCTGTGCCTGAGTGTGCTTTTTCTGCATGGTGAGAGTTGTGCTCTGCAGTACATCTGATCCGGGAAAGGTGCAGGCTATTTGTGGGCACTGTAGGAGATGCAGGTGAATGAACATAACTGTGAATCAGGTGTCTCCTCTGTTCCCTTCTAGTCTTTCAGGTGGACATAGGCCTGTTTCACTGGATAAGAAACAGGGAAACCAAATGCAAACCACGAGATCCAAGAGCAAAAGTCCTTTTGCCACATCAGGGAAAGCATCTCAATCATATCAGCAGGGTGAAGCCCACTTCAGGCCACATGATACAGGGATGTGCACTGAATACAATCAGAAACACTTAGAATTACATGGTGCCTTGCCAGCTGAGGTGACTCTACAGGGTCCCATGGGTGCCTGGCAGATGCTGAGGGCCCAGTGAGGATTGCAGCTGCCTGCTGTGGGTGTGCAGTGTCAGCAGCAGCTGAGCTGTGTCTGTCCCCATCAGGGTACCTGGCTCTTTCTGTCCCTGAATTGCCAGCCAGAGCCTCAAGCGTAGGTGCCTTTCTAGAAAGGCAATCAAGCCTGTGTGTGCACAAGGGTAATGTTTTCTCTCTGACCTTTTCAAGCTCCCAGGAGAGATGAAAATAATTGAATCCCTGCCAGGGGAAGGGTTTAAACTGACATGACAATTCTGGGATTAAGCAGCTGCCTGCCAATGCTTTTGGTAACCTAAACTGCATCTTCTTCCATTCGTTTTCCTGTCCTGGGTCCTTTAGGACTACTCTTAAGAAAAAGCTTAAATTAGCTTTGGTTTTGTCCTTTATAAAACCTACTGTTTCTTCGATGTTTGAGCTCTTCTAAATGGATAAAATTCAATCTTGCTGTGCAACTAGGACAATTCCAAAAGAGAGGGAGAGGGGAAAGAATAATTTCTGTGTCTCCTGAGGTGTATGGACCCCAATGTCCTTCACTGAGACAGCCAGTGAGGAGTTCCCACTCTGCTGGGGGGAAGATCCCTGCAGAAGGGCTGAGGCAGAGCCAGATACCTACAAGGAAACTCAGTGCCCGAGCCAGAGGCACCGCTCATGGTCATGATTTGCCTTGTCCTCCTTGTGCCTAGTGCCGATTTGGCAAGGAAGAGAAGCACATGTCAATGATGAGCCCACGCTGTGGACTGCTTGCAGGGTGTAGTGTGCTTGCTACAGAATTGGAAGATCTGTCTCCTTGCTGAACTCTGATTTGCATGTCAGATTGCAGGCTATATTTCCTTCTTTATTTCAATAGTAGAGATGCCTTAAAGAGGTCTATTTTAAAATAAAGTAGTTTATCTCCTTTCTTTTGCTTAAAAAAAGGTAAGAAGCTATGAACAAGTATGATTTTTCTTTTTTAATGCTTTTATTTTAATGCTTTTACTTTTTATTTATGTGTTGATTTTTTTCAAGTTATGAATAGGAAATGCTGTTGATCAATCTTTTCTGAATAACTTTTGCATTTTCCATGGATAAATAAAAAGCCCTACAGGGAGACAGCACGGCGTGGTAGCTTGTGCAATAGCCATGTACCAGCACAGATCTATCACCAGCTGCCTTAGTTTCTCCCCCTGTTAAATGATACATAACTGCAACTCCTGTGAAAGTTTGAGAACCTCAAAGTGGTAGAGGCAACAGCTGTAGTAATGGCAGATGGTATGTGGTTTGTCAACACAAGTAACTTGGATACTTGAAGGCTGTATTGCAAGGGTTGCCTGGGAAACCTGTGTAGAGCATGATGGGTTTGTAAAACCCACTGTGCTGACAGAGTATAGCTCTGTATATACGGAAAAAGAACAAATTTCCTACCAGCCCTCAGCCAGGGTAAGAAGGTAACTGGGACACCAGGGCACATTGTGATGAGCAGAGTCACACCCATATGCAGGCTTTGTGTTTCTGGTGTGCAGCTTGAACCGTGGACAGTCCCTCTTATTACAAGCAATTGCTTATGGATTCTTTTTCTTCATGAATGCTTAATACAAAATATAATTAGACATGGCAGGTGAATGCCAGGTCTGGAATTAAGACCTGAGCTTTCCTGACTGATTTTAATGCTCGTATTACCAGACACTGGGAAGGTTTGGAAGTGCTCTTGGCACAGGCAGCTGAACACCTTGGCTGGCACAGGGAGCAGCTGCCCTGCTGGGAGCCCATGTGCTGTGCAGGCTAGGAGGCAGGGCTGGGCCAGTCACTGCCAAAAACTGGCCTCTGCTACAGCACTACCAGTCAGGAGAAGGCCTTGATGTTGTACTGCTGAAACTGAAGTTGTTATTTTAATGTTTCCTTTATTTATTTTTTGTTGTGCAGACAATTTGTTGCTGTAGGGAGCAAATAGGAAATAGGTATGAGTGCAATGTGATTGTTCCTTGTGGGATAAGGCTGATACACTTGGTTTTCTATTTTTCAAATCTCTGAATATGTAAAGATGTCAAAAATGTCGTTAGGGAAAAAAACCACCCACCCCCCCGAAAAAAAAAGTTCTGTGTTAAAACAAACTTGAAATACTAAGCTCCATTTTTATATCTCTGTAGCTGAAACCAATACTCTCACTCACCCCAGTAAAGGCCATGGAGAGCTACCTCTCTGATTGCCCATCACAGAATTAGGTTTCTTTCTGAAAATGTTCTGTGCCATTGCTCATCCATATGCAATCAAGTTTATCATGGGATGAAAAGTTGTTTCATTGTATTTAAATGCATAAACACTGTTTAAAAACATGTTTGAGAGTGGTGAATTCTCTTGGTAAATATATGAGCTGTATGGATTACCAGTCAAGATATTTTTAAAAATTGCACTCTTTTTTCTTAATAAAATATGTTAGAAAAACAGGATTTTCAAAGCTTTTTTCAGAACCATATTTCTGGCTGATTTTGTTTGGCCAGTGAGCTGTAATCAATTATTAACAGTACTTCCAGTGGGATGCATATTTGGACAGGAGTCTTTAGCTTGTCAAAGAGAGCAGAACCAGGAAAAGACATTCTAACAAATTACAATTCCCTGAAAGTGGTGTTTTGCTATGAAGAAACCACACCTTAATTTAAAGCTCTCTTGGAGTAGCCTGTTTCAGATCATGACAGGATATCATCAAGGTTTCAGGAGTGCTGAAATGCATTATTAAAAACCAATTGACATAGTGTTACAGTATTTTGAGGAGCTGAAAATGTCCCATTCTTCTTGCAGTTCCGCTTGGAAATAGTTTCTGCAAGTAGAAGTTGCCACAAAAAGGAAATTCCAGACCCCATTTATCTCTAAACTCTAGCTATCCTGCATGCACAGAATGACCCATAATTAGATTTGTTAGCTATGGAAAATGCTGTATTTTCTAGATGGCTGTTCAGGAGTTGCTTCCTCTGAAGGAGCACAACACGTTCATGTTGATTTTTTTACTGTGACAGTTTTTCTAATTACAACTGGTCAGATTCAGATACCTTAATGGCTTTGCAACTATTAATTTTTATCAGAACTGAGGCCATGTCACAGACTAGGTAGTCAGCCCTGCTTCTGTGTGCTGTGGTCAGAGGAAATAAGGATGTTTAAATCGGGGGAATTAACCCAAGAGCAAATGTGATCCACTATTTTTACAGACAAAGAGACACACAAATTGAAGGGGGTGAATATAGAGGTATACAGGCTGGTAGCTGTCATAGTTTGGGAGTCACAGCTGTTTAAAATTGCAGGTTTTCGATGGCAAAACTCAGCTGTCACTACCACTATTATTGTTATTATTATAATTATTTTACCAAACCAGGCAGTATTTTAGGCTGACAAAACCTTTCCAAATCTTTGTTTTTTCATTGCACCTGTATGTTGCCCTCTACACCTGCTGAGTTTAAATCCTATTTCTCTCTTCTTTAAAAATCTGCTACAGCAGGAAACAAAGGTTTTTGACAGAGGAAGAGAAGTGTCTTGGAGGGCAGCACATCTTGAGATCTAAATAAACTGAAGCACCTGCTGAACCCTTAAGGACTATGTTAATCGGAAGCCAAGCACACAGATACAGTGGGGCTGGGTCAGCTGGGCACTGTGCTGGGAATTGCAGCTCTGAACCTCTCTGGAATGGGCATGGTGCAAGTGGCAGCAGGCCAGGGAACTGCAGGTCCCAAGGATGCTGCCTGTGAAGGATGTCTCTGCTCCCTGGGGTCATGGGCCACTCTCCTTCCCAGCAGAGTTGGCAGCTCTGCCTGAGCCCTGTGCATGGGCTGCTCTTCATCACTTAACCCCAGGAACAAAGCTTTCATCAGCTGGTCAGTGATAATCTTGGTAATTTTTAAAACTATGACCTGCAAGTCAGGTCATCACTGACATTGTAACTCATGACCAGGTAGCTCTTCGTAAGATGCTTACTGTACCTCTTAATTTTAAGGCACTCCAAGAGAAGAGCTTAAAATGTGTACATTACTAATGAAGGATTGAAACCCTAATTAATGTTGTTATGCTGATGTGTTTGTCCTCCATTTCCGACCATTTGTCTCTGGACCTTGGCTGCTTACTGGAAAGCTTCAGATTTATTCCAGTGCAAATAATAGGCTAAAGTACCATAAATCTTTGTCTAATCTGTTTCCCGATTGAGGAATTGTATTTAGTTTTATTGAAATACTAGCTGACACCTTCAGTTTCAAAAGCAGTCACATGTAGGTGTGAAAATCACTCCTTCTACCCTGCCCCATTGACAGAAACTCCTTTACAAAGATGGTTATGTTTGGATAAAGCTCGGTTTACATTCTTTAAGGGTTTTCTCTCTTTAAATTATGAAAGGAGAAAATAATTTAGACTTTTTGTGGTATTTAATTGCAGCAATGTTTTTATATGCAAAATACTAATATAAGACTTTTTTAAAAAAGACTCAAGCTCATAATTATTGTTCAATGAAGATGGTAAGTAAAAGTGGATAGTTGAACATAAAAGCTTTATTTTGAAGTTGAAGAAAGAATTATGTTGTCTAAATTTGGCTCACAGAAGAGAGATTTTATATGATTACAAAATGGTTGGTGTGAAAAAAAACCAGTTGAGGAAACAGCCAACTTCACCAAGAAGCTGTATTGGAATAAGTTTTTGAGGTAGTGGAGCATCATTAACAGCCACTTCTGAGCAAATACAGCTCTGAGCACTTCTGAGCAAATACTGCTCATCCAAAAACTTCTACCATCCCTCAAAGACTCTGCAGGGTGGCCAGGATGACAACTGAGTTTGGCGGAATGCAGACCAAAACAAATGTTTTAGCACATCTTTTACCACATTTACAGAATCCGAAACTTTAAAAAAGGATGTTGGACTGTCCCATCCTTTCCTTTCCTAATATATAACAATTTGTCTCTTTTAAGTGGCATTTACTAGCCTGCCACTCTTCCCTTAAGTGTATTGTAGTTAAAGTAATTTCTATAAATAATGGAATTCTAGGTATTGATTACTTTCAAATTGCAGTAGTTTTGCATAATATGATATTGGTGGCTGCACTATGATAAAATTGCACATTGTATTCCAGTTGGGTTGACTGAGGGCAGACTTACTCCCAGTGCCAGCATGGCCAGCAGGTACTGCTGCCACCCCCAGGGAAACCTCACTTAAATCCTCATGCAGGTCTTTACAGTGTTTGACTTGATTCCAAGCAGAGCTCCTTATAAAATTCAGTCTGGAAAGATGGCTCTGAGTCAGTACAACATCCTTGTGCAGCGTGCTGAAAAGCATGAAGTTAGGGCTGACTGCATACATATGGAAAAAGATGTGGACTCTTGAAAACGAGAGGTAACTTGTATTCTTTTCTCCTGAAGGAGTCTTATTCCACCAACTTATCCTTCAGTAACACTCAAAACCATTTTAGGTCACAATTTGTACCTCTGCTGGAGGGCGTCAGACCAGTGCTTCTAAACTTGAGCACTGGTCTGACCCACAAGGTATCCTTGAAAGCATTTTTTCTGTGTAAATGAAAAAATTGCTTCTCCTTTTACAGAGTTCTAATGGAATTAATCCATTGCTATACGGATTTATTAGGCTGTTAATTAGCTTCTTACAAGTATTGAGATTCATTTACATTTCTGATTATGACACTTCCTTGTGTGCCTTTTGAACTTTTGTAATTCTATAATTGCTTGGCTAAATAGTTAGGACTGAGAGCCCCACCAAATGTTCGTTAGGCATCCAAATTCTTCCTTCTCCTAATTACGAGACATAAGCACATCAAGGCTGTATATGTAGAATATCTTCCTTCCAAAAATACCAAGGGCAAATGTTTAAGTAAGGAGAGGAAATGGTAGAGGGTGCTATAATTATGCTTTGCCAAAAACAAAACACCAAAACCTAGGGAAAATATGTAAGAAGAAATATGGGCATATGCCAATGCAGACATTGCTGCACAAGAACCTCAGAAATTACAAATCCAAGAACATAATCCTGGAAATGTCTCTGCTGACAGTAAAAGAGAGCAAACATCAATGCTGTAAGAAATATGTCAAAGTGATTCAGTGTTTAGTTGTGATTCTTAGCACAAAGCAATTAGCTCTAAATTCTTCATGTAAACAGTTAAACTCTTGCATGTTCTCTGCTGGCAAAACTAACCTTTAAGACCAACATGGAAATGGTAATTACACTGACATTTGAGCACCGTTTTCCTGTCTTCACAGACTTCCATCACAGCCTTTGCTGCTTTATAAAAAATTTGAAGCATTGAAAGGACTCTTGTCAGCAGAGAAAAAAAAAAAAGAAAAAACCCAATATGATACTTCAAGCAGAAACAGACAATACAATGCAAGTGCTCCTATCCATCATAGCCATTCAGATCTCACAGCATATTCTGTCACCAGTAGCAATCAAGGTCTTGATAACACCATTAAAACATCATCTGTCTTCTCTGTTAGTGAAAAGTGGAAAAAAATATTAGCTATTTGTTCTATCAAATTGGACACCCTCTCTATTCTGCACATACTTGCCTTGAACATATCTTTTAAATAAATTCAGTTGCTGTTCACTTCTGGAAGCAGGAACTGTCAACTTGCATTCTTGCAGTAGCTATTTTCATGTAACTTTTAATCAGGAAACTGCATCAGGTTTCCCACCACAATTTAAAGCCACTCCTTCTAGAGGTTTTCAAGTACTCTGCATCTTTTGAAAGGCATTCAAACACTTCTTTCAGTGGTTGTGTTTAGAGACAATAACTCTCTTAATCATCGTTTGACTGATGAGGTTAGCAAAATCATTTTCATGAATAAATACCAGTTATCAAGCTGACAGAAATACTGTGAGGTGCTTGATGTTGTTCTGTTTTCAGCTAGGATGGAGTTAATTTTCCTCCTAGTAGCTGGTAAAGTGCTATGTTTTGGATTTAGTATGAAACTAATGTTGACAATACCGTGATGTTTTGGTTGTTACTAAGTAGTACCTTTTTTTAGTTTCTCCTCCCCATCCCACTGGGGTGGGAGGGAGTGAGCAAGTGGCTGCCTGGTACTGAGTTGCTGGCTGGGGTTAAATATGGCAGGTGTTTTTTATGTACTTGTTGTAATTTATTGTAAATACAGTATTTCACAATCTACTAATGGAAAACTTCCATGGTATCTATTAAGAAAAATAAGGTAGCTGAATTTTGAGAAAAAAGGATGAGCTTATTGTGAAGTGACCTTCTTTTGAGGTACAGTGTATTTAAGATACCAAAACAATAGCTGAACTGTTTCGGAAAAAATAAGACAAATATAATCCTTTATTTGTTTTAGAGATTCATGTCTTTGTTGTCCTTCTTAAGTGTCTGAGTGCATATGCACAGGAATAGGTTTTACTTGAATATAGGCACTGATGCTGTAAATCTGTGCCAGTGACAATCAAAAAACTGTGACTATATCAGTGCTCCATAGATTTAGTGCGAGGACCCACGAGTGCCTGTGTGCTCTTAGGGCTGCTCCTGAGCTAATTGTGATGAAGATGTACTGGCTCAGGTTACTTGCAACAAATCTTTCAGGTTCATGTTGGGAGGAGGACATAATTCTGTAGTGATTATTGGCTTAGCGTTTTGTAGAGGTAATTGAACTGCTTGTATCTTTATCTTCGGGGCATGAATGAGAACATCAATGACATTCCTTTCCATAGGTCTTGCTGTAGTGTGTGAGATCAATCCAAAATTTCATGCTGAGTTCTTGGAGGTATTCTTCATGGGCTAAGGGAGAGAGAGATTGCACCCTTGATAGTTGTGTCACTGTCACAGACATTCAGTCTTTGCAAGGTATTACTGACTTGATCTAGGTTAGACTCTATATCACCCCCAACTGTAATTTAAGCTCTAGAGGTTTCTGATTTTTATGTCAGTTTTCTGTTAGGCTCTTGCTATATATTGGGCTTTAAATAATCTTTTTTAAAAATAGATTCATATCGAGCTGTCTTTACCAAGCCTCCACCATCCAGTCTGTTTTTAATAGAAGCACCTATGCACTGATGCTGGTGATGGTGCTGACTTGACTCTTAGGTCTCTCAAAGAAGATTGGTAACCATCTTTCTGTTCTGTTAAGCATTTTAAATGTTTGATTAAATGGGTGCTGATAACCAGAACAAGACAAGTGCAGCAGAGTCTGCCAGTAATTCACCAAGGCCATTGGGTTATTGGAAGAAATCAATACCTCAATTTATATGGCTGAGGGCGTTGAGAATAAGGTGAGGTGCCACTGAATACTTGCACAAGTGAATAGTAATAAAAATACTAAAACAAAACCAAGACTTAAACTAGCTAATTTCCGGAATCTTAATACCAGGTCTGACTACCACAACTTAGCCTACTGACATTGGCTTTATTTAGTATTACAATATTTAGAGAATCCTCTGTGGCAACGTGTAACATACTTGTACTTTTGCCTATTACTAGAGTAATTTGCAGTCCTTATTCAGAAGACAGGTCGGATCAAAGATGTGGAAGAAAGATCAAAATATTTTCTGAGATTTCCAATAAAATATTTTCACGAATTCAATTTCTGCATGATACCACATGAGCAGCCCTCACCTCACGGCTTATGCTGCCCTGCCACAAACACACTAAAAGGCCATAATTTGCAGACCAGCTGCAACTCTTAGTGCAGTCAGTGAAGGCTGTGGTGGTTTGGCACCACTCAGATCCATAATCATTCCCGGCACTGGGAAAATAAAGTTCAATGGAGAAACTGTAAATTTGAAAAAATATACAGGTTGTTGCCATCATTGGAGTTAATGATCCCTCAATCTATATATAGTACAGTAAATACAGAATGGCTCTGCAACTGAGATAAGAGATGGAGCTTAACTTTATGCTACTCTGGCCAAGAGACTGAATTCAATGTAACTACTACTAGTGATTTGTAAAATATGGATTCAAATGCAGCCCTTTTATGTAAAAGTTCAGTGTATTTTTTTAACAGCATTCTAATATAGTTCTTAAGATTTCCTCTAGGAACACCAGCTCAGAGGTCTTGCAGTTCAAATTTACATTGGAAAATTAAAAAGTCAACTTGGGCTGTCACATACAGGTTCAAATCTGTTTGATCCAATTCACTTTGCTCTGAGTGGACATAAACAGCAAATCAAATCACAGTAATTGCATGATGTAAAACATCTTACTCATGGCTCAGGCTTATTTACTTCATGGCTTCAGCTGGTGTTGTGTACCCATGTATACCAGTTAAATCCTACATGCCAACTGTTCACTTTCTGAAGATCTATTGAAGTAAATTAATCTGGCCTGGAAAATACAGTATTTATCAATCTTCAACTTAGGCAGTTAATGAAAGACAACTTTGCTTCTTTTTAAGATACAGAAGCCTAACTTCTTTCATCAAACAAAGGGAAAGACAAGCTTCTTCCCCCATCTTGGAGGGGGGCAACATTAACCCTCAGACTGACACTTAAAATGTGAGGTGATTTCCACATCACATTTTGCTCATTGTTCTGTTTTCTCATGGTAGTTCCTCACGCCTGGAGCTGAGTCTCAGGCTGAGCTGTGTTCACTGCTGTGCAAACCCACACACCAGGGCTGTGAGCCAGGGCTCACTCCCTCCCCACATCCCAAACCTGAGCCCGGGGTCACAGCCCTGAGCCTGGGCTGGAGGGAAGGGCATGTTCTTGGCCTCTGCAGGAGGCAATGTGGGCAAGAACATGGCCTGCTGGTCATTTGGAGAAATCAAGTGTATGTCCCGGATATAAATCGCACTTAAATATATGCAAGAGGTCCCACCCTAAAGACCTCTGAGGTCCAAAGCAGTTCTTCAGGACTGGATATTTTTCAGATCTTTTATTAGGAAGAAAATTGAAGAACACAAATTAACTAGATTCCTTTGACTGAACAAATAGTGTTGAAAATAAGAAAGACGTTTATAAATCTAATTATTAATATGATTATTATCATTTTATTTCCCTGTGTTATTAAACAGCTGTCACATTTCCTGACTGTGTTTGGCTACACTCTGAATAGTGTCTTGCTTTTTGCAGATGTGCTATTTACAGAGCTAGGCTGTTCTCAGGTTAGAACTGAGACTCTGCCACAGACATGAATTTCAGTATGTATTTATTATTAATATAGAGAATCCAGTAATGTTGTATGCTTGCTGAATCAAAGGCAAAATCAAAGGTACTTTACCTGTCAAGACCTTAGTTCAGAGTTCTCGGTTTATCCTGCAGTGGATGACAATGTGTCATTGCTCTCTGAAACAAAGCAGGCAGCTACCTTCATTACCAGTCTGGCGACTTTATAGCTGTGCTCAGTGGCAAATCTAGTACTGGTCCAAAACCATCTGGTGCTTCCCATGGCAGGCACATTGTTTAACACGGCTCCATCACTGAACATGATCCAGGAAAATATTTTCAACCACCTCCAAGTGTCCACAGAACAACTCGGGAGGTATCCTCTTCCTCAAGGGCCAAGAGATGGAGTTCCTGGCCCATGAAAGAGGAGAGAGAGTCCCAAAACTGCTGGAAACCCTAGCCAAGGATGCATCAGCAAAGGGCCCAAGAAGTGAAGCTGGCATATCTATGATAGGGAGGGTTTATGATGGGATTGGCACCTCAGCTGGACTCTCTCAGACAAGTGCTTTAGCTCCTGTCCTGCATCTCTTCATTCCCTTGCCCTGAACCCCTGCAAGGGAGTCTATGTCCAATGCCACGGTGTCCTGAAGATATCCAGTGTTGTGTTCAAATTATCTGCAACCATCCTTCATCCTTATGTCAAGCATTTTCTGTCAGCTGGTTCAAGGCTTCAGAAATGCTCACAGGAAATGCTGGACAATGGCTTGGGTCAAACATGCTGAACCTGGTGCTGATGGAATGGTTGAACGATTATAGCTGGTGCACATGCAGGGTCAGACTTCAATTTGAATCCAGACCCAGATATGACTTTAAAAGGGAAATTTTCTCCCCAGTTCCTATTATCTTCCATCTTATTTTTCTAGCTTCAGTCAGGATTTGGAAAAGGACTTTTCAGAGAAGGCTTCCTTCCAACTCTTTGTGCATAATCTTCTGCATTTTTGTTCATCCGATCTATGCTTATACTATATATAATCACAGAAGAATGGGTAATTAAAAGCACAATTAATTTCTTGCTAATTGAATGTTTTCTGAGTAATTCACAAACCTGGATGATTACCAACAGCAGGCAAATATTTGGAACTGTTAACCAGCATCTAAAAGCATCAGAAATAATCGTTTGAATTTGCACAACTTCTGGTCCATCTGTGTAGCACAATATACATCGCTGATTTCAGTCAGGAAGGGCACAAAGGCCTCTTTAGGAGGGAGTGTTATGTGTTTAGATGCTCTCTAGGCTTTCCTCTGAATAATTCTCTTGTGGGGTGGAATTCGGCTCTAAATCTGCTTTTGAGGAGCCGCGTGTGATGCTCAGCAAAAGCCCTCCCTGCACCACTGCCAGCGGGAGGCAATGGAAGGAGTGTCATAACACCTCAGTGTTCCCATGGAGAGGGCATCTGAGGGGCTGGGAAAAAATGAAGCAAGGTGTGGATGTTCACCATCTGGAGATCAGACTCCAGGCTTACAGAAAGGCCTGGATTTCTTCCTTGGCTTTTTTGGCATGGTCTGGGCATGGCTGAATCAAAGAGGAGCAATGTCAGGAGTGTGGGAAATTTGGAAATGAACCGCTGAGCCTGAAAGAAGCAAGCCAAGAGCTGTCAAAAAGTAGGGAAAGCCTGCTTGGACTGTCTCCAAAGAGATTTGAGACTAAGACGACCAAAGCCATCTCAATACATCGCTGGAATGAACTTGCAGCATGGCAGTGCGCCCAGGTTAGAGATGGCATCAGGACTGGGTTACAAGCCATCCACAATAAATGGAATGTTTAGTCTAATAGAAGAGCATGATGTGTCCTTCTCCAGAAGGAATCATTGTCCTTCACCCAGAGATCTGCACTGCCTGGCTGATGCTCTAATATGCTCCAGTGTATCCAAGCAGGGCTTTCCCATGGGGCAGTATAGGCAAATGCCATAAACTTGGTTCCAGTTACATCTTTTCTGCAAGAAAGACATTTATAGATGATAGCAGATATTTTTACTTGACTTATTTCATCTGAAATTCGAAGAAATATTATGTCTTGTTTGGTGACTTTTGTAGCAAACATTTTCTGTTACCTCTGCATTTCATTTAGCCCACAAGAACAAGGTCTTGTTTCATCCTTTGCCAAGAGCAAGAAAGGAGAAAATACTTCTCTGCCTCCTTAGCCTCTCTCTCGTCTTGATCATTCAAGCCTTTGTCACCTTGCCAGACAACTGTTACCTGCTCTGGTACCACTCTCCATCTTTCAAGATGTAGACAGCACAGCCTCATGGAGAAGTCAGCAACTGAAGTTTTGGTTATTGATTGGATAGAAAATCACCCACCTGTATGTTGGACCTTGGCAGGGTACAGTCAATGGAGAAGCAGCTTATTTTGAAATCCTATTTCATTTTGCTTATGGTAAAGAAATGAGCCATTCAAAGAGAATGTGATACTAGGAAATTATCCTCTGCTGCATGCCAGCTTCAAATACATCTCAAACAGCACTGATAAAATCAGGAAATCTTTTTTGCTCTTTCAAAACCAGTTACTGAATTTTACTTTATCCTGTAGGTAATGTGAAATTTCAGTCATAATACAGTGCTTGGAATCTAATATTTGGCTCTTTCACATCTCTCATTACCTCACTGGGTCCCACATGCCAGTTTTTTGAAAGGTTTGCTTTCAAGCCTTCCAAGGACAAATATGTCTTTAGCATCATTTAATGACCCAAAATATCCCAGAGAGAAAACACTTGCTGTGCTGCTGGCTCTCGTAGCTGCACTGCTTCCCACAGGACATTAAATCCCAGCAACTTAGTGGGTGACATGGGGACAAACTCTTCCAGATGTATCTCATCCACAGTCTGGTACTGCTCATGCCCAAACTGATCTAGGCACACAGAAGAGCAACTTCCTCCAGTTAAAATATCAGTGTAGTGGCAAATAATCACCGGCCAGAAAAACTGGTCAGATCAGGTGTAAACCATGTTCTTCAGAAATCTAAGTCAGTTTGGTTTTTTTCTTTTTCCAAGGCTAGGGTTTGACCTGGCAATAGCTGCACCTGGTTCAAGTTCAATTACTGAGTTGCAGTCAGAGGGGCTATCTAGAAGCTCTTTAATTAGTCTTTGTCTACAGCAATGCATGTCCAGACATATTTTTGCTATTAAGTCCTCCTTACACAGTGCCAATTTCCAGATGACCTAGGTTAGTATTTAGATGTAAAAATGCTTGAAGTTTCATCTGGAGGGTAGAAGGGGGAAATTTTTTTTTCTTTTTCAATTTTTCTAACTCCAGACCTAGGCAAACAGCACACCAAACTAAAATGCTTCTTTTCATGTATTGATCAAAATGTTTTTCAGATATAGGCAATACTTGTTTGCCTTTCTTCAGAGAGTGCAGCACAGTCAGCTGAGAACTGTGTTGGCCAAAATGACCCAGCAGGCAGTAAAATGCAGCACATAGCATAACTGGGCTATCTCAGTTGTGATAGCTGGGAAAGACCTTTGAAATACTTAGAGCAAAAGAGAAAATGCCACTGAAATAGCATGTTCAACAGCATTCAGTTTAAATTTAACCTTCTAAAAGATGTATTGAAATCACCAGCTTGGAATTTGGCTCACCTAATTTTACATTCTGAAATGCTTATTCTGCACTCAGTGTTGGGAATAGGTTTGCTGCTGAGACCGTCTCTGCCACTTCTCCATCCACTTTATTGGCCAGTGTTCAAATTTTATTTCTTTAGTTAAATTTTATGGTTAAACATTATGTATGGCCACACCTCATTTGTTCAGTTATAGCCATGGAGTTTAGCCAATTCATGGCAAAATAGCCCACTCCTGTCAAGGAAGGGATGAGATTCACTGAATTAGTATAAATTCCTTGAGGCAGTAGCTGCATCTGAGCAGCACTAAGGGGAACCAATCCTGTTACAGCATGATAGTTCAGAATACTACAAGTGTTGCCCTTTTCAGCATGGTAAAATCCACATATGATGCATTTTAAGGTAAATGGAATCTCTTTCTTTGGTGGCTGGATGATGGAAATTATTGATGTGCCTGCCTAATGTGCTGCTCTCTTGGCAGACAGCCTAGTCTTCAGAGAATAACTGAGAGCTCTCATATGCTGTTAGTGTTTTTTGCAAGAGTTCTCAAATCACATACAAACAGAGCAACTCTTGCTCTGCAAGATGTGTGTAATGGCATTGATCTCTGTGGATGGTGCTCACACCCAGCCAGGAGAGAACTGGGCCCACATTCTTTAAAGCCACTGCATGGTGAAGATCCAGTTCCCTGAGGTGTATTTCACAGGCACAGAATGCCTGCAGTCTACCAGGACTGGCTGCTCCAGAAGGTGCCTTTCTTTCTCAGATATATGTTTCTGTGCCTATTCTTTAAATACAAGATAAACATTCTGACATCCCTCTCAAGTGATGAATTTCTGCTGCTAAAGTTGCACCTACATGAGGCAGTGAGGGCTATGCAGACACTGTACTTTCAAAACATGTAGTGCCTTTGCTCTGTGCTCTCCAGCCAAGCAAAAGCTTTAGACTCCTCTCTTTGCATCTTTTTTTTGCCGGGTTTTAAGCAGGTGTATAATGTGTCAGTGGCATGCCAACAGCTAGCAACTGCTTTGCATAGGTGTGGCCATTGAATACACTCTAGAGGAGCAAAGCTATCAAAATAAACCTTTAAAGAATAAAAGCTGCGTAGGACAAACTTCCAGATATCCTTACCAGTACTCAGCTCATCAAAGGATATTTGCCTGCCCACGTGCCAGGTGTACAGCAGCAGGGACTGCCAGCACTTGCTGCCCAGCTTCTCTTCTTTGGATCTTGCAAATGTGAAAGGCATTAAGAGTGACTTTATTCAATCTCAGTCAATAACATGATGAGTTTGCAAGTGCACTCTTCTCTGTGTGTGCATATTTGTGTTCTGGGATATTTTGGGAGGATGCCTCTTTTTGCCTTCATGTGTGACCAGAGTATGTAGATTATGACTGCTGAGTCTTGGCTGCATCAGCTCCTGTAGCCACATTTTCACTATATCTGCATACTATATTTGGACTTGTTTTCATTTCTAATATTATGGGTGTTTCTTCTTCCATGGTCTCTTGCAGCCTGTCTCCCCAACAATCCTCCCTCCTACTGTAGCTGTCAGCTGAGCTGGGGCTTGCAGAGCCTGTTGCAGTTCCTGCTTGGTGCAACATATGGCTCTTCTGTGGAAACTTGGTTTGCATCCTTCCATTTTTACAGGAATTCTTTCAACTCAGTTCTTTCCATTCAGTCAGAGGTCATATGCTCACAATTTTCTTAATGAAAAGATATCCATTCTCGCTGTGGCTATTACCACTTGTGCCCAGTTGAGATGGTATGATTAAAACTTTTCTCTTGCAAACCTTATATTTCTGACAAATTCCCCATGTTATCCATTTCTTCTGCGTCATTTATCGTGGTGTTCTTCTATTTAATGTGATCAGCCCACAATGCATTTGGTAATCCATGAAAGTAATTTCTTTCTCGTCATTTTGAGAAGCGTGATTTGTGTAAACTTCAAAGAGTATTCTTGACACGACAGAAAGCTCTCTTTTACAGCTGGAATTTATGGATGGGATATGTTGATGCTTCCTTTTATTCTTTCGCTATGGCTGCTGTTGCTGTGGATGCCAATATCCTTCTTGCCCTATCCATCTTCAGATTTTTCCCATGTGTGTAGATAATGAAGCTCTCTTTATGACACACACAGGTTCACTGCCTGTTTGTATCAGACTGATCAGGTGATGGAGGTGAAGCACCTGCTCTAGAAAGGGTGTTGAGTCAGGTCTGCCACACAGGAATCATTCATGTTTCTCCATTGTTTCTCTGATACTGCTTTTCCCATCTTATTTTCCAAGTATTTTCTGTGGGTTTTTAGCTTTTAAGTTGTACTTATAATCACGGAATACTGACTGTTCATATACCAAACCTAATACACCCTTTCAGCTTTAGCAGACACCCTCTTTCCTTTTCCTTTTCCTTTTCCTTTTCCTTTTCCTTTTCCTTTTCCTTTTCCTTTTCCTTTTCCTTCCTTCTGTCCTTTTGTTTCTTTTTTTTTTCTAGCTCCAATAGTCCTTGGCTGGGTCACTGTGTCCCGGTGCCAAATCTAAGAAAACTAAAGTAGCCAGTGAGTCCTTCCTACAAGGACAGGATTTCATTAAACACTGCAATCTGGCTGAAGCTCGTGAAAGCAATAGTAGGAAGGTTTGTTACCTTTTTTTGAGGGCTCTAGAAACCAGCACAGTCCTCTCCAAAATGTATTTTCTCCCTACTTATGCAGCCTTTGAAGGCTACTGCCTATGCTTTTACAACATCTTAACTTGGAAACCACATAGAAAGAAATGAAATGCTCAAGGTGTTCTAGATTTAGATGAGTTCAAGTAAGTGCTTAAAAATAACTCTTGGATGCTGTGCTTCATCCCACTGTCACTGATTCTGTACTAGAAGTACTCTTGAGGGGGGCACAAATTTTGTTTAAAGACCAAATGCAGACAAGAGAGTAAGCCAGATAGGGGCTCCGGCAGGTGTTCTGGTTTGGTTTGGATTCTCCCTGGTATAAATCAATGTCTCCTTAACAGATTTTTGCCTTTCAATGCTGCATTTTTCCTGTAGCATCTCATCCCCAGCCAATTTTGTACCTGTGCCAGCTTACTGAGACTTTGATTCAGTTTACACTGCTGAGAGTAGGTGTTGAGAGCATGGCCTTGGGTGTTGCTTTTTTCAGTGCTGAGATTTTTGCACAGTCCTTGACTGTGTCTGGAAGAAAAGAGCCAAAGCCTTCAATGAAGGGAAAGCAAAGCAGCTAAGAAGATGCAACAAGAAGTTATATGTAGGGGAAACCTTGCAGGATATTCATCTTAAACTTGGCCCCAGTTCAGTATGTTCCAGGAAAATGGTGCATTTTTGGGTTGTTTTGACATTTCTTTGTAATCAGCTGGAAAGGTGACACGTAAACTGTCTCAGTCAAGTTACACACCTTTTACTGCTCTATTGCTGTTATTCTTGTATATACTACTCATGCTGTTGTCTATTTTTTCCTGGTCATCCCATCAAAGTAAAAAAATTGCACCTTTTATGAAGTTTTTTTACTGGCCTATTAATATTCTTTCTTCTATTCTGCTCAGCCTTTCTCCTTTACAGACGGCAAATCTTCCCCCACGATTCCCAATTAACTAGTTCATTAATTAATGTAGTATTTTGTTGGTTTAGACTATATCTTATTACCTTTCATGGCAGCTAATCCCAATTTGAAGGTTCAATCTCATGTGTGGGTTAGTGTGAGATGCTTTGAAAGTTGTTTTAAAGTTGTTCAGGGAATTCACTGCATCATTTTCTCGACAGGCTCTAGTACTATTTCTGAGCTCAGCAAGACTACTCTGGCATGAACAGCAGTGCCCCATTTTCTTGGGGGGGAAGGGAACTCAGAAAATCCTTATTCTGCAAATTATCGTTAATGTTCTAGTATAAAAGTTAAGTAAAACGATAGTTAATATCTCGTGTACACATTAAATTTTAAGGGATATATTCTCCATTCATTTAATGTGTGATTACTCCTCTTTGACATTAATTGGAATTCTGTGTAAAGACTGGAGAGACCATCAGTGGTAATGTAAATTGAAATGAGTCTCTTACATAATGCAGCTTTTAAACAAAGAGTCGTTCAACACTGCTGCAGTATACAGCCCTTCTGTGTCAGTAACAACTAAAGGATCCTCTGGCCTGTTAATAATTCTGTAGTAGGATGGTATAATATGCTGCTGCTACATGAAGGTATTAAATAAATATTATGAGGTAACAGTTTTCTGGAGCAAATAATTGAAATTAGCTACATAAGATGGACTGAGCTCTGTTACACTCACAGCCCGCTGCAGTGAACCGCCTCAGTGTAGTTTGCAGCACCTATAAAAAGTGACTGGAAAATTGATAAGAAAGATGTTCTTTTCCTGCCTTGTATATCTTAGTCAGCTGATCTGGAGACAAATTACAAGAGCAGCAAGGTCTGACTGCTTCCTTATGCAATTGGGAGAAAAAAAATCCCTCTTTCTGTTGACAGACAGCTCGGTGCTCTGTCACTGCAGCTCAGCTGGAAAAGCAGAGCAGGGGATCCTGGAGCACAGCTCTCTCCTGGCTGCACCGGACAGCTCCTGACCGCTGCTGCTGCTGCTCTGCACCCAGCAGGGCTCTCCCAGCTCCCCATGGGGGTCCTGCCTGTGGGGCTGCACAGCCACAGCACAGACCGAAGCCTCCCTCACGGTAAGGCTTTCCAAGATCTATCTCTATGGAAAAGAAAACATTTATAATGCATTCTGCTCTCTCCATCTAAGTCCTTCCTTTACAATAGTGCCTATAGTGGTTATTGTCTTTAAGGGATTCTCCTGAATGATACCACTGATTTCACTCACCATGCAGCCACACCACTGTGGTAAGAGCGCCAGAGAGAAGAGCATAGAATTAAGAAGGGCATAGGGGATGTATAAGCTGGCATTACTGCTGACAGAACTACTCATTTATTTCAGCTTTGATAAAGTTTCCTCCTTGAAAGGACTCCTTCCAAACTCACTGCTTTGGTAGGACCTCGAGTGTCAGTGGTCCTTTGTTGCAAAATGTGTTAAGCAGTGGAAAAACAGCCACAGACACCCTCAAAGCAAGATATGCAACACCTGGCACTTCTGATATGCTTTTTTGTTCTGTTTGATTCTCTTAGTGATAATTCTTGACTTTTCTTCTACCTGATGAACTGCACTCGTAGAAGTTAACTCCAGTTTCTTAAGCACAAACATACCCAGACCAGGATTTATTTAGACTAAACATTTGTTTCCTTTTTAAATTGAGTTAATTGCTAATTAGTTTGATCTAATTAATGGCAGTGAATGCAAATTTACACCCTCCCTAAAAATTTATTCCAGGAGACAAACAGTTCTTTCGTCTCTGCTTGTTCTAGGACCAGCCAGGATGAGGCACAGGCATTTGTGTCTCAAAAGAAATGATTGCAGAGGGGGTAGATTTGCTTTTGTCATCATGTGTTTCATGTTAAATGACAACCAATTAAATATATGCAAAAGACAGCCAAAGAATCTGGCCTAGGCACGGTTTTCACTGACAGAAGAGAAGCACGTTTGAAACAGGATGTTTGCACATGCTGGAAAGCATCAGTCAAATATCAGTGTGAGGAGTTGGTGGGATGAGACGGAGAGTCTGTGGTATGCTGTACTTAGGAATGTTTACTGCAATAAGATTGCAGCTTATTTTGACTATGGCAAGGTTTTTTTGCTGTGCAGAAGTAAGACATTGAGCATTTTCAGGGCTCATTTTAAAAAAGAGAAAAAATCATACCTAGTTCTACTATTAGAATGTAGCATGGTTTGAGTTTTCTACAATACAATTTAATCAGATGATGTAGCATTTAACATCTCAGTTCATAGTAAAGCTGTGATGCAGAGCTATGTTTTCCAGTCTAGAATAAATAAACTGTATTTTTAATTGCTGTGGAATAGCTCTAAGTGGCAGAAGCAGAGGGAGATGAATGTTGCTGCTGTTTTGCAGTAAAGCATAACTGATAAACCCATAAAAGAAGAGAAGATATTTATTTTTATTTTTGAACACCAATATTTTTTAATTCTCTTTCTGCATGAAAATGTGGGGAGGAGAAGGGAAGGAGTGCTTTGCAGCAGGACTACGAAGATCAGCCACAGTATTGCTCATGTGAAGATCAGAGGAAACAAATCTGGGGCAAGTAAAAAGACTCTCTGGCAAAAAAGAGAAACATTCTGTATTGCTCTGTGGACTCCAAAGATAAGTACAAAGGAAAAAATGGGGGAATATTTTCTTGGTTTGGGCTGGGTTGAGAGGAGAGCAGCTATGACTCCGTAGACTTTTCCCCCACTTTAAATTCTCACATCCCTTTCCTGCTCCCAAAATTACATCTAATTTCCACTCATAAGTTATCCCTTAGCTGTGTTTCAAAAATGCTGTAAGTATCTCATATCATCAATTATATCACTGAATTGATCACATTAACCACACTGATTCCAGAAGAACATTTAAGTTCCTGAGAAAAAGCATGGAAACCTTTGTGAAGGGCAACGTGTGCATGCTATGTGTTAAATTACAAACCCTCAGCACATAAACCGTAGAGTTCTGGGAAATGGTGTGTTTAAGCCCTGGAATGTCCCCTGGAGAGGGAGAGAGAGCATCACTGCCTCAGCATGTGCCAAAGCCCTCCAAAATCCAGCCCAGGCACTGCAGGCAGAAAGTGAGAGCATGACAGCGAAAGCTGGTTAAGGTGTAAACCCGCACATATCCCAAAAGCTAGAGTTTGGGGAAGTCTTACACTGAATACAACTGGATCTATGAAAAAAAAATTCCTGGAATCACTGATTTTTTCATCACAAAAGCCTCAAATGGCACCAATGCACTGCTGAAGTTTAATATGTTGATATTTCTTGTGAAAGCAAATTCATATCCTCTTATACCAGTGTGGTAATTTATACAGTGCTTAAAAGACTGTAGGCTAGTGAATAGTATTTTAAATGAAGGAGAAACCTTTACACCTGTTGTACTAGAAATAAATCCTTTCTGAGATGTTGTTTATTAAAATGTATGCTTATTTTTAAAAAGCTTACACTGAAAAAAATTCCTTTTGACTACCCTATTTTTCAGCATTCACTGAATAACTCCTAATATGTCTCTCTGAGGGTTCTTATGCTTGTGCTTTGTCTTGGAATACATTGCTGTTTTGTCAGCACCTTAATATGCATACAAAACCCTCAGTATGTGAAGCTGCAAGAAAGCAAATTGTGTATTTTCAAATACTTGCTGAAACTCGGGTCCTTGCTTTGGGGTTCCTGTGGCATTATTCTCTTCTGATTATCATTCCTGCTGGTTTTACATGCTGCCTCTGCATTTTAAGCCTAGTGAAAATGGTGCAACTTTGTGCATTATTTCTTTCTTAGCCAATATAAAGGATTGGGTATGTATAAAAGTACTCACTGTGAATTCTTTCTGGGTGTCTTTCTGGCAGTTTGGGAGGGCAAAGTAGTTGGCTTTGGCAGGCTTTTCAGGTGAAATGGAGCTACAACTGAATTTGGATTCCCCCATCTTGATAGATCATATTCTGCTAAGGTGATTCAGTAAGGCTGCTCTGGGGTATGCATGCTCAGAGTGTGCATATTTGTCTTCCTTGACTGCTATTTGTATAGCTTCTTTCAAGTTTTTTCCAGGATGACAGTGTTTGCATATGGCCTTCTTTGGTTGTTATTAGATTCTTCCTGTGGCACATAATTGACTCTTTTCTGAGATGCCATGTAAGATGCCTCAGGTCTTTTACATGTGTTATTTACATATTTGATCTCACCATTAGTTTGTCTGCATGCCCTGTTCTGCTCTTGAGCAATAACCTCAAATGTTTTCAAGCCCTGTAATATTCTGTACATCTACTGAAAGACCAGTAGTACCTAGCGAGGAGCTAACTGGGAAATGCCAACTGGGTATAATGGTGCTACAGGCAAAGATAGCACCTTGCAAAGGGCTGAGGCCTCCCTGCCACGTGGTATCGTGGCATGATGGGAGAAGATCATGCTCTTTAGCTATTTTGTCAGCTGGGACAAATGATGAGGCATGGATGTTTTGACCAGTGTTGTCACCTGAGTATTCTCTTCTAATGTAGTTATGATATTAGTATCAGCCAAAATCTGCTCTACCCTTGCCATGTGTTGAGGTCTCTTTTGAACATTATTTTGTACTATTTAATAAATTCCTTCCACAACCACCATCCAGACCTTTGGATCAAAGTAAAATGTGGGAAATACTTTAAGTGTTCTAGAAATGCTTGTGTTGCAGAATTGGGATGGGAATCCAACATCAGCACTGTTTGAACTCAGAGATATTTCTGGAATTTGGAGAAAAGGGGAGTGATGGAGAAGAGTGGAAGAATCCAGGTTATTGACTTCCTAATTATGAGCAGGTCATGTCAGACACTAAAATCAATAAGCTGTTCACTCACATTTCTGCATGACTGGAGCATGCTGTGAGTTACCGTGGTGTATATTTTTATTTAAACAGCTGTGTAGATGACCTTACATAAGGGTCAAAGCCAGTGAGCTAAAGCATGTTGCAAGTGAAATTTCAATTGGATATCTGCTAGCTAGTGAAATGACACTCTCACATGACTAAGCAATTTAAGATAAGTATTGTAGCCAAGAATCAAAATTCTTCACACTGTAAACATATTTCTCTGAGTTCATTCAAGCATATAACTATTTGACTGGATCATAGCCAGAAGCTAACTGAACAAACTTGTGCTTGCATAGGCTGGAAGCAATGAAAAAGCTATTGCTAGAATGTGTAGTTTTTAGAAAATATCTAATTCAATTCTCTAAATACAGATTATTGGAGTCTATCTCTTTTACTTTTTTAACCAAAGTCACACAGCAGCATTCAACAACTGGGAGGCAAAAGCATAAAACCCAACATGTACTCTGGAATGTATTTTATGGGGAAAAAAACCCAAACAACAAACCAAAAAATCTCACCTCTTTAGCAGGCTCATGTACTTTGTTAGGATTTAAAAAGACTAAAATGTGCCTATGAATGTTGTACCCTTCCTTCCTCTGCTGGACACTAAATAGACATTGTATTCACAGGGCACTGAAGCTTTCCAAATTCTAGTGTATCAGTCAGGTGCCAGATATTTTTGTGGTTGACAAGCTAATTTTTCATTGTGGTGTGGATATTTTCTCTCTCTTTTTTTTTCCCTTTATTTTATTTTTCTTTTTAATTGCTCATTAAAATTTTTGCAAACAAGAACAGAAGAGACACTAACAGCCTGTAAAATAGGAATTATTTTACTAGTCTGAAAAAATGAACCCAGCACTAAAAATATCTGAACCACCTTTTTCAAATTTACTAGCAACATCCTGCTCGGGAACGGTACAGGTGGTGATGCATCAGTTTAATCTCAGCAATCAGAATTTACACCAGTTCAGCTAATGGCATTGAAATATGGCTGTGCACAGGCTAATAAATCCTGTGTCCTCAGGCTCTTGTGATGAGGGGTAACACTTAAATTTATTCTTTTCATTAGGACTTCAATATATGTTGAAATTTTCAAAGAAAAGTGCTGAGGTCTGGATTTATCCCAAAACTTCGATAGGCAAAGCGAACTGCTCTGCAATAATTCTACAAGTTTTGGTTAAAAGAGTTTTTTACAGGAGAATTTATTTTGGATCCTTAAAGAAGTGCAGAATAATGCAGGCATATGTGTGCCATCTAACAGACCAGGTCTGCTCTCCCTAGGTCAACTAACATGAGAGTCATGATAGTAGGGAGAATTCAGCTGGCTCCACAATAATTGAAGGTGACAGCCAGTATGGAACTGAGGAACATCTGCCTCATTCAAGGGGGAGAACTCTTCAGGAAATTATTAATGTTATGTACTGTATTTTAGGAATTAACTCTCTGTGATAGAGAAAACATGGATAAAAGATGATAGTTGCAAAGTGGAGAGGTTGTAAGCTAAACAGAAACTGACTTTCCAGAACAAATAGTATTTTTTATTGCTGTTTGTTTGTTATAGCTTGACTTGCATTAGCTAACTTTTGAGTTGTTTTATTCACTGGCTATATTGCTTGTGAATTTAGGGAAACAGAATTTAGTTCTTTTAGGCATCAAGAATTATAGCTTAAATAAAGAATTTTCTCATATGCTTGAAGTGAAATAATATGTGCTTAAATATTCTGTTGAGTTGGATCCAGAATGTTCAGCATCTCATGGGATTTGTCTCCTGACAAGTAACTCCCTTGCTGCTTGTATCTGGAGACTAGGTTTAGCTTGTTAATGTACAAGAATTTTATTACTGCCCAAGTTTTTGAAATTACCAAAATCACCATGCTAAGGAGTAAAACAGCATAAAATGAGAGTCATGTTTCCATTCCCTTAATGTTCACTTGTGTATGGATAATGGCAAATTATTTTGCATTGCTTTGTGATACACAGACCTTAACAACGGTTCAGCCTGGAGAAGAGAAGGCTCTGGGGAGACCTTAGAGCACCTTTCAGTACCTAAAGAGACCCACAAGAGCTGGAGAGGGACTTTTTACAAGGGGTTGTAGTGACAGGACAAGGGATAATGACTTCATACGGAAAGAGCGTAGGTTTAGATTAGATGTTAGGAAGACATTCTTCACTATGGGGGTGATGAGGCACTGGAACAGTTTGCCCAGGGAATTTGTGGATGCCCCATCCCTGGAAATGTTCAAGGCTGGGTCGTTTTGAGCCAGCTGGTCTAGTGGAAGGTTTCCTGCCCATGGCAGGAGGGTTGGAACTACATGATTTTTAAGGTCCCTTCAACCCAAGCCATTCTATGATTCTATGAAAATAATGCTATTATGTAGTGATTTTGGTGCAGATTGATTCTGAAGATTATCAATTAATATAATGATGTATGGTGATCAAAGAATGGCACCCCTTTCATTTACCAGCCCAGTGTTTGTAGCAATCTGATTCCTCTTTTAGTAGTTTTTCTTTTGGAAGTTTCAGGGAAGTTATTCTCTGATGTTGCTAGTTTGGAGGGTGTTCAGATATCTGAAGCTGAAGCAAGTAATCTGCTGTGCTCCAAGTCTGAACAGAGATTTGCTGAGCAAAGTAGATCAAACCACGGGCCAAAGCCTTTATCTTGCTGAAGGTCTGATTGAACTCATGGCTGGCACTGAAATGATCACAAACCCACTCTAAAGAAGCCATTGAAAACATGTTGTCTGGATTTAGGCCACCTCTTTTTACAGCCTCCCCTTCTTCCTTTCTCTCTTCTCCCAGGTTTCCTTTTATGTGGCTGTTGGATCATGGCTAAAAGTCAGGGAAGGTGGGCTCAGAGTCAGGAGAACTTGCCTTTATGCATTACCAAATTCTAGCAGGCAAAATGAGCATTAGGAACCAGACATTATGAGGATAAATTTCAGGCTGATTTGTGACCATGCCCAGGAAGAGCAGTAGAAAGGTCTCGTGGGGCTCAGCTGTTCCATCTTGTCCATGTAAATCAAAGTTCATATCAAACAAAGCCCAATGTTGGAGATAATCTAGCGCTCTTTATTTACACTTCATTTCATTAAGTGATATATTTTTTTGTCAGACAATGATCAAGGAAGAATTAATTTTTTTCTTCTGGCAAAGTTATCTTTCTTCCACTTTTCCATCTAGGTATAGTTGTGATGCATATCTGTCATATTTCTGAGTTCTAGAGTGTCTACATTAAAAATTCTTAAGCCAGAATTCCATAAATCCAAAACTCCTTAAATAAATTTCAAGGAGTGTATGGGGATAGGAGGGACTTGTTTGGGTTTGTTTAGTTTGGGTTTTTTTTAAAGCAAGCTTCTTCTATAAGCTTATCTAATTGTTTTCTTAGTAATTGTCTACTGATTATACTACTGTATATCAAGTAATGCTTCATCTGATTATCTCTAAGCACTGTAATTATGGAAAATTATCATAATACATATGTTGTTTAATTTCTTTATATTCACTGGTGACTCAAAATCCAAACTGATACAACTGAAAGCAGAGTCTAAACCATTATGTTTTCTTCTACTACTGTAGAAGTCTGATGTAAGGCAGTCTTCCTGACCTCATGTGAAAGAACGTTAACTTTTATAAAACAGCTTTTCTCATAGGAGATGAAAGATGCAGTGGGTAATAAAGTAGTCAGGAAGCCAAAGCAGACTTTGTAGTCCAAAACAAACTTTCAAGTTTTTGGTGCTTTATCATCAAGAATGATATTAGATTATCTGACCTTGAGATCTCATTCCTAACCTGAAAGCTGATAAGCTTTCCAGAGAGCAATTGAGTAAAACTTGACTTGGGCTCTTTGAGAAGGGAATTCAGAGTGCCTGCCTCCGTTGACAGGAAAAGGGTCTCAGGGGAAACTAGATTTCTTGGTAAAATTAGGTAACTAAGTTCAGATGGGAACAACCTCCTTTTCTCCTAAGGTTTAAGCAGACAGTCTTCCCTAGGTGGAGCTTTGCAGGATTAAGGAAAAACAGTTACTTCAGACAGGGTATGCAGTCCTGTGGCTTTCATGTGCTTTTCCCCTTGTGATTTTCCAAAGCAAGGCACTCTGGTTTTATTCATTAGTTTGCAAGTATGACATTATCTTACTAGATATCTGGGCAAGGTCCCTAAGTAACCTGCGTCTGTCAAGATATGTCTATCAGAAACAAACATGGATTTCATGGCTCCTGCTCTTCTAATTCAGTAGAAAATGTTTGTCTAGCTGGTGTGTAGTAGGATTGATGATATAATGTTATATACTTAATAGAAACAATTCAGATAGTCCAAAAGCAGACACCAAATGCCATTTTTGAAGGCTGGGGTGTCCCATCTAGCCTTTCCCTGCTGCCTCAGAGCAACTTGGATGTTTTCAATGTACTGTATCCCATTGCCAACCCTGCAGAGAGGTCACTGCTACCTAGGGTATCTCAAGTGTCACTAGACAAACACACCTGAGCAACTGAATCTCACCTTCTCCATCAGGAATATGAATATTTTGTTTTAACTGTACAAATTGGTGTGAGATGCTGTCACTGAGATGTTCCATCCTTAACAAAAGTAGTTTCCAAGCCGTTGTCATGTCTGATGGAAACCCATAAGCCGAACTTTTAAACTCTTTTTCTTTGCAGACAGGTTTTTTTGCAACCCAGAACTGAAAACATTTTTTTAAACAAAAAAGTTAGTATGTCAACATATCCAAAATGATAATTTTCTCTGTGGTGCTTCTCTTCTGACCTTGAAATTCAAAATCATACTTCACATCTCTTACGACAATGTTTTTCCACTAACAATTAAAAGCACCTATAAATTCAAATGAATCTACCAAAATTTTACAGTCTCCTCTGAAATTTTCTACCTTTTCCATGATTTTTAGATGGATACTTATACAGATGTCAAATGTTCTTGTAATGGTTACAAATACTTTTGGCCTAATCCAAAGGTTATTTTATCTCTGTAAGTGGCTCTTGCTGGTGTCAGGGGTCCTAAACCTGCTCTGTTTCTCTAACCTGACAAAGCTCTTAAACTGGTGCTTAACTTCAGGCACAGGAATAGATGACTGGCATCAGAAGGCTAACCTTGTGTGTAAATTATATCTAGGTTATCCACCAGCTCTTTATGGGAAAGGAATTAGCTTCAAATTGTGCTTAGGCTTCCATAGCTGCAGGGGCAGAAATCACATTAATCAGTAAGACTCAGTGCATAGTAGCAAAGGGGTAAAAGGTTCAGACAAAATTTTCAGTTTCAGAACACAAAATTTATTGTAATTTTGACCTTGTAGAATGCTACCAACAGAACTGATACTGCTGAAAAATATTGCAGGTGTCAGATGTCATTATAACCAAAATTTCAGGAAACAGCTGATAGTTTATTTTGGTTTAGTTGCAGGGGATTTTTATTCAATAACTCAGAGGGTGTTTTCTCAGCTACATTATTGACTAGGCTGACGTGACCAAACTCACCCATCAGAGAAGTTTTTAAAATTGTCATGACTAAGTACTGCATAGATTCTGGATTTTAGCAAGCAGCACAGAGACAATCAGGCTTAGCAAACCCAACAACACCAGGATGAAACCAGGAAGATGATGTGGTGTGCAGTGTTGACTCCAGTGAATACAACAGCTGAAAGGACCATGTTGATGCTGGGGAGCAAGTCATTGACAAAAGTTGGTATGAGAGCTATTGTTATCCTGTAGAGATAGGTGGGAAAAGTGCAGTACAGACAGCCAAGAAGATCTCTGCCCAGAAGGGCCTCAAATGAGAGGTGACAATGTTAATGGAAATGGACAGGCCTGATTCTTCTTTAGGTCATCTGTGTCCTCAGCAATTCCAGTCACTTCCACTTTCCTTCACTGGGATTTAGCATCATTTTCCAGCAGCCTGAGTTAGCTTTCAGTCCAGCGTTAGGAGCCTTGCAGAGCTTTAGCTGGATCTGCAAAACCCCACTCTATTCACTGTAACTGAGCAAAAAGTTTTCATTTTCATTGGTGAGTTCATACAAATTTGTTTGAGTTTTTTTCCTAAATAAGCTAAATATATTTTCATAATCTCAAATGTAAATATCTGTTAAATTTTAGCTGTTTGGAATATCTGTCTAATAAACTCAATCACAAAAAGATGGTGAAATCCTAGTACAATAAGAGTTTGCCCAGAAAGATCAATGCTGAAGGATGACAGCAAAGAGAGTCCTACAAGTAGTATGACTTTGCCATGTACTCAAGTATTTTTGGAGCCCAGACAGTACATTAAGAAGTGACAGATTCATGTAGTTTAGCTGGTGATTTATAAAGTTTGCTAGCTGATTTAATAGGGTGCTAGAAAGCGTTGTTGTTCAACCAAGTAAAGAGAATCATAAAATGGTAATGAATGTTATGACAGTTCATGAATATTTCATTTGGGGTCTCTTTCAGATGCCTGTTAGTTTATCTCAAGATCTAGGAGTATATTGCATATAAATCTGATAGAGGGTAGAACTGAACAGTATGCCAAGAGACAGGCAGGAGGGGTTTGGTGAGAGCAACGTGTGTTTGAGCAAGAGTGTCAGAAGCACTGTGTCGCAGTTAAGTCCTCTACAAAGTGGAAAGAACTGTAAAGTATCCAAGGCATCAAGCAGTGCTCTCATAATATTTGCTGTTTGTGCATTTAGAAACATCAGGCAGTGTCTTTCAAGCTCGCCATCTTTACCCTTGGCTTCTGAGGTGCTGTAGGGTTCACTGCAGCCTCGGAAAAAAGCTTGGGTTGAAAAGGCCAAAGGGATTCTCATCTCATTAAGTGTTTCTTAAGAGCTACTTACGGTGCGGACAGATAGCTTTAGAAAGGTAAATCTGGAAAAAACCTCCAAGTTTTCACCTTTAACAACCTGAAATGAGGGATGTACTCTTTATGCTACTTTAAGTCTTTAACAGGTATATTTATCCTGTAGTCAGTTATGTATTCCATCATTAATTTTGTAATAGGTCTTGAACACTTAAGATGAAGTTATTTGTGTGATCAAATGCCAAATATTAACAAAAAGAAAAGTTTTTGCCAGATAAGCTGTATTTCAAAGTCTTTTGGTCCACACAAGCAAGAGGGACCTGCCTTGTCACAGCTGTGCTGTCCACCATAAGGTGGAAATTCTCCCATTTCCATTTCCTCGGCTGTTGCTTAGTGATGAATCCCTTTAAAACAATGGACTTATTCTGAAGGCTTGCACCCGATGAAGCAATGAAAGAGCAACATTTGAGGACAGGTCAATAACAGCACCATGCCAGAAGTTCTGTTCGATAGGAATTGCATACTCAGAAGAGGTGAAAACAAACATGAAGGTCTTGAAGGGTCTTACACAGGTTGTTTATAGACTTCCTGTGAGTGTTTGCATATAAAACTAGATTGAATCCCATCCCACAGTCTGAAATCTGTGGGATGAAGGCTTTTGTTTTAGCTGATAAATCCTTTCAGTGTTAGCCCCTGGAATCCAATATTCAGCTTCAGTTTTGTATCTGTGGGAAAGATGAGTTTGTACTGAGGAAGAAAAAGCTCTATTTACAATGACTTCCAAGGAAGATGTTAGGACAGTTTCTCTGCTGCTGACTGTGTTGTGGCTCAGTTTTGTACCAGCTGACACCATCTGAAAGACAAGGCAGGAATGGCATTGCATGAAAGCTGTGAGGCCTTGCAGTTTGTCTGGTTAAATCAACATTTGTGAGGAGACTCAATTCAGTATTAAAATCTCAGTAGCACAAATCATTATTTACTTTCAGTAAAAAACCTACAAGTTCACAAGTGAGTTTGGTTTTACCAAATTAATTTGGTACTGCAATACAAACGAAAATGTGTGACCTTCCTAGTTTATCACATTTCATTATAACCGGGATAGGCGACTGTGGTGCAGTCTCACGTAAGCCCAAAGAAACATTTTTTTCTATTATTATTGGATCTTGGACAGTAATTCTCTGAGAAAACAATGTTCACAAATTTTTCAGTGACTTCTTCAGAAACAGCTTTATCTATATATCCAAGATGGACAAAGTTGTAAAACATTTATGAAAAATTGCTTGTTTAGTTCTGGTTTGTGTCAAGGGCTGTTCTGCAAACTGGAGGGAGAGAGAGATATGCTGTCCTAGCAGATTTGACTTATGTTTACAGTAATTTGTTTGGCCACTGTTTATTACTTAATAATCAATCTTTATTATTACATTAATTCTAATTGGTCTGTGTGAAACATGCAATGCATTGACCACATGACATCAGTTTACTTGCTGAATAATTTAAGCTATTTCCTTCTAATGCCTGAGGCTGCAATATCATTACTTTTTGGCTGTCCTAATATTCAAGTTATATTGATGTTATTTCACTTTTTATTACCTTCTTGACATGAAATTGTTTTTCAAATATGGAAATCTTGCTCAAATACTTCTACATGACAGAATCCTGCATTAGTCTATAATGTATCATAATAACAAAACAGTGCAACACAAAGCACATGATTTGTTTTCTAACCTGTGCCAGCCTTCACAGTAAGGGGACAAGAGATGCCAGAAGGAGAATTTTGGTCTGCATATTTTTTATATATTCTTATCCATTTTAACAGAAGGCAGGGCATAATCTCGCTGATAATAGAGAGGCAAAAGATGCACAAGCTTTAAATGGACAGGGTGATTTATCCCACTTCACACTGCTTTATAACCACTATGTATCACTCCTGTGAGTCAACTTCTGCTTAAGGAATTGTAAGAAATATATCTTACTATTACTTTTATTGATAAAACAGACAAACCACCTTAATTCATTCTTCATCCAGAGTCTTTTATCACAGCGTGGTTTGATTAGGATTCTGATCACCGTGTGCCACTCCGAGATTGAGAGGCTCTATCTACTCATCTATTATTCTTCACGTAGCAAAGCTCCAGTGTACCATCTGTTTTCTTACTGAGTCTTGCATGTAGCTGCAAAGAGCTGGTCACCAGAGATTAAGTCTGGCAAGCAACCTCTTGGTTTGCATGGAGATAGCTAAGCATTCACTGCTATTGGCCTGGTTAAGTTTCAGATTAAATAAACTACTGTTCTCTGCTGTTTTCTAATATATATTTTATCTGTCATTTATTTCCATATGACATTTATTTAATTTTTATCTGATCATAATTGATTTTGTATTTTTCTTGCTTTTTTTCCCAACAAAAAGTCACTTGGAAAAAACCCCAAAGAGCCATAAATAACCATACTATAGAGCTTTAATTGTGGACAGACCTGTCTTGCATCTTATAAAATCAGGATTAACAAAGGCTGTTTTATGCTGGTGACGCCTGTGCCTTTTGACACAAGGAACAGAAATGGTTCCTGGTACAAACAGACTCAGATAAAACATGGTATCAGCAACCCACTGGATAAAGCTGAATATCATCATCCCATGATTCCTCTTCTTCACCAGGCTCTATGAACACCTTTGCTTTATTTAAGAGTGTGAGGTTGACAGGAAGCAGCTGAATCACCCAGGCATTGCAAGTTTACCTTCCTCTGTACTCAGTTAAAGGACAGGGGCTGGACAGCTGGACATTGTGTAGGGTTTGGATGTGGCATTTGCAGTGCCTCCCAACATCCCTGCCCCGCGTGCCACTACTGTGCAGAGCTGCAGCTCTGCCAGCTCACTGCCACTGAGCTTTCCCCAGCTTCCTCGAGGCTTTTTTCCTTTAAACTACACAATTCTATTGGAGCTTCACAACCTGCAGTATTTTATAATAGTCTGTGCTATTCCCCAAAGAGCAATAAAAAGCTTTTGAGGCTCCTCTTTTTGATCCATTATTTAGAGCCTAATTTGTGCTGTCTGCAAACCCCACATCAGTGCCAGTGGTCCTGCAGTTCTGCAAATTCCCTTCAGGACTAGAATAAAATAATAAATCTTTTTTTAGGAGGTAGTTAGATATCATCATAGCACAATTTTTTTCAATCTGCTCCTCTTACCACAGATTTGATTTTCATAGCAGAGAAGGACTGTCTGAGGAAACAACTCTATTTCTTACTGACTCTCAGCTTCCAGATTAAATTTTTACTTGGCAACAAAACTTCCTTTCCCAAGATGATGGTTAGCCTGTATTGGTCCTGGGCTCAACTCAAGCAAACATTTGTGTTTGTACAAAACCTGGCTATTTTCCTCATGTGCTCAGTAGGACACTGGGAACTGAGCCATACGGAGTCAGCAAGACCTGAAGTCATTAGCTCTGGGCAGATTCTGCATCAAGCGATGCAGGTTATTAGGCTATGTCAGTAGCAGTGAGTTTATTTTTGCTTCATTCCTGTAAATGACAGCTTTATAATATGTGCACACTTGAGCAATCAATCTTTTTTTTCTTTCCAGTTTTTTTTTTTTTTTGTCTCCTTCTCGAGTGGGAGTAAAACCATTCTTCTCTTTACAGACACCAAGGCCTTTTATCACTCCGATTTAATTCGTTTTTGTGATACCCAATGTTTTGCCTGACACGGCAGGCCGGTGATGCCACATGGCAGTCTGATACTGCATTATGATTCATTCAAACACTGTAGCTGCACACAGCAATTGACAAAACTCGTCCCTGACAGATTCTTTAGCCCCAACACCTCGCGGTCTAAGTGCTAATGATGCTGCGTGGTGCAAATCCACAGAGACAAGGGCATGCTGCTGGCAAGACTTGAGCAGAGGTTTTGCAGACTTCATCTTTGCATCACCAAGGAATTTTGTGTGGGCTTTAAAGCAGCCCAGAGGGCAAATTTGTTGTGTGAGAGGATGAGGATGCATATGAGTGTAAGTTACACGAGAGGCTGCAGAACTCACCTTCCTGCCGGGTGGCAAGCTCTTGCAGGGGACTCAAAAGGAACACAGATGTTTGATCCCTACTTCAAAGACTGCAGGCATGTTTTAGCTTAAGTAGTCCTTGAAAAGTTCATCCAGAATGCTGCTCAAAGAATACCCCAGAGATGTAAGCTGTAATGCTGTATTACCTTTTTTCACCCATAGTCCCTCTCTGAAATACATTTTTTCCTGTCCCTTGGCCTTTTATTTTCTTTTCTTCATTTTTATTTTCTATTATTTTTGATATTGAGTAGCTCTAGGAGCAGGAAGTACAAGGTTTCTCAAAAAAGCCAGAAGTTTTCTCTAAGTCTTCAAGCAAGAGCTAAGGATCTCATTGTGCACAGTATATAAAGAACTGGAAAGAGCAAAACCCTTCAGAGACAAAAGTTTGAAAACTCAAAATGGCATGTCAGAAATTAGCCAATGAAAAAGTAAGATTTATTCAGGTGCTTTTTCAGCCATTGTTCTAGGGACTATAGAAATCTGGATCAGGGCTAAAAGTACAGCAGTTTGCCATCATCTGTGACTCTTGCTGGTGATGCTGTGAACCTGTTTACAAAAAACCTGTTATCTAGTTTAAGACTAGAAGTTGTTGACTACATCTAGAGGGACAGATAAGGCCTTTCTTCTCAGACCTATGGCCTCCAAAGCAGCAACAGTCTCAGAGACATGAGCTTCTGCTCCTGCTGATGCTGGTTGCTCCTCTTCGTTGGGTGTTCCATTTTGTCATCTCTCCAAAAGAACTGTTGTCATCAACACCAGCTGAAAAAACCTAGCATGGTCTTCTGTAACAGGCTAAAACAATCACTAACAGTGGTGGTTTGCCACCGAATTCAGCAGACTTATATTTCTTTACTAGGAACCTCAAACCTTGGTATATCATGGGATGACAAGGTCGTGTTAGGATTTTGACCAGCTGAACTCATGTATGCCACTGAAATGATCCACATCACAGTGCAGTAGTTGAGTGATGCTTTCCCTGTCACTGGGTGCACTCTGACACCCCTCAGGCTGGAAGAGGGGTATGTATGCAAGGAAGTTTGTCGTCTGAATTTCTGCAGCCCTCCCCCTACCCCCATGCATATCAGGTCTGAGCTCTGCCTACATTGTTGTTTGTTTGTCTAGGGTTTTTTAATAACCATCCTACAATTGTCAAAATTGTTGTGGCAAAATGTATTATCTAACCAGATCTAATGTGTCTGAAATAGTAAGTGAAAAATTAATTAAAGGGGGTACCTGCTAATTTTAATTCTGATGTCAAAAGCATATGACATAATCCCACTGGTCAGAAGAAGCAGAGTGAGCTGTTAATGGACGTGTTATCTGTGAAATACAGCTATTGCCTCTCCACAGATTGTTTGGGGGAAAAGTGCAGAACAGTGAATTCTCACATTTCAGACTCCCTCTTGATAAAAATAAATATGTTTGATTATTCAAATATATGCTGATTGAAAAAACAACATTCAAAATAGATATTAAAAATTGAAATGGCAAGATGTTTTCATGCTTAGTGCCTGGAGCATGCTGGGTTCATATTCATGATCGTTTCTGCACTAAAGACTCTGTCTGTGCACGGAACAGCACTGTCAGATCAGATGCTCAAAGTGGCCATACAACACAGCCACCAGCTTGATGCTATGAAGATCCTTATGCAGCTCTTAAGGGTGTGTGTTTGGTCCCCATGGATGTTTCCTGCCTCTAAAAGAGCAAAATGTAGTTTTCTGCTTCAAACTATGCTTTGCAGGTACACTGTGAGCAAATGTT
The DNA here is from genome assembly GCA_013397955.1 of Grantiella picta. Lineage (NCBI taxonomy): Eukaryota > Metazoa > Chordata > Aves > Passeriformes > Meliphagidae > Grantiella > Grantiella picta. Next base: position 804,186 of record VZRM01006770.1, on the reverse strand, counting down.
TTTGTGACAGACACTGCAACAGAACATTGTGAATGTAACAATCAAATTTCTGACTTTGCTGTGCTCAACACCCAGCTCTGAAATTCATATAGAAATTGAAAAATTGAAATTGGAAAGTTAAAGAAAATAAAACCATAGAAATACAGGAAGTACAGATTTTTATTTAATAAAAAGTAAAAATAATTGCAATTTTAAAAATGCTGTGTTGAACTTCATTCCATCTGAAAGGATTTGAATTTTGTTATAGTTGTTTAAAAGCACAGGCAGTATAAATACATGCACTTCATGCATGCAACGTGGCTAACTTAAGCTGCCACACATAGTGATGGCAACTGGAAGTTGTCTTCTCTTGTAGGGAAACAGTAAGTCAGAAAAGCAAAGTTTTCCCTGGCTGAAACGTCCCTTTCTGTGGTGAAAACTAATCAGTGTCTCTTAACCTATGGCTTTTATCATTAAATGTGTATGAGGGGGATAAGAGACTTTAAGGAAGTAAGGCAGCAGGTACATACTTCATTTTATTTATTTAATATCTTGAATTATTAAAAAGGCACGTGCTGCTTGGAAGAGACTTTCCATTGTTGTATGATCTGTCAGGGATTGAACCACGAAGGATTAAAAAAGAATGAATTTTATTATATCTATACCTAGAGTGAACAGAAGCCTACAAATACATTATAACAATATGAAGAGGCATTAATTATTTCAGGATTAATTGCTTTTTAACCGTTAAATATAGAAGATTGTGAAGTAGAAGATCTCTTTGCTAATTGACACTTAACTCTAGGGCAAACTCTCCCGGTAGGCTGCTAGCAGGCTGTGGGGCTTTTAATCCATAGGTCACTGACTTGAATCTGTCTCAAAATGCTGATGATTAGTGGAGGGTCAAGGATCTCTTCACTGATATAGAGAGTTATGTTCAGGAAAGGGCAAGAACAATCCAAAAATAAAATGAAAGTTTTTTGGTTTGTTTTTTTTTTAGGAGAAGAATGCAGAGATCTTCTGTAACATAGCAAAGAAAAAGGACAAAAACTGAAAAAAATCTTCCTTGAGGAAATTACCTGTCTTTGCTTATAAAGGTACATTTGAAAGAAAAGTGTTATATTTACTTTTCAGATAGTAGATAGTATATTTATAGATTAAAAAATAGCATTACAGTGTGTTGTATGCCCCTAATTCATGAGTGAAAGGCTGTGACTTTACTTTCCACCTTGGACTAGGAATTTTGATTTTAATCTTTTCATCTAGTGATGCTATCTTTCTACAAGATATTAGGGGGTTTTTTTGTTGCTTTGTGGTTTGGGGTTTTTTTCCTGGGCATGGGCTACTGAACTAGAACAAACAAAGATTTGATTAAACTTCCTCTATCCTAAGCTGTGTTTGACTCAGAGCAGAATCAATTCTAGAACAATTGCTCTGTACAGAATTCCAAGCTGAAGAAAAATAGAGCCTTATTTCCTCATGCCTCATATTGTGCTTCTCTTTCAAATATTGACTATGAGATGTCCACACAGGGATTTAAGTGTACTCTGCATTTCCAGCATAAACTTCTCTGCACAGAATCCTCACATAAGTGCAGTGTCAGACCTTGAAATAAATATATCTACTTGCAGGCTACTCTTGCAGCTCCTATGGCATCTCCCTGCCAGTCACTCTTTTGCAGTCAGTGGGTTTTACATTCTTCCAACTCTCAGCAGAGAAATTACTCCAGTCACAACTTTGTCTGCAACTCTAGAGTAGGGGGGGGCTCCTCATTTTTTGAGGTGAGAATTGTCTGAGAAAATTTATAATGTCTTGCTTGTTAATTTATCCAGCTTCTTACTATCACTGTCCTTGCCCTAGTTGTACCTGGAAGGTCCTTTTGCATTTATCAGACTCCAGTGAGAGTGATATTATTTGAGGTCATCTAGCAGGCCAGGCAAAGAGCAAACTTTGAACTAGAATTTCTTAAACATGCAGTTGGGTATCAGGTGAAATGTTTGTAATTAATGCACTCTATTAATTTAGAACCTGAAAACAATTCAGGACATAATGATATCAAAGACATCGACTTTTTTGGGTGTCATTCAGGTAAGTTGAAAATGCTCCTGCTCCTGCTTTTCCCTTTTGCACTAGCAGTTTCCTGCCTGAATAAGGATATTCCTTCTCACAGTAAAAAATGTGATCTTTTAATTTTCATACTTCTACCTTTACTATATCCTCTTTAAACTCAGATCTCTCAGTTTCTGATAGAGTGTGACTAAGAGTCACTTTCTTTTTCTGCAGCTCAGTTTCCCAACAAGTTGTTGGACCTGTTTCAGCATTCTGAGCTGCCCCTCCACTTCTGCAGTAGAACAGACCTTGTTATCCACAGTGGCAATGGTAAACATAAAAATAAAAATAGACAAACTGGCATCCAGATGCTGACTATGCTGCCACAATTATGCCATTATATGTACTTCTGGAAATTGGATAACCTGCATGGGGCATTATTTTCAGGTTGTTAACAACAGTTTATGACATTTTGACTCCTGCAGCATGGTAAATTGGAGTACTGTGAAGAATTAAATTCACACCATAATTCCTGACTATTTCATAATAGAAATTTCTCTTTAACAAGTAAAATAACAAAATGATGACTGTGGGCAGTCAAAGATTTTTATTTAAACACTATTATTGATCTGCCTGTGGAAGTGAATCCAGCTATATATAACATACAAAAATCATATCTGCTTCCTTCTGCCAAGGTTTATAAACACGTTCCCTGCTTCTTTGTTGCAATAGCTTAGATCTTCAACAGGACCACTAAGGACCGTGTGAACTCGCAGGTACACTCTTGACTGAATGATCTTGACTTTCTTAAGTGGTCTTAAATGCATAACTTTTTGTTAATTAAGCTCTGGACAGATGCTTTTATTCAACAAAGGGTTTCAGGATGCTGTTGAGTGCAGCTTCTGGGATGATTAGATGATTATCTTTCAGGAGAGCATTGCTGGACCATTCTGCTTTATAGCTCATCACCATTATCTCTCATTGAGAGTCTAGCCTGCACAGAGAACAAGGAAGGTTTGCTCATCCTCATTATTTTCCAAACCACTAGTTCCCTGACAAGAATATTTGTAAATCCAAGTTGTTCATTACAAAAGCTAGATGAAAATGTGACCTAAAACTATTGCCATATAAAACAAAAACCAGATTCAGACATAACAGTCATGTTTTTCATAAAGTGGGAAAAGCATTAACAATTGTGTGTTTATAGCTTAGAAAATACCTTTTAGGTCACAGGTGTGTCTGTACCTAAATGTAGAAGTTACTAACACTTTAATTCAAATGTAATCTGTTATCTCTTTGTTGCTTCTTTAAACTTGAGAAGTTTAGAGTTTAGAGTCCATTAAATTATAAATCTCTATTATTAGATGCAGTAAAACGGGGGAAATAACTTGGCAAGCCACACAGAGAAAGTAATGTGAATCTATTGAAAATTCTGAACATTTTATCTGAAAAGAGACCAATTACAGGCTAAAAATCTCCTTGGGCTGCATTTTTTTTCCTTTAAATAATAAGTGGTCTAATTTAAATGTGCTGCTTTCAGACTATCAAAAGGCTAAATAAGCCATACCTAAATTTTCAAAGTGCTGTTCTGGTTAATATTAATATTTATATTGACAAGTATCTGGCAGGAACAGGCATGAAATGCTTCGCTCTACATAATATAGCACCCTGGAAGTGTGTGCTTGTAAAAGGAAAACTGGACATTATGCAAACAGACTCAGAATGAGTAATTCACACCTCCTCTCCGAAGCACTTACAGTATATAAAGTAAATCAGGAGGCTGTCTGGGTCTACATGTCACAGCACAAATGTCCAGATGAGACTGAAGAGGCTAATCTGCACCCTCTAGTGACCCAAACTAGTTGAAACAGTGGCAGCTACAAATTACTGGATAACTCGGAACATTTCTCTCCTTGTCAAAACTTGTACCGTTCTATTGCTGTTTTAGGGCAAATAATCAAAAATCTCAATAAAACTGAGAAAACTGGGCTGCACCAGGATACATAGAAGCCTCCATGGACCTTAGGTGTTGACTTCTCCCCAGCTGCCAGCCCAGCCATGAGAAGCTGTCCAGGGTGTGAAACAAGCCACAACATCCATACTGTTTGCTCTGTTCTCCCAGCCCCCATCCCCAAAATCACAGCCCAGGGGAGCCTGTGAGCTCCAGACAAGCCCTGCACGGGAGGGTTGTGCCTCTCCCAGCCTCCTGCAGCAGGATTGCTGTATGGATTAGCCCGAGGCAGCCTTGAGTGCATGTTCCAAAAATAAAGGCAGTTATAGTAATCTGCTGTGGCAAGCATGCATGTGTGTGTGATACACATTTACTGCAAGCCTAGTGATTTAATAGGATTAAGTTCTGATCAGCAGAGAGAAGATTGATCATAGTAATGAGAAGATGGGTAAAGTACATCTGGCTCAGTGGCAAACTGGCTTGAGGAAGAAAGAGATACAGTTCAGTGTACATTATGAAGGAATCATATTGGACCTTGGGCTTATTCGCTCTATGAGCAGTACTGTAGTAGAATTGGATAGGCTTGCATTCCCCTTTTTAGGTAAGCATCTAATGCTTTGCTGTGATACTTTATTCGCTTTTCAGTTTTAGGCATGAAATGAAGTGTTCAAAATAACATGGTCCAAAAAGCAGATTTACAAACAGAGAAGAATTCCCAGCCCAATAGCAAATGTAGTACCATATAATACAGTGTTGGGTGAAGATTATCACGAAGTGATTTTCATGGATGGATTCAAAATGTATGCTGTCAGTAGTCCTGTTTCAGTAGCAGTGAACCTGACAGGGAAATCATCTGAGAAAGAATAGACTCCCAGTGTTGCCAAACTCCAAGGCAACTCTCCAAAGGGGACAGTTTGCAGCATACAGATGAAGTGAAGGAAACTACAGGAGGTTAGACTCTGGTGAAGTATAGGCTAGGTGGTCTTTACTTGGAGGTAATGCAAGCAGAGAAAGTTCAAGCAGTGGGCTCCAGGGAATTACCAGGGAGAATAATTAAAAATTTGGAGGAATGCTAATGTGCTGAACTAAGAAAAAGAGAAAATGTAAAGATTAGGGGGGGAAAAAGTAGGTCAAGGGAGTAGAAAAGGCAGTGAAACCTGACGACTGCAAATGTGCTTTCCTGCCCCCCTGGCATCCTCAAAATTGATAAGGAGAGATTGGCAGAAAGCAGGCAGTGCATCCAGCATATGGAAGTGCAACTAGCAGACACTTCTAATAAAAAACAGTAATTGGAAAATGTTCTCTTCAAAACCACTTTTGCCAGAGGTGTTTTGTCAGGTTTCTTTCTCGTTCTGTTTTGTGTTTCTAGAACTTAATTACTGGGGGGGGGTCAGTTGCTGTTGGTTTGGTGGGGATTTTTTGGGTAACAAGTTTTGTTTTAATGTGGCCATTCTCTCATCTTTGCATTGCTGCATTTCAGTTTCGATTTGCTGCTTTGAATGTGTAATAGAACTTTAGTTAAACTTGGAAGTTTATTGGACACTGAATGTGCAATTTTGAAACGTAGGGAACGTCTTGTCAAGAAATCAATACGTGAGTTCAGGAAGTGTAAAAAACCACTCAACAAAAGGAGAATTAAGATGTTTTTCAAAGTCGCAAACATCATTTTAATGACTTTTTTTTTAATTTTCACCATGTTTAATAAGGTCTCCACAAAAGGTCCAAGGGTCCATCTTTTTTTAGATCAAGTCTTGAAGCAGAAGCAGTAAATAACAACTTCCATAATGTCCATTATCTGATTAAAGAAATTGAGGCATGTAACAGTGCAGAGGTTAAAAGATAGGGAGGATTAAAGGATGAGTGTAGCTAATTAAGGAAACAGCCCTGCAAGCAATTACATACATGGTTAACTTTAAGCACTTCAGCATTAATAGGACTACTCACATGCTTAACTTAAGCACATGTGCTTGTGAACTGGAGCTTGACAACCACATCCTGTGAGATGCTGAGAACGTGTTAAACATTGAAGGCAACAGGATTGCCCTATTCCAGAGGCAGCTGTGGATATTGTTCACATCCCAGTACCAGGCTTCAGGATAGGGTAGCACAGGCTAATTGGGAAGAGGTTTCTCACTGAGGTTTCATGTTAAGGCTTTCTAGGTAAATACTGGAGAGCATTTCTTTTGAGGAACATTTTGAATCAAGCCTTTGTTGATAAGCATTTATTTGTAATAAGCTCCCCAAGACTGATGCTGAAATTAAGAACATTTTCTGCTCTATCAGTCAGTGATATAGGGTGGAAAAAACAGCTGAAAGGCATCCATTCTACTGGGGTAGGTTGGTAGAAAGTATGGTTCCTGCAATAAGTGGGTTGTGACAAGGTGAAGTTTTTCTCCTCAAGCTCCATTCTAAGCAGCAGCATAAAGTGATCTACCTGATTCACACACTTGGGCTCATGTCAAGGGCAAAGCCCTATACAACCAAAAGCTCATGCCCAAAGGACGTAGAGAAAGTGAGTCTATGTTTGATCCAGACATCTGTTGTTCCCTAGATCAGAGTCAGTACCCCCTCTCTCTCCTGTAGTGATGATCTTTTTTTGATTCAGAAAAGGCAGAGAATCATTGATCCAGTAGGATTTCTTCAATTCGCCAGTTTAAATTTTAGAAGCACAAGTATCTGTAACTTAAGCAAAGGAATCAAGTGTAATTTGGTCACATCTTCTGATGGTCTTAACTGCCTAAACTAGCTGGGAAAATATTTCTTGCATGGCGTCTGGTTTTCTTTCAATAGAAATGGCTGTGGATATATTTTCTTGCATTTGGTTTTTTTGGTTTTTTTTTTTCTTCTGGTGTGCCAAAAGGAAAGGGCTTTTTTGGCATCATGCTCTGTGTCGTTTATGGTCTTTCTGTATCATTTCCAGAGAAAGAAATAGTTGTTGACACTAATTTGGAAATTAGGAATAAACTGTCAGCGTCATAACTGCCAACCAGTTGAGCAGAGAGAAAAATGATGAAAAGTGAGAAGACAGCCTTATTCTAGGCAGAGTATATCTCAGTGTCCTCTAGTTTCCTCAGCTGGGAAACTCCATTAAAGTGTCTGATTTTTATTTATTTATTTGTGTTTCAATTCAAAGGAGATGACCTTTTTAATCTAGGCACTGTAAAAACTTTAGTACTGGTGTTTTCTCACCTGTTGTCTTCACCAGTGAGACTCCATTAGGAGCTATAAATGTGGAAATTCAAAGGCAGGGAGGGGAAGGCATGGAGGAGAGGAGGAAATGATTGATTGGGCTATCAGAGAAAATGTCCTTTGGCACGAAACTCTTCAATACTGTTGATTTGACTGTCTGAGGTAGTCTCTGAAGAGAAACTTACAGGGATGGGACTTAGAGGGGTGGTCTCTTCTCTTCTACTGGTTGTTGTTCTAATTTGGGGACCAAATTCTGGGGCAAACAGACTGGGAGGTTTTAGATGCCAGCAGTAATCTATGGCTGCTTGGCATTAAATTCCTTCTCACTACAAAGATCTGTCATTTCACAGAAACACCATTCTCCTCACGTTCAGTAAGTTTTCCATCCCCTGCATGAGTAAATAGCCTCTCCCTAAGAATTCCTCCTCCACCCTAAGAATTTCTCGCCCTAAGAACTCCTCCCAGAAGACGGTGAGATTCTCCTGCCTTCTGCCTCAGCTTTCACATTAACCAGATAATGCTGGCATTTCTTTCTTTTCTGCCTCTTTTGAAGTGTCCATTAGTGAGTCAGATTCTCCCCACTGTGTTCTGTTGTCCCACTCACACACTACCATGTATATTTAAAAAAAAAAAAGTCTACTTAAACAGTGAAACACTTTCAGCAGTACGTTTGATGCACTGACAAGTCTTGCATTGCTAGTGTGGATGCCCCTGCTAAATATGAGAAGGGCCAGGTGACATCCTTCTTTTCTGCAGCCATCCTGTCATGGTTCTTCTTCTGCTAACATTATATCAATGTGCTGCTTTTTGGCAACTTTTTAGTTAAATTTGAAGGACTACTGCCACAACTCCAGTGCCCCTGAAAGCAGGAGAGGATAGGTTCCACGGCCTATCCAGAGAGCTGGCAGCTTACCTCTCATCTGTGTTTCAGTAGGTGCACATCTTCCCCGCACCACTCACCCCTGTCTCCAAAAGGCTCCTCCCGGCACACAGGCTGTGCGCAAGGCTGAGCAGGAATATCTCAGAGCTGCTTTTTGTGCCCCTGAGAGACCATTGCTGGTTCCTTCCCCTTTGTGGTTCCCTTCATTTTGGCTCCTCAGAGCGGGTGCCTGCTGGAAGCCGTGAGCATCTGCATGCTGGTGTGTGCCAGGCTCATCTGGCCATGCTTCTACCTGAGCAGCCTGCCAGCAGCAGCTCTGGCCTGTGGAGCAGAGAGGAAAATTTGGCCTTTGCTCTGCCCTGGAGTTACCCCTTAGAATTTCCAATGACAGTATCTTCTAAAGGCCCTAATTCTTCTTAAACCTTGTGTAATTCAACATCAAAGATCATATCCAGCTGTGCTCACTATTGCTTTTTTCTCCTCTTCAGATCCAAATCTGTCGCTAACTGCATTTTCAACTTTTTCAAGTTCCTGTGTCTTTTGAAGTGTCACTGTGCCTGTGTTCCCCACAGCCTATTCCCCAACCTGCTTTGCACTGTTATCAAGGACTGAGTGATCCTTTGTCCCAAATCCTCAAAGGAATATTTCAGTCCTTTCTTTATCCATTTCTGAGACCGCTCTGTCCCTTGGCCTGTGCACTTCTTAATTTACTCTTAACATTCAATGCATTTTTCTATGGGCACTTAAAATTCACTCTTAACTTTCCTCATTTCAATCAACATTCACACAAGGACACTTACATGTGTCTTGAATTGTCGTTTTATTAAAACCCTTTGCTCCTTTACCATTTCAATTACCATTCTGTATAATATCATTTGCATTTGCATGGTACCTTCACCCATAAAAGACAAAAGTTTTTATTCTTCCTTAACAGATGAGTAAAATGGAATCAGAGAGATTAGAAAGATGTCTTTGCAGCTCAGTACAACTATATGGTCTCCAATTCGAGAGCTTAATTACATTAGAGGAAAATACTGTAAGCACAATGGATTGACATGTAAATCAAAGTGATATAAGTTACAGATCTGAAGCATGGAACTTTGATTTGAATAAATGCTTTAAATCGTGGTTTGCATTTGCACTTTTCCTTGTTATTCTAAAAATGTTTGCTCTTAATGGTGTGCATAATCATTCAAAATTGCAACTACACATAGCCTTTACTCCAGGTGGAAATTTCTTGCTACATACTCTTCATATATGTTTATTTAAGCAAAAAAATTAACAGATATTTATTCAAATTCTATTGTAGAAACCTTAACTTACATTATTTCACTATGTCTTCAATTGTATTAGACAAGCTATTTTTTAATTTGTATCAAGCTAAATGTACAATTACGACACAAAAAATACACAAATTGAGATTTTGAAAATATGCTATTAATAACCACTTTTTTTCCTTAAGTATCAATAGCACAATTTATTTATATATATTAGCATTATATTTGTATTAACTACATTTAGTGGAAGGGAAGCTTGTTTCTTGTCACTCTAAGCAACATATTGGGACTTCAAATCTGCAGTGGAGGTGTAATGAGATTTTCAAAACTGCCCTGACAATCAGGTGCCTGCTTCCAAAGGAATCGATGGATACAAGGTGACCTGTAGGTAGTCTTGAAAATTCCCAGAGACAACTGTTTGCAAATGTTCTCAAAAGCCTGTGCTGGGGACCTTCAGTTTTCTGAAATTAGTTGAGTTCAGCCTCACTTGCTGTGTATATTCATGGATTTTGAAATAACAAAATAGGCTGTTCTTTTCAATTTGAAATTGATCTCATTACTACGTGTGACTTGTTTGGAAAAGAAGCACATATTCTCTCTGCTCCTGCTGAATTGCAGCATGAAGTCATTTGGCCAAAAGCTTTTCTGCAGTCCTGAAAATACTTAAACCTACAAAAGTAAACAGAACCTATCATCTGTGCTGTTACAAAAATAAATATAAAAGATATTAGTAGCACATAATATATGTTGTTAATAAAGTGGGTGAGTTAAAGTAGAAATAAAATAATGTTTTTGTGATACGGCATATAATTTGAAAAGTAACATTCTTCAATTAATTTTTGAGTAGGGTACTTATTAATTAAACTGGATTTTGTTTAGCAGTAAATTATATGAATTCCAAGTCTTAACACTCACTTGGTGGACACATAATTTCACAATAAATTTTAAATAGCTCTAAAATTAAATTTATAGTTATATATACATATTTTGTATGATGTCAGTGAAGATATATTTTTGTTATCTGTTCTTCCCTTGAGCTAGCTGTGGAAACTTCAGGAAACTTTTCAGATTTTCTCAGCCCTGAACCCTGGTTTCTGTTTATGGTCATCCAAACCCTCTTGAAGTCCCTGAGAGCTGCAGTCTTGCTGTGTGACTCCTCCGCCTTTTCCTGTGCGGGGGTTCTGCAACTGCTTCTCCTCTAAATAGCTTTTATTAGAAAATGATGACCAAGTCTTTCAGTGTACTAGATCTTTCCCCAACTAACAAAAGGAGAATAAACAACCAGGAGAAAAGCCCAAACAATAGAATAATTTTAGAAGAAATGGAATAATAGAAAGGGATGCTTGAGGGAAATGGGATGGGTCAGCCTGGGAGCAAGGTGAAGATGGACCTGTGGCATTAAGGAATCAGAACCCTTCAGGCCTCTGTGGCTGCCCATCTGTGGGGCAGGGGACATCAGTGCTGCAAAACTGGGGTGTGCCTCCGACTGGCTGTGCCCTGAGTGGGGCATCCCTGGAACTGGCTGTGCCCTAAGAGAGCCATCCCTGGAACTGGCTGTGCCCTAAGGGGGCATCCCTGGGACTGGCTGTGCCCTAAGAGAGCCATCCCTGGAACTGGCAGCAAAGCAGCTGCAGCCACCCCTGCAAACCCTCCAAACCAGGGTCTCATCCACAGCCCTGTGCTGCAAGCTCCCCCTGACCCACCCCAGTGCAGACACCAGAAATATTCCCCACCAAAGGATATTTTTTACAACTTGACAATTGTCATGCTGCTTACAAGGAAAAGTAGGTGTTTCAGTTTGACATACTGGGAATTACTATTTCATTTCTAACTGGTAATTTTAAATAATTTTCATTTTATTCTAAAGAATGACATTTTAAGAGCTTTACGAAAGAAACGTTTCATATTTTAATCAAAGGACATATTTCATTACGTTATTTTTTCTTATTCTGCTTTCCTTTTCCTTGCATCTTGCTGAAAATTTGAGGGCTCTTTTGTTTTGTTTCAGGTTAATGCCATACAATTTTCATTTTGACAGATCTATAGGCAAATCATAGTATCTGTTATTTATACAGCTCTGTCTGTTAAAGCAGTGATATTCACTGCTCACTACTTTAAGGATAAATTGAGGCCCTAATCCAGTAAAGACCTACCTATTTTTATGGGCAGAACTGCTTACTGAGGATAAAGTTAATCACATTAAGCTTGTAAAGCAGTAGAGATCCTAGAATGGAAACATTAGAGATGTGCAAAGTAGTATTTTGACTTTCAAACACTTCTCCCTTTCTCTGCCTTCTCCTGCAGAAGGATGGGGGACATATTCAAATGGATTTAAAAAAAAAATTAGTTATAATTTCAGTTTTGCATGTTTTCATTCATTTTTTGCAGAGAATATATTCTTTATATTAGTTGTATGTCAGTTTAAAATAATGTCTGTCTGCTCAACTTCAAATACTCTATTTCAATCATTAAAAATATCATAGAAGCAGAGTGAGTAAGAGCTGTGCAGACTTGTTGAAAATTACTGCTCATCTTAGTTCAGAAGGTGCTCTCAGTAAATCTTTTTACAGCTGGGAAAATGCCCTATTTGCTCTCCTTTCTCTCCTCTCTGTTTTCTTCAGGACTCAGATCCCAGAGCTACCAACTGACCAAAAGACATTGTGCTCTTTGCTAAACCTTCTTTGCCCTGTCTTGCACCCACAGTGCCTGGGAGCTGCCCGTGGGGACCTCACTCAGTGTCACAGGTGACATTTTTCACTCTCCTTTGTTGTATGTCGGGGAAAACAATCCTACATCAGTCTGAGAATGCTTTACATTCAAACAAGTGAGACACAATGAGGGGTAGGTTTCATCTCTGTTTTTGCCTCAACCAGAGTTTGAAATGGACTTTTCTCAAAACATATTCTAAAAGATCAAGGGAGGTGTTGATTTTGGCATCCCCTGGGCCATACTCCTCCTAATTTCTTTCTTTTGCTCTAATTTTCGTCCTCTGTGCTGTAATTTGGCTGCACTTTCTCATCCCTCAGATAAGGACAGCCTCTGAGACCTACACACACAATACCTGATAGATCCAGGCTGGAAACAAAATGTATTGCTCCCAAGCTGGGCAAGACAGAAATAGAATTTAAGAAATAAAGGTTTTGCTGTGGATGGGAAGTCTGAGAACCGCTGAAAGCTGTAAGGCATGCAGGTGTAAATCCACACATTGCCGCTGTGAGAAGGGCTGGGCTTGGCATGGGTGGATCAGTCAGGTTCTGCAGTGCCAGAGTGTCCCTCGTGCAGAGCTGATACTGCAGGGAAGCCGTACCAAACCTCAGGACAAACTGCAGATTTGGTCCTTGGGGCAGAGCTCAGGTTGGAACGCACAGGGGGGTGCTGCTCAGCGTTTATCCCTCGGGGGTTCAAAGGGCACCTTGGCTCTGGCAGTGCAGCTCCTCACGAGCTCAGGGCTCTCACAGCTTTCTTGCCTCTGCAGCACTGCCAGAGCAGCCTGGCTGCCAGGGGCCCTGGTGCAGTCAAGACATGCTGACAGAGGGATTTTTTGGCTGGTGGAGCTGCACCACATTCCTGACTGACATGAGCGAAGACAGCATTTTTCTGCTGACACAGCTGAGCACGCAGAAGAGGTCTGCCAGCGTAGCTAAGAGAACTAGAAATGTGGATCAATTCTTAAATTTAAAAAAATAATTATCTATCATGATTGGTCCAGAAATCTTGAAAATATGAGACGAAAAGGCTCTAGAACTACAAAATAATTTTTAAAATCAAGTGTTATAATGAAAAAAATCTCATTATTTGCAGTAATGGGGAAGCACAGGTCATGATTTATTTTTTTCCTGCAATGAGAAACATTGCTCTTTGGTTCATGAGAGCCCTTCCCTTGTGCCCTGAAACCACTTCAGCCAGTGGAGTCATATGTTGACACAAGTCTCCATTACTTGGGCAGAGTCCAGGTGTAAACAGCATATAACATTTGCTTAAAGGTTCAAACTTCTTTTTTTTAAATCTTCCTGGTGCTTTTCAGGAAACAAGAGAGTGTTGGTACCTCATTTCTAAAGTACCCTAAGTATTGGTTTATCAAGCAACAAGGAATTTTTTTCCATAAAAACTGAATTTTCATAAAAATTAATACAGAAAATAGTTACCATGTCATTGGTTGGAAAACACAGAAAAAAAATCTCCATGTAAATCCTCATAACATGTAATTAACGACAATCCTAATAAAAGATATCTCAAGCCAGAAGATTAAGGGATTTTTAACATGTAAATACAGAAGCAAAAGGAAATCTAGAAATTCAGGTCAGGCTTCCATATGAGTAAATATATTCTTTAATTTATTAATGAAGTTCAGAATCTTGTTAAATTGTTTATTAAACAGAGCTTCAGTATCTTTTATGTCTGTAGCTGAATGTATTTTAAAGAGTTAGGAAGTCAATACATGAAAGATTAAAATCGTGTGATTCACTAGTCTCTCACAGCAGGGTGGCCAAGTCTGCTCCCATTAAAGCTGTCATTGCCATGGTACCTAAAATACCAACATTCAGAGACTGAGAGAAATCTACACATGAAGGTTTTTAGCCTTATCAACCAATGGAAATAAAAAAAACAATTAATAATCTTGTACATCAATGTTCTGCTGCAAATACCCATCTTCTAATTTTGTGTGCATTCCAAATTTACTATTCTAGGATTTGGAAGAATTTTTATCAGTCAGGCTTGCCAGTGATGCAAATGCAAAACACCTTCAAACAAGTTATCACTGTAATTGTGTTGTGTGCCCACTTCTCTTGAATTTGAAAGTTTTTCCACACATCTTGACCAACACACTGCTGCTGATAAGGCACTCAGAGGTAAATATAGCTTAGAGTACATTTTTAATCCCAGGATTGTTTTCTTAGAATAGAAACCTTTCTGGTTGGAGTTTTTCTAGGGTTTTTTTCCTTTTTTTTTTTTTTCTTTTGCATATTGTGTTTTGGCAATAAGAATTTCAACCATTTTAAATGAGAAAGATTGAAATGTCATTTTTTAAAAATAGATGATACAAAACATAAACAATTACAGCACTGAAGTATAATTATACATAATTGGCACTGCAACAGCTCAAGTTTTTCAATGTAGCTTCATAACTGTGTCTTACATCTTTTATAAAGAAACAGTGCAGATGGAAGACACTTTACAAGGAAGGCATTGACATGAGAGCAATTCATTGATGTTACTTTATTTTGTGTAAAGATGTCTGTGAGGGAGGGGTCAGGTGAATACAGAGTTATTTAATAGCATTTATCCGTTTATTCTAGTTTGTAAATATGTGGGAGTGTGCATGCTTCTACATAACATATCTATGTAACACATGGTGTATTTTAATACCTAGGTAGCTATTCTAATTACTATACCTTACTGATGTGGAGTATAGCAAATTTTGGCATTTAACCACATTAAGGTAAGCTTCAAGCAAGTAAGGAAAAAATTGCTGTTAGCAAGTGTGTTGTACCACAAGTGACCAAAATAATTAATACTGAAGTTAAATGATGTGCTGCAGCCATAGACATACCGGGGGAAATATCTGTAGCCAGACTTTTGAAAAGAAGAACCACTGTTTTTCCAATTTTTTGTAGGCCACTGTGCCTCCATATCATCAATCCTTATAAGCACATAAGAGCAGTAAATTAATGAACACGTAATATGTTCAAGTAATTCGCACACAAATTTATGAACATGCTGAAGTTTGTGTTTTTGTACTTAGAGCGTCATCTAGTGGCAAATCGGGATTATGGAACATCCCTTCCCTGTCCTTCAGCTCAAAGTAGACTGTTTTGTAAAAAAGGAAAATATTATAGCAGGGATAGCTATGAAGCGACAAACAAAGCTTTCTTCATAATTAAATTTTACATTTTTATTTTAAAAAAAGGCAAGCTAGAGTTTTTGAGTACAATTAAATTTTTGTAGACTTTTGAAAAATTATTATCCACAAACAGATATCAATGTACAGATACAGGCAAACTTGCATATCTCATAACAAATATTTACATATACAGTTTTACTTTATTAATATTATGGTAGCCGTACAATGGAAGAACTGTTGCTCCTGAAATTAAAATCAAAGCTTTATTCTTGACTGACTTTTTAAATTTATGGTGAAATAATAACTCAGAGGTTATGATGTAACAAATCTACTTTTAATAATTAGAGGTAGAACATATTTTTGCATGGGGAAACCTTCAGAAAAACAATTCGATGAGTGTTTCCTACAAAATCATGCCTGGACACTATTTTTCCTCTGACACAGGGACTCAGGGAGATCAGCTTCTCCAAAGTCAGCTTTGCTTTAAACCTTAAAATTAAAAGCTTCCTTAAAGGAATAACATTCAGTTCACAGCAGAGTTACAGAAATTCAACCCCCAGTCTGGGTTTCTGATGTTTTCAGCTGTGATGCTGCTTCAGACGTCTCGAAGCATAGCTCATGATATCATTAATTTATAAGGGATACAATACTGAATTGCTGAGTCTAAATAAAAATCACTGTGGGGTGCTACTTCATTATTTTGTCTTCCTGAGAAGAAAGTTGGAAGCCACCTGAACCACTGACTAAACTTTAAAATTTCCAGCAGGATTAAAACACCTGATGGAAAATTTGGAATAGCTCAAAATTTTGGTGTAGGGGTTTTTTTGTGTGTGTTTTTACAAACTTTTGAACTGGTTTTTTGAGAGATAATTATTGAAGGGTTATAAAAAAGGCAATCTTTGAGGAAGTTTTGACCAGATGGAAATGAATTGGAGTTTGTATGTGTGAGACACCCAACCTGGAAATATATCTCTCTGGAGAACCATCTTAAAGGAAAGCTGTCTTACTGTAATGGAGAAGAAGAGGTATAGAAAGACATCAGCAAGGGCAGAGTTAGCAAGAGAAACAGAAACACAAAGGAAAGTCTGATAAATAGAAAATGTCATGAAAATTAATGGATAGACAGTAGGAAAGAAAAAGGAGACTGTACAATGGGGAAAAGAGGGACTGAGAAAAGCTCAAAGAAAATACTAGCTTAACCTCAGTAACCCACTCATACTGTAAGGGCAGAGAATCTCATTTAACATTTCTTAGGTTTCAGAATTCATTGTATGTTGAAAGAATACTTGATAAATTATTTAGACAGTTTCAACTGAGATTGGAAAAATCCCAGCCTGTCAGAAGCTAGGTTAAAAAAGGTTGATGCTGTATAAATAATTTACTTCTTCGGGGAGGAAAAAAACATACAAATGCTATGCCTAGAGTAGAGAAGTACTAAACCTGCTGAAGCTCATACAGCGAGTTTAAGCCAGCACTACAAACTGAGTGCTCTCATTTAAAAACAGAGGTATGCCAAAGCTAAATTATCAAAAGAAGGTCAGCATTAAAGATTCTATGATTCAGGTCTTTCATACATGCACCCTTTTAACACCATGAGCATAGTCCAAATTAAAAAATAAATTATAAAGGCTTCTTTTTTCAGTGATTTCTCGTGGCAACTAATTTAAGTAATGCAAACTTAGCAGTGTTGGGTTTTTCTTAATTCATTAGTTTCATTCCTACAAAAAAGACACCCTCCAGCTTCACCGTAACAATCCACTGTTCTTAACAGATAGTTCCTGTTCCAGTCAGAATTGCTTCACATCTCAGGGGAACCAGACCAAGGGGTTGGTTTGTTTTCACATGAAGTAATGATTACTTATTGTGTTTCCCATAGTATCTTTTAAGACAAATCACCATAGTAACAGTGGAAAGGAATTTTTACATATATATTCTGTCATAGTTTTTATTTCAGTAAGTAGAGGTGCAGAATTTGGCAACAGCAACGACCTTCTATTGCAACATACCAGCACTATATAATACGTTGAGTAAAGTCCTTTGAGTAACATCAGCTGCATAGTGAGCACAGAAGTTGTCCCACTGCCAGCTTAGCTTTGCTGGCTGTCACAAGACAGCACTCCTTCCCAAAGACACCATTTCATAAGGAGCTTTTGTCCCCTGCTCCTCACTGAAACCTACAAAAACTGAGGAGACTCAGCAGCCTAGCAGGGATAAGGCCCTAAAGTCTGTTCTCACTTCTGACCACTACAATCCCCCTCAGAAAAACAAACATCAGCCTATCATTTGATTCTGTGTATGATCAATGCATCAGTATATCAAATGATATCAATAGATGGAAATATTGTTCTGGCTGACATGTATCAGGACCGTCTCGGATTTGTGGCTAGTAAAAGAAAATAACTACTATAGATCTGGAAGGTGATTGATGGGATTAAAACTCTGCAGATGGGAGCTACCTAGAACACAACACCTCAAAACTCTTTAGTGTGTGCCCATCTATAAAACTGGAATTCCACTTGTCTGCCTCCTACACAGCCCTGTTAGCTCACCAGGCAGAGCCAGGATATCTGCAAGACAGAGGTGCTGAGCAGAGTCTGCCTTGATACTTGTCAGTAGAATAATTATGTGTTCCCTGTGCAAAGGAGATGAACTTAGATTTTCAAAGTATCGCCACCCTGTGAGAGCATTCCAGAGCAGCACACCCCATAATTTGGCAGACCTGTGGGGGAGGTGGGGGAAGCAGAGTCATGACTTTATTAATTCCTGAGAAATTTAAGAGCATATGGCCCCCAGTATGACAACATCTACTGCAGGCACAGCCATGACCCAGCCCTGTGCACCCCAGAACACTTTCTGTCTATCTGCAGTACCATCTGAATGCTTTTTAATTAATTCATGTAATTTCCTTCTGTGATACTGATGTGAAGAAGATTCCTTTGTTTTGACTTATAAGCCCTAGTCACCTTTCAGCTCTGAGAGGCTCTAATATAACATCTTCTTATGTCAGGGGTTTTAGCCA
This sequence comes from Grantiella picta, assembly GCA_013397955.1. NCBI lineage: Eukaryota > Metazoa > Chordata > Aves > Passeriformes > Meliphagidae > Grantiella > Grantiella picta. Next base: position 786,000 of record VZRM01006770.1, on the reverse strand, counting down.
AGGAGAGTGGCAAATCCCTGCCCACCTCAGCCTTTGCCCAGGAGCCCCTCTGGATGTTTCATTGACTTTGGGGTGGATCAGAGGCAATCATTGCTATCCTGATTCTTGTCAGCTCTGAGGTCTGTGTTCAGAAAAGACACATAACTCTCAGCACAATGAGATGTACCTGAAACACTGGATTTAATTTGGTATCTTTTTTCCTGTATTAAATCTTCTACCCTGCGATCTTTTACCTGCTGAATGAAGAGGTGATAATAAAAGAGTTGGAATCTTCCTCTTTTGCATTTACAATGGATATTTTTCCATAGCTAGTGCTCAGAGCACAGATAAATGTTCCAGCTTGTCTAGAAGCACTGTGGATGAAGAAAATGATGACCCTCAGGTTTGGTAGCATTTTGGTGTATTTACATGCTGGGTTTGATAACAGCTTGTAAAGTCATATGGGCTTTGCAGTAGGGAGTAAAGTGGGGAGCAAGAGAGTTTCCCTGTTACAGCTATCTTTCAAAATAAAGTGCCAAATCTGATGTTTAGGATGGAATTCCTGCATTTTCAAAGACTAAGCTCAGCTAGCTCGAACTTATGGCAAAATTGAGTTACTATTTTGTATTCCTGAATTTTTTTTTCAAAAAGCAAACTTCAGAAAAATCAAGCAATTCCTTACTATTTATCCCTTTCAAATAAGGCTTTATTCTCAGCTTGTCATAGATCAAGGGGTTTATCAAGGTTTTTATGTCTTTATTTACTGTTTTTCCCAGACTTGTCAATTTGAGCATAACAAATGGAGAACGGTAGACAGCAATAAATAATTATAATAAAAACTGAACAAAAAGAAATGGAGAATTAATTTCCTTGTTGAATTTGATGTCACCTTCTGCTTGCAGAATTAGCTGCCTATTCAGTACCTTTTTTTTTCACATTTATTTACATGTGCTGCCACAGAGAAAAAAATCACTAGTGGGTAAATATGACACAGGATAAAAAAAGTCTATTTTAGTGCTTTTTTTCTTATGTTTGCTCCTAGTCTCTATATGGTAAAATATTGGCCTGGCAAAAGGAACAAGATTCTTAATCCCCACTGTCTTTTATTAAAGCTAATGCAAGCTGGAGAGGAGGCTGTCTGGGGAAGGGGTTTGAAGAGTGCAGAGCCCTACCCCTGAAATATCCCACTGTTCTACTGGGGCTCCTCTGAGGACAACTGACACTCAGCCAGTGATTCGAGATATGTGCCACTTTGGGTTAAACTCTCTGTATAAATGGCACACATCAGTGGGAAGTGTACTTTTTAAACTGATACAATATATTTGCTATATGTTCTTAATTGCTTGGCTGTTGGTGTAAGAGGTAAGACACGGGAAGGAGATACAAAGGGAGTTTGTGGTGTGTGTTTGCAGCCTGTCCCACAGGGAGCCTCCCGCAGGGAAGGTGTCAGGAAGCATCACTTTGTCTGAACTGATGTAGCCCATCACTAACCTGGCACAGCACTGCCTTCCAGGCGTCCCACTGGGGTCTGCTTCGGTGCCAGTGCCCGCAGGTGCCGGGGAGCGCGATGGAAATGCGGACACCGCAGCTACACTGCGGGCGCTGGAAGCATAATCGCGGGGGCTGGCTTGGGGGAGGAGTATTTAAGCTGCATTTTGTTTCTATTCTTGCATGGCTGCATAACAATGACCCCTCGCTCTGAGGCTGTCCCCGGCTGCTCCCGGGCCGTGTCGCTCGCCGGGCCAGGCACGCCCCGCTCTGTCGCTGGTCCTTTTCCCGCACGAGCCGTGCCAGCATCCCGCCGGCCCTGCCCGCCTGCCACTGCCATGCCGGGCTCTGTGCTCCTCTTCCCCATTTGCATCTCAATGCAGAGCTGGGCCGAGGAGCTGCGCTCCATCTCGCTCACACCGCAGCAATAATTGATTTCAGGCCTGAGTGAGTCCATTGAGCTCAGCCGAGTGTCTCCAGATTTACACCGAAATCAGGACCGGTTTGTGACCTCTCTGTAAAATGGAGCATTATTACACAGTATTTGTCCCTTGGCGTTCGTGAAGAGCCAAAGACACGGTGCTGTGTCACATGCTTTGACTTTAAAGGAGCAAAAGTCAACATAGAAGGAAGCAATAGCTTTCAGTGTGAATATTCTATGATTCTGAGGCAAAGTTGAACAGGATTTAGGTACAGATGGGTTTCACAAACATAGTATATATAGATCTAAACTTTCATTCTTGTAATTTCAATATTTTTTCCAAAAAGTAAAAAAAAAAGTTATCCAAAAATTCAATTTTCTTTTTATCTCACCGAACTTTATGCTTTCATGTGAATGTTCTTACCTGATTTCATAGTAATGCTCTGCTTTTTCATTTTGAAAAATAATTCTTTGGATATTGTATTGTTACATTGAAAATTAAATACAGTGCTTTGATAATTATTCATTCAGTGGTAGTTCTATTTCCTGTTGGGGAAAAAAAAAATCTGAATTCTTTGTAATTTGAGATAAACCCAAAACTCTAGAGTTCCTATATGGAGGAAAGATGTGGTGCCACCTGCTGACATAGGCTTATCCTTTCTGTGGCAGTAGCTAGGTCCATCCTGTCCAGAATTTTTCCTGAGTTGCATTGCCTTCAACCACAATGGCACAGAAGAGATTGCCAGGTCTTCCTGAGAATGGTCCACCATATCCACTTGGAACTCCAGAGCTTGTTAGATTATTACTTTCCTATGTAGAAATAGCAGGAAGAATACCAGAAAACCCAAGTCTATAATACGTTTTGCAAAGAACTGACTGTAGTAGCCCAGTTCAGCACCAGTGACAGTAAGGTCCAACACCTTTGGCCTTCCACCAAGGAAAAGAGGCAAAGTCCTGTATCAGATCACTCCAGTCCCAGCTGTTGAGAATGCCTGAAACATGAGACGGGCAGATGAACCACGTGGAATTGCGTGTCTGCTGGCTAGCACACAGGCTGCCCTCCTTTTTGCAGTTTGTCAGCTTTTCTCATCTCTGTTCTCTGTCCTGCCATTGCTCACTTCTATGACAATCTCTTCTACAGGTGCTGGTAAATAATAAATATGGCAAGGAAATACAATGGGAAACATTTACACATTATATATGTATAGCTGCAGAATCTCCAAGACAACAAATTTCTTGGCAGAGTGGATTTAAAGAAAGACCCACAAAGTTAAAGTCAATTCTACAAAGTTCTGTCTTTCTGCTGCCTTTCACTCGGTTTCATTTTTTTTCCCTGTATTCATTATTTTATTATTTTACTTTCTCGTAGAGCAGTAAGGTCAAGACAGTGAGCCCAGCTACAGGCTACTAGCTGAGGCTGAGCCTTTGAGGTGCAGAGTGTGATCTGATATTACTGTATATTTTACTGAAGACTTTTTAAGGTACCAAGTTTTTTTAGCTAGTAAATAAAAAAAGATGATTTATGCTTTTCAAGGAATGGACATTTTCCACACAGCCAGTGGTTTTTACTCGCTGACTGAAATATAATTCAGATGGCACTTGAGAATAATTGACTTCCTAAAATCTCACCATCCCTGCAGACGTGCTTTGGTCCCATTTTAAACAGGTATTTCATTCCCTGTTTTTGTTCATCTTTAAGATGCTACTCCTTTTCCTGCATCTTCTTTTGCAAATCCCAGAATAAAAAGAAATGTTGCAACTGCACAAGTCAAAGCTGTTTGAAGAGAACGTATTGTAAAATTATCTGCGTTCTTTTTATGCTATAGAAGTGCTGACAGCACTTTGATGTGGAAAGGATGAGATACAGTAATCTGAGGGGCTGCTATGAAAGGAACGACATGCTTTAGGATGGAGCTATACAGAGAAACACACAGTAATGACAGCTTCACACAACATCTAATTTGATTCCTTTCTTTGCACCACAGTGAATCGTTAAACCACATCCACCTGCTAATGAGCAGGGAGGCTTCTGAGCAGAGGTCACCTTTCTCCCACTTTTGTAAAATTCACTCTACCCCACTTATAAAACCATCCATTATCACCTCTCTTCCACAACATTTTGTCTTTGGTGAGTTTACTGCCTCATAGAAATCAAATTAAGAAAGGGAAAAATTAGTGCCTGTTTTTGCAATTGAAATTACTTCTAATTTTAAGTAGGAATTACTTCTATAGATGGTGAAATCAGTTCCAAATATTCCTAAAAAAAGGAGACCTCTTCCTCTCCACCCTCTGCCCCAAATCCAAGTAAATAACAAATGCAAAGCTGGAATTCTGGAGTTTCAAGCAGGAGTGACATAGCATACATGCTTGCAGATCATTGCTGCTTCACTGCTGCATGGGATCACATTTTAGTATTGCCAACTCAGGTTGGGAAATGTTGACTAAAATTGGTGAGAGCAAGAAATTTCAAGAGCAGAATTATTTGCTGTACAGAGAAATGTCATACCCATTCCTACACCTATTCAAGGTTCATATTTGTCTGGATTAAAGCTAAAAAGAGCAAACTTCCAGATTAAGGCAAACGTTGAATTTTCAATGCTAGGAAATAAATACATCAAGTTCTTTTTATATTTATGAATGCTAGATAATTTAATATTTCCTAAAGCTCAGAACTTTGTCAGATTATTAATCAGAACAAAATAAATCCACTGAATTGCAAATAATGCCCTGAATGCTTAGTGACAGGCCATGATGATTAGCTGTACCACAACTTCTCCGTATTTATATTAAGCACAAAACACAAGGGACTCATCCCAAAGTGTCTGCAGCTATCACAAGGCACCTAAAACCAATTTCTTTTCATTTTCTCAGAAAATGGTTTATTCTTCCACCCCTAAAGTATGTGCTGGGATACTAACAGACTGGAAAAACTAGGCTCATGGTGTCAAAGCTATGAAGATCCATAAAATAGTTGTTAGAGAGTAGATCTTTATCTTCATTTATTTGAGAGGCCAGTATAGCCTTTAAAATATTTGTACATGGATGCATTTGACAGATAAATTACAGCACATTTTTTCTATTAGTAACTCGTTCCTAAATAGCTGTAAATCTAATATAAGGAGAAATAATTAAGTTTCTAAACTCAGTGAGCTAAAGAATGGACACACTCTGTGACCCAAAATAAGTTTATAATTTCCATGTAAAAATATTTAGTGAATATATAATGAAGCTGTGGGAAGCTGCAGGATCTAGCCATCTCCTATGGAGAGAGGAAAGCCACATGTCACAGAGTTAAGCTTAATTCTGGTGCTCTTCCACGAACAAGAGCACATTTTTATTTTTTGGAACTTGGGAGTACCCAGGAATGCCACAATTTATTTCTTCTATGTGTGTTTTATAGTACTCCCTCTTTCTCACCTTCATTCAGGCAAATCTGCACAACTCAGAAATAACCACCTCTGGCCAGCTGCACGCTTGATCTGAACAACATCATCTTGTTTATTGCATTCCTCGTCTGGCACAGATCTTGTCACATCACAAGGCTTTCACACTTACCTACCAGTCTGAAAAGCCCTGCAGATTGTCCAGATAGAGTTCAAAGTGCTGGCTTCCACCCCTAAATCTCTTAGGAACCTAGGACCTGGCTGAAAATGGTCTGTAGAGATAGAGCTGAGAAAGCTACATCACTCTGCTAAAGAGAGATATTAGCAGGCTGTTTGGGGAGACCATGTCTACTATTTAAACTTCCTAATTCTGTGACAGGTGAAGTCCTGAGCTGTTCCTGCAACAGGGTAGTGAAAGTTATTTAAAGCAATTATTTGCTTATGTGTGTTTTTTTAATTTCATTTACGAGTTTCAACTTTTGGCAAACCCATGCAATGGGATGGAGAGAAAGACAACAAACTACACAAAATTCTATTTGTAGTAGATGCTTTTCAGGGTCAGAAAAAGAAGTGATGACTCTTGATATTTTAAAAATTTTAAAAGATTTTATTACTTCAGGTTATCATAAAAATCTGCCTCTCTGAGTTTTAGAGCCTATTCATGACTATTTTTGTGTATATTTCATGTATTTTAGCAAAATAACTAATAGGCTTGGTATTTGTATTTTTATGACTCTGCTGCAACCAAAGCTGTTCCTTGTTTATTCTCTTTGTTCTTCAATTCGTGCTATCTTTCTTCTCTGTTTATCCGCACACAAACAAACAAATAGTGCTTCCTGCTGCCTCCTGGACCACTGCCAGCTGTCCTGATGTCAACCAGCAAAGGACAAAAGCAGCCCTGCCATAAAGACCTTTGCTGAGAAGAGATGCTCTGCAGCCACCTCCCTTTCTTCAGAGTGCTAGCAAAGATATCCTCTGCAGGCAAAGCTCTCCAAACTGGGATCATTAGAGGAATTCAGTAATTTAGTTAACTTTCTGTCATTGGGCACAACATAAGAAAACCAATATTAAAAACTGTCTTTCAACCGTTCTTCAAACTAATAACTCTGGTTGCAATGCTGGGCAGAAATTTTATGTTCAGAGATTAATATACTGAAGAATAGTTGACTTAGATTTCTTAAACTGCCCCTTCCTGAAAAGAGAGCTCTTGGGGGCACTATTTCATTACAAAAAGAAGGGAAAAAAGATGAGAAGAATAAGACACTTCTGTTGTTGGAATTTCATTTCCCACTATGATATACTGAGACACTATTGATGAAACATAAGTGACAGAACTACTATTAGTAAATTTTGGTGCTATGAAAACTTCTCAGTGTCAAAATTAATTGCTACAGTCAAGGTAATTCATAACTGGAGCTGAGAAGCAGTGTAACAGTATATTGGGGAACTTACAAAAGGATTTCCAGAAGTAACATTTCATTATAGCTACAGGTAGAAGGTGGGGAAAAATCCATATTGTTGCTAAGAACTAAAAGCTATTGGATTAGGTAGGGGAAAACCAAGGAAAACATTTTAATTCCTAGAAAATCTGTGTCTGAAAGAAGAAATTCTAAAAATAATTAACAAGACTCTATTTTTCCTACTAATTCTCATATCAGCATTTCACCTATGATCCAATGCTTGAAAAAAACCAAAACAAAATCTCAAACCCTCTAACCCTTCCTAAAATATAATGGCAAGAACACACACACACAAAGAAAAAATATTCAGGTTTTCAGGAAGCATTCATATCCAAAAAATCAGACTACTTTCAAAGATTAAAATTATATCAAATGAGGTTTTTTATTTTGCTTCTATAGAGTAAACCCAGTTAAAAGCTAAATCATCCGAGTAACAGTTAAGGAACACCTTTTGTAAGGCTAAGTCTCTTTATGTTTTTTGACCTGTGGTCTTTTTTAGGACTACTGAATCTTCAATGTACTGAATCAGGTAAGTATTTATGCTTATTTTCAGCACTCTTGAATCAGGAGGCTGGCTGTCCTTGCTTTAACCTACTTTCCCTGCTGAAGTAATTTTGCCTCATAAGCCCCATGGAGAGTTGAGAGGCAAAGCCAGTTTATTTCTGCAGTGGTCCTACTTTGTTCAGAAATATTGCCAAAGGCTCATTTGGAAACCCTTCTCATAGGAAATAGGAACATTTGGTACTTTGCAAAAACCTTAAGGACTCAATTCAAAATAGAAAGGTACAGTTAGCAACCATAAGAGAAGTGTACTGCTTCCCTTCAAATACAACATCTGAGGAGAAAGCATTAAAAACAAACAAAAATTTAATATTCATCAGGTTTTCAAATATGGTGTGACTATAAGCATTAACTATTGGTTAATTGTTTGATAGTTGTTATTTACAATATATTATGATATATTCTATTTCTGATGTGGAGTTTACCACACATTCTGTAGCAAAGTTAAAGAAAAATACCATTTTTGTGTGTACTTTCATGCTGCATTTTATATCTTAAAATACAGAAGTCTTTTCACCACGATGAAAAAAAGATGGAACACTCACAATTATATACTTTGAAAAAAATCTCAATTTTTTAAAAATTTGTAAAAAATTGAAGTATGTTTTGCTGTGCTGGAATACTTCCTGTGCAGCAGGACACAGATGGAGGGTGTCACCTGTGTCCAGACAGGTTTTTGATGAGCACTCTTCATGATCACTTTGTACCTTCACAAGGGAATGGTGTTATTATTTTATGGGATCCCCCCCAGTGAAGATAAAACCTCTCTCTGCAGAAGGACTCCTGGGAAGCAGACCATTTTCTGACAGTGTTCAACTGCACTCATGGTGTCCCCAGAAGTTTTGTGAAGTAAATACTTCACCAGAACTAGGACAACAAAGACGTATAACCATTCCAGTAATGGGGTGGCTGAACTTCCTACCCTGCGTAGCTGAGAGGAACCAAGAATGGCCATGGTGGTGCAGGGAGGAAACAGTGCTTGGGATTAGAATTTACCCTTAAAATAAAAAAAAGAGGAAATCTCTTCCATTAGTGCAGTGGGCTCCGCAGATGACCCATGTCATCATACAGTCTGTTTCTATTTAGACCATACAGCAAATCTGTTCTAGTATTTCTATTAATAGTTAGTTTATTTATTTATTTCTTATAGGAGCTCTTCATCAAAACAATAGTGCAATTAATTTGGCATTACTCCATTAGCTGTGCCGTTGTGTTTGCAGATATTCTGATCTGCAGACCATAATGATAACTAAATCATCAAATAACAACAAAGTAATCTTGCTCCTGAAGCTGCAGTATCCCAGCCCTTTGGAGAAATACAGCCATATGCCATAGGAAAAACAGTGCCCATTTTTAGCACAAGCAACACCAAATACAAATCACATCACGTGGAGTCAGAGTTAATTAAGTCAGGCACCTACTGTTTGCCTATAGTTTGCAATAGCTATTAATTTTGAAGGTCTGCTGCAGTGCTAAGAAGAGATAATTAACTAATGCAGCAGTTTGTGACATGATGAACACATTCCTAAAGGGGCTTGTTACGGTGACTTTTTTCCAGATAACACTGCTCTAAAATTTTACTGCTCTAAAGTAAAATTTTAGAGCATACACCACAGCAATTTAAAGGGGAAAAAATGCTAACACGTCTGTCTCTAGACAAAGTAAAAAAGGTCAAGAGCTCTTATCATTGATTATATGGTATGCAGAATTACAGAACTGTTAAAACTATCAAAGGAACATTGACACTTTGGTATTTGTTTTTGTTATTTTGAACAAGTAACTTTGGCAATTGCTGGGAATTTTTTATTATTATTATTTATAGTATATACATTTTTAAAAATCACAGAAACTCTGTATTTTGTCTAAAATCATATTGAATTACATACATGGCGTCGCTATCACTACAAATTAATTGCTTTTATCTATTTAATGTATCTATCTTTTTGGCTGCAGTACCTTCTCAATTGAAGCGCTAACTCTTCCATTACACACCACTAGAAGACTCTTCAATCTAGGAAAAAACTAGACAGTCTTCTGAGTAGGCTAAGGAACAATTCCTATGATATGAAATAGGGTTGAAAAGATTGAAATGAGAGACAGGAGATAGTGTGCAGGATCTGCCAAGATTTAGACCAGCTACATTCACAAATCAGGTAAGATCCTTGGATCACTTTCACCTAGAGTGCAAATGTTGATCTCACATAGTGAAGAGATGCTCTTTAATAGAACTAAAATGTATCATTTCCAAGAAAATAATAGTGGCATCAGGTTTTGTGCAATACTTAACAGCTACTGTAATACCAGTGGGCTGTTACAGAGGAATTATGTGTTTTACTACAAATATGTGTAAATTTATAACTTGTTACTTTTCTTGTTACTATACACTCTTGCCTTTATTGTTTCAAATATGTTAGTATTCTGTATATAGTAAAGCTCCTTGTGAAATGCCTCGGGGGTCTTCCCAGTGTTGTTACTCTGTTTCAAGGCTGGAAAAAAAAGGGATTTCAACCAACTTTTGCATTTTTAAATCTGTTGTAATTAACTAACATAGCTGGATATGCTGCAAGATCCAGGAACTCCAAAGGGTGCTCAACGTCCTGCCAATATCTAGATGTTCTGTCATGATATCAGGACCACATGAACTAACAAGAAACTGAAGAAATTCAGAAGAATTAATGAATACACTGGTTTTGTAACTAAACTAAGGCAACCTATGTATAGTCAAGTCCTTTCCAAGGTGTTATGACATACCATCCACTCCCCATGTGCTTATGCTTTAATCCCACCTGAGATTCATTGGGAGCAGTCAATAGCTCTGGTCACACAGCACCTTCCCCTCTGCATTGTTGAAGAGATGAAAGATGAGAACAACATCCAAATGTCAGCTCAGAAGTGAGAAGCAGCTACACCAACTTGTCCTTTAGTTAAAGGTGTGGGTGGCTGCTTCTGCTCAATGACATCATCATAAAAATGCAGGAGGGATATGACAGAAGGAACGGGAAACTGGTATTTTTCTTTTAACTTTTGCAAAAGATAAACTATGGGAATAACACATTTTTTATTTCTAGCTTGGAAAAGCAAAACTGTTAAATGGTCTAACCATCTAGCCACATTTTTAGAAGCTTGTAACAACTAATTCATTGGTCCTTGATACAAAACAAAATTTTGGTGTAATTTCCAGTATGGAGAGAAAATTCCTGTTTCTGATATCTTCACAGTCATGTTTCCTTTCTATTTAAAGAGTAAAATTTGAATAGCATTATATTTTAAGATTTCAGTGAGAGAAGGATTACATCACAAAAGCTGTGCATGCTTAGCAATGAATGTGGAAACAATTCCCAAACCACTAATACAAGCTTTATGTGACATAATCACTGGGTTAGTGCAGGAAGGCAAAGGAAAAGTGCATTCACTAGCCTGTCCTCTGGTTTCTGGGCACAAACACACCTTCCAACACTCAGCATCATGACCCACCATGGGACTTTACTCTCCTAGCTCTGCAGAACTGCAGAGGTATTTTTTTCTCTAAAGGTCAGGAGATATAAAAACATTTCCTAGAGAGTAAAAAAAAAAATCAGCACAATGGAACTGAAACAAAATTGAAAGGGGTTTAGCTGCTAAAAAAGGATTTTAGTTGCTAAATAAGGTAAAGCTACCAAATGACGACATAGCTCAATTCATGGTATAGCCCTGAAATTTTAGATAGATATTCTAACTTCAGGGGACTGACTGTAGAGTGACACCTTGGTTTGATGAACTCTTGGAACTGTGGAAAAGAACCAGCATTCTTCTGCAGTGTGTAAGGACAAAATGAAACCAAGGACATGAAAACACCAGTTCACACAGACCAGAGTGATCTGTGCCTGCAGCACCACCTCTGGCTTCAGTCCATACCACTAAGGAAGAATGGCTTCAAACAAACAAACATTAAGAAGCAAAAACTCATTGTAAAAAAAAAAAAAATTACTCTCTTTTGCCAATCTGCATTCACTGTGTGTTCCTTTTCTGAATAATATGCTTACTCTGTACATTACTTTTAGGACAAAAGGTGCTTAAAAGGACAGAAATTGTTTCCAGTCCCAGAAGCTGTCTGGAGAACAGCATTGCTGTAAAATTGAAACAAGGAAGATCTTAGCATCCAGGCTAGGAAGCGCTCTAAACAGTAGCTGGAGAGATTTTTTTCCTACTATGAGAAGCAGCTGAAAGACTGTCATTAAAAATAATAGCAAACATATGTGATGTGTTCTCACACAGAGGAATTTGTGTGGAAGTTCCACATATGATCATCCCTACCACTGAGCTCAGAGGGATAGCTTCACTTTGATGAGGTTTCAAAACAAACTAGGAGTCTGCTGGTGTTTCCTTGGGAAAAATAAGTTTTGTGATGGAATGCCATGAGTGTCACTCATTTGAGGTACCAAACAAGAGATGTTTCTCAGTAGTGTAAACCATGATCTTCTAGCATTTATTAAAATGCAATGGTGAGGGGACTGCATAACACAGATATTAGATCCCTCTGAAACAATGTGATGTAAAAGCTTTCTTCTTCCACTTCCACATGTTGTTTCTTAACATGCTGCATCGGAGAAAACTCCTGCCACACAAAAGGCAGCAGTAAGGATTGCACATCCATGACCCACTCTGCTACTGAACAAATTCAGCTGTGCTGTCTCCAGCCTCCTTGGCTTGCTCAGCTCTCTTATCTGACTTTAAACTGAAACTGCAGAAGATGCAATTTCTTGTCTCAGCTGATGTGTGGAGTAATAACCCACAGCTGGCACATTGCAACACCTATCTGGAAGCACAGTCTGAGCCTTGCACAAAATTTTAATTCTACAGCGTGCTAAAGGTAATACCGATTAACTTGGATGGGAATGAGTTGTGTACAAATTCCTTTCTCCTAATAAAGCAGGCAGGGAAACCAGTCTCCAATCCATCCTTCTGAGACTAATTAATAAAGCAATACTAACTGCAAAGACTCAGCTACCAGAATAAGGTATTGGAGCAGTTATCACAGTACTTTTCCAGAAGTACTAGCTACTTTCAGTGAGCTTCTATATGCAAGCCTTTATTGCTCACTTGTGGAAGACTGGGAGCTGATGGAGCTACAGCTGCTGATGCCAGGAGAGGTGCCAGTCCACGGAGTGCAGCATGTGGATGATTCTTAACTCGTATCATTTCAAGCACAATAACAAAAACTGCCATGGGAAAACAACATGACTAAAACTATGTTTCCTATGGCTTACTAATGGACTATTCATGCACAACATTAAACTGATGAATATGAAGCTGTTGGATGCATTACCTTTTCTCCCTTTGTGCAGGTTTCAAAGATTATAATTATGTTTGGTTTAATTACTATTAGTCTCAATTGAATTGTCAGTTCTTTCAGCATTTTCAGTATGTAAAACCTTATAGTTAAAATTGCCTTATCTGAGGGCAAACATCTCATGTGGTTTAATTTTGTATGAATTGGGTGTTATTATATTTTAAGGTTTGATCATCATGCTTACTTAAGAAAAGGAGAAGCATTCTTTGTTGATCATTGCTGTTCTAAATACACATAAAGCCACTCAACATGAGTTAATTCTTGTCTGGTTTTGTCTTTGGATTTTTTTTTTCCAGACTCCACAATCATGCCCCATTCCAAGAGTTGTAAGAATTTACTTCAGACTGAGATAAAGAGATCCTCAGCATCTCTCACACTTATAGACTAGCTGCTTGGCTCCTGCAGGGTGATTTGGATTGCTTCAGTTGGGTGCTTCACCTGAGCACCTTCCAGGCAATTAAGGAGTTCCACATGCTGAGCAAGAAGCTGTGGAAGACACACCAAGCAAGAGGAAGAACGTGAATCCCTCCTGCTCTTTAGAAGTCAGACTCCACAGTCATGACTCTACTCCAGACTCTGTACATTTGCGATTTCGAGTGCAGTAGATCCAAAAAGCCTGATCTGGGGTATTCAGCCTGCACTGCATCCTACCCATTAAAGCATTCACTTGTGCAGACTTCGTGTTTTATTTCCCTCACAGAAATAAAACTTGCATCTCTTAAAGCATTTTGCCAAGCCACAAGACCAGACCCACTGTAAAACTGAAGGCAATCCTCCCTTCAATCTGATGAGGAATAAAATCTAAGTGTGACCTACTGCAGAAAAGGGACTGTAAAATGAGCACAGCAGAGAGGAAATGAGCAGAAGGGAGCTTCACTCCATAATCCAATAGTAAAAGCATTAACTCAGGAAAGGGGAAAAGGGAAACCTCAATTCAGTGCTTCTATTCAGCATTAAAATGCCCTTTCCCTTGTTCAATGAATCCCATTTCCCCAGCCCCTCCTCTGCTTTCCATATTCAAGAAGAGAACTGAAGAATGCAACTGAAGTCATCCCATGTTTTTCACCCGCTTTTAAATCATAAACATGTTTCTCAGAGGTTATCAGTTGTCTCCTGGTGAAGACACCTCAAACCAGACCTTTTTATTTCCCATCCCTGTCCTCAGGCTCCCTCTGAGGAGAAAGCTCAGCTGTCCATGTTCTCCATCTTCCAGGGCATTTGGAGGGACAGGCTGAGTGCTGGTACGTGCGCCATCAGCCACAGGGTGTCCCTCTCAGGAGAAGCTGCTGCCACATTGATGCCATATGCCTTTTTATTTCATGACACCTGTTTACACAGTGTGAGGCAGGAAAAAAATGACTTTCACAGCAGAATGGGAAATCATAGAGCGTTTTCAGGCAGACAGTGGGTTCAGGGAATATCTTGTGAAAGCATTTAACAATTCATATTGTTAGAACTTGTACGAACATCCAAATACATGCTGTTTCCAGTCTCCTGTGTAAGTGCCACATTTGCGAGTCATTAAGCCAAAGAAATAAAGTTCTGTAGCTAAAAGTTATAATCAGAAGAAAAAATCATGTACTTATTCAGATTATTATTACTTAACATATCTATCTCCGTATTGGTTTTAAGCAGGGTGTGTTTTGCTTCATTGATTATTCTTAGTATTGCAAAGTAGATGAGAGAGTTGGTTTTCATGAATTTGTAAGTCAAAATAACTATTCCCTCCTGAATGCAGAACATTTATATCTGGTACGATACACAATGTTACAACGACATTGCTGGCCTTTGGAAAAGTCTGAGAACAGTTTGTTCTCATTTGGTGAATGTGCTGGTGTGCAAGAAGTGGCACTTTAGTTTAAACTGCAGTGGTTCTGAGTTAAAGTGCTGCATAACACTATCTCACCCATGGCCTCAGGCTCCTTTTCCCTCACTCTTCTGTGAGACCGTAGTGACAGAAGAGCAAGATAGTCAGTTTAAATCTTGGGGACTGTCTTCAGCTGCTGCACCAGATTGACCAGATATGTCTGGTCATGAATGTCCTCTCCTCACTATGCTGTGATTTTTTTTTTTTTGAACAGTGAGGATTTGAGCCTGTACTAATTGTTGCAATGAAAGTAGTGTTACAGGTGCTCTACATGACGTGAAAAAACTTGTCTTCTCATGCTCAGTACAGAATAAATAAGCTGATTCAACAACCTCTAAAAAGCAAGAAAAAACCTGTAGCGTTTTCCAACTTTGAGAAACTGTCCTAGCCATGTTTTTCCCCTGAACAATTCCCCTGTCCCAGTATCTCTGGAGGCGCAGGGCCTGCCCAGGGCCGCAGGAGGGCACAGCCCAGCCGCACAGCTCCGTTACCATGGCCCTGCAGGAGCCATCTGCCCCCCGGCTGAGGCAGTGCCTTCCTGGCCCTCATCTGCTCCCTCCTACAACAGTTTATTTCCATTTATCTCACGAGAACTGAAAATTAACCGTAAGCATTTTAAGACCTTATGTAGCATTTTTATTTTTTCATCCCCTCCTGTGCATTTAACTACTTTCCAAAATCCAACCATATTTGCGCCTATAATAAGCCACAGGCTCTATTAGCCTGGATGCCTGGTGCTGAATTACTTCAAAGTCTCAGGGGTCAAAAGAGCCCTCAAACACACAGGTGTTCCAATAGTAACGCTCAGCGCGATGTCTGGTGTATCTCCTGGGCACATCTCGAGCTCTTTTTAACCCCCAGCGTTAGGGACAGAAGTGTGTGCTCAGCTGCTGTTCGAGGGGCAGCAGTGTTTCATTCACTATTTGCCAGCGGCGCTTTGGGCACGACACCCCTCAGGGAGGCTAGCTGGCTGTTCGCTTGCCGCCACGGTCCTTGTGACGGGTCCCGCGGGGTGTGTTTTCCCCGGGACGCCCCACCGCAGAGCGGCGCAGGCCGAGCTGCCGGCACCGGGACCGCCTTCCCTCCCCACAGCAGACGGGCGGGCTCAGTGCGCGCTCCCGCCC
>VZRM01006770.1:726250-770272 GCA_013397955.1 Grantiella picta | reverse complement strand
TCAGCCTGTGTGTCCCGCGGTAGCTGCTGTGTGACCGCAGGAAGTCGGAATAGACTCGGGGGAACCGAACGTTTTGGTTTAAAGACTTGTGTGAGCATAGCCTTATGAACAAATTAATGGTGCGTGTTCCGCCACCGTGTGCAGTCCGAAGTTTTTGATTGTCTTTTGTGTGTTACAGGTGAAATGGTTATCATGTGCTGAACTCCAGCTTGGATTGCCTTATTGCTGCCCCTGAGAAGTTTGTAAAAAGCAGGAAGTCAAGATGAAGAGCAGAGTGACACAAGTAAATGTAAGTGTTCTGAAACCTAAACTGCAGGGTTTGATCACTCCCATGTTACTGGTAATTAGATTTGTAGTTGGTATTTTGTTCAATAAAACTGCCTGAATGCAAAACAAGTAATATCAGTAACTGAGAGCAGCTGTTTACAAGATAAATACTACTAGGAGTCAGTAAATCACAGCTATTTCTGGCTCCTGTTGTCCTAACAATGAAAGTCTTGAATATTATTAGCCTACAGTGATTCAGTAATTGGTCAAAACTGACTGAATGATAATGGCTCAACAGTAAATGTGAGCATCTAGAGGAATGGAGGAAGAGTCTGAAAAATTTGACAATAAGTAGCACTTAATCTGACAACTGTATGTCATGCTATGCATGTTAAAGCTTTTCCTTTTAAAAGCTGTGTGGCCCATTTCTGAATGGATGGGAGTGATTTTTTAGGAATGCAAGAAGAAAAAATTTAGAAATGCTGTGTATGTAAAGTACACCGTGTTTGGGACATGACAGCGGAGCAATACTGTTATGATACACTACATCAGATCAGTGGTCTTTATCTGCCTGTTTTTCCAGAGTTGGACCCTGCATAGGTTTATTCACTCTTTAGATCCAAATTTTCTGACTTAAATGGCTTTTAGTAGTAATGCTTTAGGGGTGGTTTAATACCTTCTCCTATTTTCTCGATCTTGTAGTGCTACCTCATCTGTCAGAATAAGCCAGTTAGCAAAAGCACACTGTTTGGACACTTTCAGTTAATCATTTTGATCAAAATGGACAAGGAAGAGGACTAACTTGTGGCAGAAAATCTGGTCACGAAGATCTGAAGGTGACAAGTTCTTCAGCAAACATAGCTGCTTTTGCAAGGAGACATGATAAATGGCAAACACAGAAACCACCATAACATTATTTTATTTCTTGAACGCTTGTCTTTTTGATTCTGCTTGGGTAAAGACAGATGATACAGAGCCCATGAGAATGGATCATTCTAAAAAACCCATGCCTTCTTCCCATCTGCTAGATAGGATTTAAGTACAGTAACTGTTCTGTGTTTTTCAAAGATTTTTGTTACCACTTTCTTGGAA
Organism: Grantiella picta; assembly: GCA_013397955.1. Taxonomy (NCBI): domain Eukaryota; kingdom Metazoa; phylum Chordata; class Aves; order Passeriformes; family Meliphagidae; genus Grantiella; species Grantiella picta. The sequence goes on along the minus strand of VZRM01006770.1, from coordinate 768,913 downwards.
GCTTAGGATACAGACTGGCGGTATATGACTGGGCTGGGGAAAAAAACAACTTAAGGACTTTTCTTACCCTTTAATGAATTCAGTGATCTGCTGTGTGGTGTAATGAGTACTGAAAGGGGAAGAAAACCTTACTGAATATGTGAATTTCTTATACTGTCTTTGCCATCAAAGATAATGTGGCTCTAAAATTAAACTGTCAGATGGGCATAACTTTTATAGGGATACAGGCTTCCAGTAAACAATGCAATGCACTTATTTTGTATCGTTATCTTGATGCAGGCAAGATAATACTGGTGTAATTTTAACATAGTGTTTGAAGTGCACCATAGGAAAGGCAATATTCTAGGGTATGTTCTAGTGGCCTCAAAAATACAATTATTTATTTGCATATGTACACACACCCCCAGTTAAGTTTTTGGGGATAACAGTCTGCGCTGATCTTTATGGAGGAGGTGTCATTATATTTTAGTCACCAAGAGTTTTAACTGGTTGTTTGGTGGGCCAAGAGCTGGTGTGCCAGCATGTTGGTGGAGAGGGTGCCACGTCAACAAACAAGCTGAGTATTGCTGCAGGGAGTTCCATCAAGGTGCATAAGGAAATACTTGTGATGAGTTTCTGCATCAAATGAGGTGTTTCCTATTTCACAGTTAATCACTGTGTGGCAACATGAGATTGTGGTGCTGAAAAATCATAAATAGTACTTGAAAGGAAGAGAGGACCCTTGCAATGAAAGTACTGAGGTTTCAAAAGCTGCTGCTTAACTCTACCGAAGTAGTTTAGAAACATCTTAATGAATATCTGTGTTAGTGGTAGATGCTGTCACGTTCAGATTTTTGTATGATTTTATGCTTCTGTGTGTCATGGTTCAGCCCATGGAATTTGGTGTGAACTATGGAAGTGTGTGTCACTTAAACAATCCTGCAAATCTGCCTAGTAGATCAGTGCAACGTAAGTATTTATAATGTATGCCGCTAGGAATGACTCATGAGATAATAAATTGTGGTTAGTAAAAAGGGGGAACATAAGGAAAAATTACTCAATAAAGGGGATTTTTAGGAGAGAGGGAAGACACTCTTTAAACAAGAAGTGGTGGAATTCTGTTCACGGTATTACATGTGATACAACAAAGTAAAATGGCATCTGACAGCAGGAAGCAGGAAAGGCAGACCAGTGGTCCATCTACTCTAGTCTCCAGCAGCAATTGTCGGCAAATGCATTGGAAAGTTTAGGAATAGGGCAGTTATAAAAGTACTTGCCCACATACGCTCCCACTCTCTACCTGTTTGCAGCTTCCTGAGCCAGATAAATTTTTTTGCTCACCCATGCAGATTTTTCTTCAGTATTTATTCAGTGCCTTGAACCTGAGTAAGCATTTGGCATCTGCAGCATCCTGTAGCTGGGAGTCCAGCTGCTTAGCTGCTTGTTCCTAGAGAACCGGGAACCTCTCGTTGTCATACCTGACTGCCATGAGCTTTATTTGATGGCCCTCCTTGTAAAGGAGTGGGAACTGAAAGCATGGTATGCTTTGATCTGAAGATAGGTGCTCACAGTCATGTTGGGGCTTGATTTTTTTTCTTTCTCTTTCCTTAAAGCATGGTTCCAGTCATGAAAGGAAAGAAAACTACAGTTCCCGACATGAAAGCTTGTCTCCAGAGGACAGGTAGAATGACTGATTTTCATAGCCTTCAATTCTGTGTATGTGCCTCACTTAGTGAGTTAAAGAAGTTAAAAAAAATTATCAGGTTATGTTTCTTTTTGTATATTACTTAAACTGAGCAATAAAAAGCAAATGTAGATTTAATAAAATACTTCCATGTCAGTGTAACAGTAATTAAATGGAATTATTACTAAAATATTAGTAATTATTAGCATTTAGTTCAATTATCACGAGACTTAAAAATGGAAATTACGTGCCAGCTTTTTGCTTGAAGTCACATATTGCTGGTACCACAACTACCAATCACTTTAGGACAAGATTGCTTCATGCTGCACAGGCAAGAATAGGTAGAAACAAATGAATACATGTGTTCCAAGGAATGCATGCTGCTGAATTTACCTTCAGTATTTAATGTTATTACTGTGAAGCATTTAATTTTAAATTCTAGGAGCTTTCTTTTACAGTGCTTCTTTGATTTTTGATAATTTTTTTCTGATGGCAAATTATTGTAGAAGTAGACCATTTTATTGGAGTGACTCATATTTTGAGACTCATGTTGCAGAATTGGAACACTTCTGCATTGTAACATTATATTGCAAGTAAATATTATTACCATTGCTTTTCTCAGCCTCTTACTCAGAATTTTTGTGTCTTGGGTTGCGAGTAGGGACATGGAGCGTGATAGGTCTCGGTCTCCATCTCCCAGGAAGAGAAGGTACTCTGATGACAGCAGATACGATGAGGAATATTCAAGACGGGAATACTATGATGACAGAACTTCAGATGGAAGGTGGGAAGCCCTATCTTAATCAGTAATAAAATACTTTAAAGAACAGCATGTGAAAGCTTTTAACGTACACTGGGGTGTTGAGTGGGTGTTTTTTTTCTTTTTAGAAGGACAGAAAGGGGGAGAGATAGACACTATGAGAGATGGGAGGACAGAGACTATGATCGAAGGAAGCAGAGAAGATACTCATCGCCTGACCGGAGAAGTCCAGACAGATCGACAGGCCAGAGCTCACTTGGTCATGATGAGACCACTTCCAAAAAGAAGAAAGAAGAAGTGGATCCAATCCTCACTCGCACAGGTGGTGCATATATTCCACCTGCCAAGCTCAGGATGATGCAAGAGCAAATCACTGATAAAAATAGGTGAGTTCAAAGTTACGTATTAGTTTTTGTTTTTTGCTGCAAGCAAAACATGGTGTTTAGAGAATGTTGGGGAAAATGGGATTCCATTTTAAGGGCTGTGATCATTGTTTTGAATGTGTATTTTTATCAGAAGAGAGATAAGAGAATCAGTTTAAAACTGTACCTGCTTCTGCTGCAAAGTGTAAATGGTACAGTAAAGTAGCATACAGAATGTAGCTAGGAATTTTTTGGAACATTTTAGAAAACAGAACATACTGAGTTATACCATATCTGCAGAGAATTACATTTTGGTTTATCATGTTGGTTCAGTATTTTCTAGTGGTTGAATGTATAACTGTGAACAAGTCTTCATGTTTACGCAGTGATTTTTTTTCTTTTAATCTACTTTACTATTTAAATGAAAATGTGAATGTATGCTATATGTATAAAAAAACTTAGTGCAACTTCAAATTAATACATTATTAATTTGTGATACTTTGTAATAGCTTGGCATATCAGAGGATGAGTTGGGAAGCCTTGAAGAAGTCAATCAATGGTCTTGTCAATAAAGTGAACGTTTCTAATATAGAAAACATCATTCATGAGCTTCTTCAGGAAAATATTGTTCGGGGGAGGTAAGTCTTATTATTTTAAGATAATTCTTTTGCTTTTCTGATAACGTACACTGTTCATGTGTACATCATTGTGTGTGCTGTGTGTCGTGTAAGGGTGTTAGGTTTTAGTAGTAATCTTAGGCCATATTGTCCTATTCTCAATGGTTCCTTGGGAAGGGGATTGTATGCTTGGTGGAATAAGAGTGCAACAGATGGTGTATATTTCCTTTTCTTAAGGTTTTCCCAATGCATTTTAGTTAAATGACTTGTAATTTACAGTTGCCACTATTTTTGTAGTGGTGAATTTTTTTTCCTGGGACAAATAGCATTTGTAGCCAGTATTTAGCAAAATTAAGTTTTACTACAATTACCTGTCTGTGTTGTTTATTGATGTAATGTAGAGAAAAAGACCATTCTGCTACTGGAGCTTGGTAGATGCAGAAATAGTTCTGCTACATTTCAAACAGATGACTACACTTTTTCTGTCGCAAATTAATCACTGTTATTTGAGGAGGAATGTATTACTTTTCATATGTGTTACACCTAATGGGAAGATCAGAACTCATGCAAGTAGCATAAAAATAAGAGAATTAAGTAAATTAAATAAAATCTAGAGAGTGAAAAAGTAGTTGCTGAGTGTGATTTCTGTTAAAAGTAATAATGAAGTTTCAGGCTTTTGTAGGGCTGCTTTCTACTTGCCTGCATTTTGTGTCCCCAGAATTTAATTATCATATTAGCAATAGTATTTTAGTTTAAAAATGAGCCTACTGAATGTTTTTAGAATACACTTGTCTGTGGAAGTTTTTGTGTGTGGTTTGTAAATGTCAAAATAATGTAGATGGGAAATGGCACCATTTCCTCCTTCTTACAGTTATTTCTGTACTTCGAAACTTGCACAAAGGTGCGTATAAAAGTAATGACACAAAGTTTTACCTGCCTGTCAGGTCCTTTCCTGAGGTTTTCAATAGAGGATGAAAAAGAACTGAAACAGACCAGTTTCAGTTTGTAAGCAAGAAGTAACTAATTTCAACATGGAAATGTTCTGTTTCTGTGCACTAGTGTGAAATGAGTTCTATTCCCTTTGTCAGTGCCAAAATACGTAGGAATAAGGTCCCCATGCCCTTTGTATTTAGTACTGTATAGGAAGGTTTTTTTAGGATTTCAGTGGGTCAAAGATTTGGATATCAGTGTGTACTTTGAAGGTTCACATTTAGAGGTTTTTGGTTTTTTATCCTCACCCACTTGTAATGGAGTAGTGCAGCAAAAGTCAAATTCTGTGTGTTTCTAAGGATTACAGAAAGCAGAATTGAGTGGAGGGGAAGGAAGTCTTACATTCTTTTCAGACTTTCTTGATAATAAATGTGAGAGAGATTGCTGGAATAGTAAAAGAGCTATTATCTCATGAACGCTTCATTTGCATTCATTTAGGCTCTAAGTAGTATTTTATAATCAGAGTAAATTCAGTTTAAAAAAGGGATAATTGAAGGATACAAGATGGCTTTTTGCATGCTTAGCATTTTAAGTGTAGCTGTAATAAAAACTGTGTTTAACGAAAGACAAGGTAATAGTTGAAGAACTTTTCAATTCAAGCAGATTTGTGCAACATATTTTGAAAAATTCCATTTGTGGCGTGATAAACAATGGTTTGAAAATAATAATCTGGTTTCTTCCAGTTATTCCAACTACATAATACTATTTTATGTGATTTTTACTGAATAAAAACATTACATGCCTTATTACCAGAAAAGTCTTCAAAGCTTGCGTATTTTTACAGGGGATTGCTGTCTAGATCTATTTTGCAAGCACAGAGTGCCTCTCCGATTTTTACTCATGTTTATGCAGCTCTTGTGGCAATTATCAATTCAAAGTTTCCAAATATTGGTGAATTGATTCTCAAGAGGTTGATACTGAATTTTCGCAAAGGATACCGCAGAAATGACAAGGTATGTAAAATGTAAAAAAGCAAGGTGCTGGAACTTGGAGTTGTGCTGTGTAACTTTGTGTCAAGTGTGTTCAAAGGAACACAGCCCCGACCTGGGTCAGGACCAGTCTATGGACATTTAGTAGTATTAGAGTATCAGGAAAGTTTAACGACTTGTTCTGGATTGATACTGTGATAGTTTGGGGCTTTTTTTGTTTTGGGCAGGGCTGTTTAATTTTTTTGTTTGTTTGTTTGTTTGTTTTTGAAAGTGTACAGTCCTAATTGTGAATAACTACCAGTGTCCTAAAATAGTTGCATTACTAATTTGATTGTGAGATGTGCAAATCTGTAGTATGTCTGAGTAAAATATTTTTTCTTCCATATGTTAAAATTTCCTGATTTATTTCTTTTGCAGCAACTCTGTCTAACATCTTCAAAATTTGTTGCACATTTGATGAATCAGAATGTGGTATGTTACTTTGTTTCTACTCAATCCAAACCCTATATGGCTAATTTTTTATGACTCAGTTGCATCTAAATCAAATTTATATCCAGCTCTTGGTGCCATTTCTTTATGTGTTAGAAATCAGGATGCTCCGATTTAAATGGCAAGAAGGCAGTGTTTCAGAGATGTATTGGGAATGTTGAGCATTTTGGTAAAGAGGAAACTAACCTGAGATGTGCTATTTGCTTATATGCCTGATCCTGGAAGATCTGATTAATTGCGGATACAATGCACTTAGAACTAGATTCTGTAATGCCAGTGCTTGTTTATTTGCTTCTTGGAAATGCATTCTATTTTTATCTTAATGGCAAAATACTTTTCATTGCTTGCTTGTTCACTTCAATAGCATGGTCACATTCACTACATTCCCTACAAAATTGGTGAAAATACTGCTGGTAAAACTGGTGGATTTGAAATTTTGACTTCCTCTCACTCAGCTTTGCCCCCCTACTGCTGCCTTGTGTGTGTGATCAAACTACTGTGTTGTGGCATCCTCAAAGGTTGGACAGGTCTGTCCGGTAAATCACTGCGATGACACTGTAACATTGCACATTCTAATTCTTTGCTGATATTCTTTCCACAGGCTCATGAGGTTTTGTGTTTGGAAATGCTCACTTTGCTTCTTGAAAGGCCTACTGATGACAGTATTGAAGTAGCAATTGGATTTATTAAAGAGAGTGGGCTCAAATTAACAGAAGTTTCTCCTAGAGGTATTAATGGTAAGTACAGTTAGCCAAAACCTATCTTGGCGTTTGTATTAGTAAATGCTTTTCATATTCACATTTTTCTCTTTTCCAAAGCAATCTTTGATCGCCTTCGACACATTCTGCATGAATCTAAAATCGATATGCGTGTTCAGTACATGATAGAAGTCATGTTTGCTGTACGCAAGGATGGCTTCAAGGATCATCCAATCATTCCAGAGGGATTGGATCTAGTGGAAGAGGAGGATCAGTTTACTCATATGTTGCCATTGGAAGATGACTACAATCCAGAGGATGTTCTTAGTAAGTTAGAAATGGAACGTGATTCCTTAATTGCATTCCCTAAGAAAATGAATTCAAGATTAAATATTCGTAGTTTTCTTCAATTTGTGTTTTAAATAAAGATTCTCTTTTATTCTAAAGATGTTTTCAAGATGGATCCGAACTTTCTGGAAAATGAGGAGAAATACAAAACGCTGAAGAAAGGTAGGGATATTTGTGTGTATGCACAAAAATTACCTATGGCGTTTGCTTGTTCAGCTGTTGCTGCAAACACTGCTTTAACAGTGGGTGATATTTCTGTCATATTTAGTTGTAATTCAGTTCACAGACCTTTCTTTTGTGTTCCTGCTACTCAGTGTTGTTTCTCCAGCTATGTTTTCATTCATTTATTACATAACTGGTTTTTTGTCTCTTCCACATTCTCCACCTGAGACATCCTGTCACTCCTCAGGTGTCGGATCAAGGGTATTTTTGTAATGAAGGTATTGTGGTCTGTATTCCTTTAATCTGGGATACTGCTCTTTCAGAAATTCTTGATGAAGGTGACACTGAATCTGAAGGAAATCAAGAAGCTGGAAGTAGTGAGGAAGATGAAGATGATGATGAAGAGGAGGATGAAGATGGTAAGTTTATGACTGGCACCTTAAGAGCAATTGATTGATTGTAGATGAAACAGGAAATAAAAGCTTAACTTCTTAGATGTTCTGCAAAACTAAGATGTTCAAATGTTAAGGAATGTTTTCCTTCTTCAGTTATTTGCAGATCTAAGTGTTTACTAGCACACAGTATAAAAGTTTGAAGGGAAGCTTTCAGCACATGCAGAAAAGGAAAAGCAACTTTGCCAGATTATTCTTGGCTGCATCAGTTTCCTTTGAGAAAAGCCTTGCAAGCATAAGACATGGAAAAGAGCAAAATGAAAACACTTGCTTAACCTTTCTCATGCTTTATCATATTTTTAAGTCACCTCTAAAGTTAGGATGGGTTTTCTTACAACTGGATCTGTGTCCTCCACATAATCTCACTTAGGTCAGCTCCATTTCGCAATCTTTAGTGGAGACAATGCTTACTCATTTTCAAAGAATGTATTGAATTCCCAGGAAAAAAATGCTGATGGATAAGCATAACTGCAATTTTTGTGCAGACTGCATGGGTAATTGAAAAGCCAGTCAAGTATTGTTCTTGTATAATACCAGGAATGGATTTCCTTACTAGTTTGGTGGAGTATTTCATGGAAGAGCAGAGCTTCCAGGCTGATGAGAAAATTCACATAATTTTTCATTATTTGTGTCTTTACCAAACTTCAAAAGACTGAAGGAATAGTGAAGATTTTACAAATTACTGTTCCCAGAATGGTTTGGTTCGGAATGCATTTTTCTGTGCTTGCTCCAAGACTTTTCAGAATGCTATACTGTAGATCCTACACATAACAGGAGCTAAGAATTACCTGTTAAAATCGGAGATGCCACATAAAGCTTTGTATAGGTAAATTATGCAGAAAATAGGTTACTAATGAAGTTGACAAGAAATGTTAAACCTAGAGGTTGCAGTGACTAAGAAACATGAAATGTCTTGAAACGAATTACCCTTTTAAAACTGTATGTCCAAATATTTTTTTGTTACAGATGAAGCAAATACTGTTTTTTATATTATTTCTTTATCTGTAAAATTAAACATAAAAAAATATATAAACCTGTAATCAGTGCTAAGTACTTCTAGAAAAACAGTGTGCTACAGACTTAGTAAATTGTAAATAGAGCTGTCCTAAGAAATTACTACATGTGTTTTGCTCAATGTTTTGCTCTTTACAAACCCATGTTTTTCTTTCCCAGGTCAGAAGGTTACTGTCCATGACAAAACAGAAATTAACCTGGTCTCCTTCCGTCGTACAATTTATCTTGCTATTCAGTCAAGGTAAATATAATGTAAATTATATACCTAGGAGTGTAGTTCTTTTGAAATTGAACTGTAATTCTCTTTCTTTTAAAATTCTTTCTTAATGTGCAATTAAAAAAAAAATTAGTGAAGTGTTCTTTATGGAGCCTGACCTGATTGTGTAAAGCAGACTGTTTTCCAGATTCTCATTCTAAGATGAATCTTGTTTGTTTCTAAGTGTTTGGGTAGTGGACTAGGTCTGTTGGTGTAATCAGAATTTTCTGAATGAACAAAAGTCAATGATCTTCAGATTTTACAACATCTTGAGAATTTATGAAAAAAATTTGAGAAACACTGACAAATTCTGTAGTTTATTCCACTTCTGAGGTGAAGGAGTTGTGCAATGTGGTTCTCCTTAGACGTGTTACCATCTGCATTGTTTGGGAAATAAGTATGCAGATACCATCCCTGGAGTACAGTCTATTTGTGGTCATCTTGAGAATGAACTCCCCTTGCAGTATATGGCAAAAATAACCTAAACCTGGTGGATGTAGCTCCTGTGTCACCAGGGTGAGAGGAGGGATTGATCCCTTGCAGCCCATAATACTCTGCAGGTCTGGTCCTACGTGTGGAGTGTAATGATACAGTTGTGTGTTGATCATTAGACTTATGAGTTAATACCACACTGAGGGGTAGGAAAGGCTCTCACATTTCTCAAAGTTACTGTTAAATACTTTCTTGCCAGACTCGAGTTTGTTCATCTTACATTTGGGTGGGAGGACATAGCCAGTGGTAGCTAAAGGCTTTCAGAGCAGGAGTGCAAAGAGGAGACTGTGGTGTATATTGTTTTTGGAGCTTGAAGTGCTTGCATGTCCGTGTGTTTCAAAATGTACAAAACTACCCCCACTTTTCTGTTTTATTAGGTTTTGTAAGGTGGTGTAATGACTTGAGTCATCTTGTTTCAGATTGACCACAAATGTTATCACTTTGAATGAATTTTCAGATAGAAACGCATGAAATATAAAATACTTACTAAAAAACCCCACAACAATAAAATATCAGTAAATAAATCAAACAGCTGAGATACTTTACTTTAAAACAGTTGAGGTTTCAGCACCAATGATCAATCTCAGTAGAATTCTGTAACGTTTTTAGCATTGTGTATATTGCACAGATAATAAGTATTTTTTCTATTCAGCTTAGACTTTGAAGAATGTGCTCACAAACTGCTGAAGATGGACTTTCCTGAAAGTCAGACTGTAAGCCTTTATTCTTACTCTCCTTGTTAATAACATTGTTGAGATACAGTGCTATGGTAGTATCTGAAAACCTTGCTAATGTTCTATGACCTAGTTTGCGTAAGTAGATGAATGAGAGTCATTCCTTACAGCTGTTGTTCCTCAAAACTAATTTCACAACCTTCAGAGCAAATAGGCTGACACATATTTCATAAGCAATTTGTCTTATGCATGTGCTCCTTTCTGTCAAGCAACACTAATGTTTGCTCATGTCCTGTTCTAAAAGGTCTGTTGTTTGGGCTGGTGAAAGTTTTATCCTATGGCAAGAATACAGTAGCATGGCAGTCCTCCTCAGAGTTCTGTCTCTGAAAGAACTCAGGGTTGAAGGTAGTATTTGCAGGCAGCTGTAGACTTTATCAGTCGGGCTTGAAATTTAGCACAGTGCTAAGAGTGTGTTGTTTTGGTGCTTTCACAGTCTTCGAATAAACAGCATATTGAATTAAAGCACTTTTGAGTATGACTGCTTTGCTGTAATTTTGGAGATCATAAGATTAAAGCTATTTTGTCCTCAGACTCTGTAAGATCAATGCAATTGCTCTGTTTTTAAGTAATGGCAACTGTTCTTCATCCAGTACTTGTGTTCAATACTGGTAGAATGTTAAATACCCATCTAATTTTCCAGTCAGCTTTTCAGTCAGCTGTAAACTGTCATCATGGGAGTTGCACTTGGGCTAGATCTTAACTTCTTGTGGCTTTAATTATCAGTTTTATTTGAAATTCTATGTAACACTGACTAGTAAGGGGAGATCTGGGCAACAGTTAGGTGTTCTTTGAGAACTTACTTGCCTATCACATTTTCAAATCTTGTTCTATTTTGTTTCTAAGCAATTATCATGAAAGTAAACTAAGAATTGGGATTGTGTATTTTTTAAATCTAGTTCTCTAGTTCTGTGCATGAAATGCAGTATTAAGCATGCATAAGATTATAATTCTCAGTGAAACATACATAACCTGATGAATTCTAAAGAGAAAAAAAAAAATCCCATTTCCCAGGAAATCATTTTAGCTATAAAGAACAGAGCAATGATCTAGAATATATGTACTAGACATAAAAATTGTCAATTAAATACAATCAAAAAACTAATAAGAATATCTGAAACCTAAAGACAGACGCAAACAACAGGTCTGAGACTAATGTAGTCCTAATGACTATCTTTCTGATTAACTCTTCCATAAATCTTCGCGTATAGAAACTTTTGGTGTGCTTTACCAGGGCTGAGTTTAAAAATACATTAGCAGGTTTTATCACTGTTGAATTATCAGACATTAACTGCTGTGCAACACAAGTTGTTTGTCTGGTTAATACCAGTAATGGATGTGTTGCACAGCTCTGACTTGCAGAAAGAGGATTAAGGTTCAGATGGATAATCTGGGGACTGGAACAACATAATACTGTTTTTTGGCATTGCAGTTTAGGACCAGCTGCTGAGAGGGGGTGTCAACACTCCTCTGATTGTTTTTGTTTTTTCTTTTAAGGAAAGACATTCAAAGTGTTGAAGTTCTTTCATTTCTAAGTAAATTTACTAGGAGTATGATTGCTTTTATTCATGCTATTTAGACCCAGCCTTAGCTTGCAGATCAAAAGTTAAATAGCTTTGCTGTCTGTACTACAGTCTGTGAGAAGCTGTTCTAAACAAGCGTTGCAATTGCTTCTTTGGGCATATGTTCAGTCTTGGCAGAGCACGCTATTTTCCTTTTTTTAAAAAGTGTTGTTATTATCTATGTTAAAGCTCCATGAATCCCATGCATTACCAAAGAAGAAAATTTAAATAAACTAAAACTGTAGTTAGAGGAATATGGTATTAGCAGTTGTTCTGGCTTCCGAACTGTGAGGAAAGCAAGCAAACAAGCCTAACTGAAAGGCAGATAACTAAAAAATTAAAGCAACCATGCATTGTTCATGCACTTTGAAAATGTGCTTAAAATGGATTGGCTTTTCAGCTTTTTTCTTTCTTGGCTTGTGATAAGAACTAAACTTGTGTACAGAAATGTTGCTAAATAAAATTAGAGCCTCTTCTATAACTGTGCATATTCCAGAAAAAGGTAGTGGGTCACCGGATTTTTTTTTTTTTATTTGAAATGAGAAAAATTCTTGCAGGCACAGCCTGTTTGAAAGAATTATGCATGCATCTGACACATCTTCATTTTTACAGGGTGGTGTCACTTGCTGAAAGCAGTCCTAGTTGGTGGTGTGGGAGTGCCAGTGTCTCGTGTTATTTATGCATTGAGTCTTGAAGATAACACAAGTACTTATGTTGACTATTTTCACCCTCAGTGAAAATATAGTTCAGGAAACTGGTGTAGAGTGGGATGGTCTAAGGCTGATAATTACGTTCTGGTCAATCTGATGATTTCTTAGGTGCATTGGTTTCTTCTCTAATGGGAGGGCATTGCAACTAGTAGATTTAGCAGCTGCACCGTGATTAGTTCACAACCTCACTACTGGCTGTGGAAGGTAATCATCCTCGAGTAGATTTCCTGTCTTTAGAAGCAGAAGTTTTTATGGGCCTGAGATGCAGACTCATTCTGAATTTTCATGATTTATCATAAAAAAAAGTACACAGCATACACATACCATGCTCTGGTACTTGATGATGTCTACAAAATGAAGCTATAGAATCCATAGAGAATTAGGCTGTTGTGTTACTGATAGCAGGCATTAGCTAGAACTCTGACTAGATTCTGATCTTCCACAAATGTGTGTATGCATTTAACCTAATTAGGGATGTGGAATTGCTCAGATTACCTCAGTGGAATCACTTAAAGTGAAGTTTTGCATGTGCAGCCTTCAGTTGGAAGGAAAGAGATACTGTGGGATTTAAATGTATTATTTCACTCTTTTGTGTGTGTTTGTGCTGCAGACTTAAAACAGCATGATTAGAAATATGTCTATCCTTATATCCAGTTAATGATTCCAATGTAAAATATTAAGTCTGATTTATGCAAGATTTGTGGTAACCATATTCAGCTTTAAGCATCTGTTGCTCTCAACATAAAAGAAGTTGAGCAAAAATTGGTAAATAAAGGAACAAAAGTTGAGGAAAACCATTTGCTGACCACAGGACAGAGCTGGAGACATTATAGTAGCTGCCAAAAGCACTGCACGTAGTTTGACAAGAGGCTGCCTGCTGCTGAAACACCTTCCATGGCTTTGCCAGCTTTGGCTCTAAGTGGTAACTTGACAAATAAAGAAGAGAAAGCAGAGATGCTGGGAAAAGTAGGCTATGTGATGGTTACACTCATTAAAATGTGCAGCAGTAAAGAAAGCTTTAAGGTAGTCAGAAAGAGTAAAATACGCTTCAGTGAAATAAAGGAGAAAAAGTGTGGCATCTGTAAAAGTAGTAAAAATACGTAAAATGCAAGGCACTCGTTTCACATAACTCCAATTTCACGTTGATTTAAACAAACCTGAGGCCTTCACTAGGTTTGCTCTTAGCAAATCAATTCCTTTAGTTCCTTGAAGATGCTTCTAGAGATGAAGTGTTGGCATTGAAAGTGTTTTATTTTAAGATACATTAGCTCAAGGGTGGGGAAGTCTTATGATGGCTTCAGCTTGTGTACACAATGGATGGAACAGAGCTGTGGGGCTGGCAGGGAAGGCAGGTGGAAATGGCATCCCTTCCAGCTAGGGAGGGCAGAAGTGACCTCCACATGGAGACAGCCTGAGGGGCAGCTCTGAAACTGTAGTCTTGGCTGAATGCAAATCTTAAAGAAATGGCAAAAAATGAGGGGAGAAGGGCCAGGGGGCCAGTACTAGCTGTGAAAAGGAACCCATCATCAGAAGTGAGTGAGTTACTTTAGCTCTTCTGTCTGCAGCAGACACAGCCTTTGTGTGAAGCTGGAAGAATATATATTGGGCAGAGTGTGCTTGTGTTTTAAAATGGTAAAAGTGGGAGAAAAAAACCAAACCAAGTCTGATTTTTCTGTCTTTTCCTTTAGCATCTTTAAATGTATGATTTTGCTTGCTGTGTTAGATTGAGTCACAGTTCATCTAAACCATTTTTCTGTTTGGGTAAGAGCTAGTAGGGAATGTGGAGGGAGAACTGTAAGAGATGCAATGCATTTAGAGGGAGCTTTCTCCTTATTTTCTGTCTTTGCAGTTTTGGAAAGTCCTGTTTTTCTCCATGATAGAGTAATAAATTCAAGATCTTTACAAAAGATGATTAACCATCTGTGTGAGATGTCAGATATTTTTGAAGCGTTCTGCTTCATGATTGGCTGGCTACGTATACTTCCTTAACTAAGCTGAGTAGTTACTTGTTGTGCACTGTCTGAAAACAGTTGAACAACACAACAGAGAAATTGCTTGTAAAATTGGGGAAGCAATTCTTTGTGTTCTTCAAAACAAGTGATGGGCTAAACAATAGGCTCTTCATGCCATGACCATCACTGGGAGTACAGACATTAGTTAACTAACCTTTGAAGCTGTAAATTAAGCTAGAAGTGCCATCTGAGCTTGTTGCATCTCTCAAAAAGCAATTAAATAATTGTAAAGTTTGTTAATTTTATATCTGGAAGACTGTTACTCTAGACCTAACCTCAGGTTGTTTAGATAACACCAGCAAGAATGTCTTTATGGGCAAACCTATTTTCATGCATGTGGTTATTCAAAATACCCTCCTAGAAATCATTGTAATATTTAATTAAAATGTTAAAGTATTTAATTACTGTAAACCACAGGGGATACCAAGGCTATAATTGCAGTTAAGATGAGGAAGAAAAGTAATTTGTTTTTCAAGTCTTCCTGACATTATTAACAGTGGCATCAGCACTTTACCCTTTTTATTGTTTAAAAACTGATTAACTGCAGCATTACTCTAAAATGGGATAATATAAAAAGTTAATGTGCATTTTAATACATCACACTAACTCAGTGTGACAGTGTTAAAAGAAATGCCTTTAAACACATCTGTAAGTTTATTTGATGCACTACTGCCTTGTTACTTGGAGGGGTGGTTTTTTTCTTGTTCAGCATGGTTGGCTTTTTATTTGTTTTTACTTTTTAAGATGGGCAGAAATGTTTCTTCTCAATACATGCTTGGAAGAATGACACAAGTGCGAGAATGTGGAATACAGTATATGCTACAGTAAATTGGTGAAAGATATAAATGCTTGAAATCATCCAGTAGTTTTTATAGGAATGTTAATATTAGTTTAAAGAGAAAATAAACTAATAATGAAAGATATGTGACCGGCAGCCAGAAACCTATTTGGGAATGTCATAAATTGGATTGCACTATGTAATTGGTCTTATGAGAAAATAGTAATAAAAAAAGTGAATGGGGAAAAACTGCAGGGCTGCTTTAAGCATTGTGTATTTCATGGCTCTTAATTTTTATATAAATGTTTGCTCACTTGTCTTAATGTTTCAAAATGTGCCCTGAGCCAATTCATAGAGCATTACAATCTTTAACTCAGGTAAAAGGTCAGGGAAATAAGTTTGGTTTTAAACTGGCGTAGTCTTGCTTGCCTGGATCACTGCTCTCAGCCGGTGAAGGGCTCTGGCCTGAGAGGTGAGGTGCAAAGTGTTTCTTCCCTCTGGTTCCTGGTTTGCTGGGTGTGAAAGGAGAGGAAGAAGCAGCTACCAAAGGCGGATCCGATAATAATCTTGGGGTGATGGTGTTGGAAGACAAGGGAGCCAGAGGGCCTCTATTCCAGAAAGACTGGACTGACTGTCCTACACAGTTGGCATTATGAAACAGGAGAGCATCATCTGTTCTTATATCTGAGTTCACCAAGGAGACAGACAAATAGAAGGCAGGCCCATGGAGGTGAGGGGGATGCACAAAAGTTTTGGGAGACTAATCTAGGTAGGCTTCCTCTGTTCATTCCTAGCCAAGAAGGAGGGATGCTCTTCTATAAAGGGTGATGCAGAATATGAGCCTAAAACAGCTGCTTTAGGAAAGTTCTGCTTGTTCTCTTGGTTACAGAGGAAGTCCAGGCATTTTGGCCTACCAAAGCTGAGTTTAGTCTTACTGAAATCTCTCTCAGGGATTGAGATGAAACCATTGCAGTGGAACTCTGCCTTCTGACTGCTTATGGTAAGCAGGGCTTGTCAGGCACATTATGGCTGAGTAGTTGAAGGTATGAGTAAATACCAAAATCAACAGATATTTCTGATTTTGGAAATATGCTGCTATGAAATGTACTTTGTGTTTCCAAATGGTTTGTCTGTAAGCCATTTTGACACTTGGAACTTGTAAAGAATTTTCATTTTCTGTAAATGCAGGAATTGGTACTATTTAAAACAAACAAAAACAAACTCCAGAAAGAATATTAAAAAAACAAGCAACTGACAAACAAAAACAAAACCACAAAAAAAAGCCCTGAAAACTTTCACTTTTTATCTTGCAACTCCTTTTTGCACTGTGGTAAAGTCAGTTTGTAAATGAGTTCTGACTTTTTTTTTATAGATGTACAGTGTGTTAACACATAAATCTTAGTTTAAGCAGAAGAGGAAATTCTTTGGGCAAGAGTTCATATCCCAGTGAAATTCAGAAAACTACTGGTGTTGCCAATGAAGTTTGATGTAAATCCTCATTTCAAAGCTCACATCCATGTAAAGCTTCCTTCAGTTACTTGGTATGTACTGACGGTTTTTTTGCTGCTACAGTGAATTTACCTAGAAAATTTTTTTTCTTTTCATAACCCAGAAAGAACTCTGCAATATGATACTTGACTGCTGTGCTCAGCAAAGAACATACGAGAAATTCTTTGGGCTACTGGCAGGGGTGAGTTCTGTTCTCAGATTTTACATTTTATGATATAAAATTTCATTGGTTTTACTCTATTTTTTGTGGGTCAAACTGACTTTTTAATGGATAAATAAAACTAATAGTCTTTTTATCATTCTGAAAATGCTTATGTTAGTTGATTGTTTTAGTGGATTGAATTAGCACTTTGATTGTAAAAAGTGCAGTGGATGCAGAATGAGAGAACATACTTTCCCTCTATATTGTTGCTTATTTTGCCTTCCTGTTTTCTCATTATGGTAGAATATTAAATCAATGCCAAAGAAATGGTACTAAAAAGACGTAAAAGTATTATGAGTTACCAGAAAATAGCCTCTTTACAGTGCTGAAGATTAATCTTGGAGGCTCTTGTCATTTACCACCTTGTTCAAAGCTGCTTAGTAGGTTTAATTTGAGTACAGGATTGAATACTTGCTGTCCTGGGGTTGTGGGTGTGTTTGCTTTTCAATAAACAGCTACCTCTCTGTTTTTGTGTAACTAACTGCTAATTTAGCTGCAGTTATTTCTTACTTAAGGTTTCCCAATCGATAATATTGACATGTCTGAAGAGTTAAGATGATATACTTGTCTTCTCAAGGGACCAAGTTATGCTGAAATGGAGTGTTTCTTCTCATTTTTATTTTTCATCCCTTATATTTCAGGGAATCTTTTTGCTGACAGTCAATTACAAAGCACTAATCATAAGAATCTGCGTGTTCAGATGAATGTAAATGTTGATTTCCTTATTGTTTGGAATGTTCATGTCCAAAATGTCTTACCTCTGTTTCCTGCTGCCCCTCTAAATTGAAATAGTCGTTCAGTGATGTCCTGGAAAAAAAATGGGGTTGTGTCAGGTGAAAATACTGGATATATAGAAATAAAGCAAATTGCTGGATAATTTGCTGTAGTTCAGAATGGATAATTACTACTTTGCAATGCAAATGAGAATCTTATCCTGACAAACTGCTCAAAGCTATAAAATACATCCATTTGAGTGTTTGCTCTTCCTCCAAGGGTTATTTAAAAAGAAGTCTTGCAGTAAATATTTACACCATTAGGTCACTCATAGGTTATCTGCATGTTTAGCGTTCTGTTTAAGTGGTTATTTCAATTGTACCATGTTGTCTCAGCGTTTCTGCATGTTAAAGAAAGAGTACATGGAATCCTTTGAAGCCATTTTCAAGGAACAGTACGATACCATCCATCGTTTGGAAACGAACAAACTGAGAAACGTGGCCAAGATGTTTGCTCATCTCCTGTACACTGATTCAATTCCCTGGAGTGTAAGTTAAAACAAAAAGCCATTGTCCTCGATTTCTTGTTCAACAGTTTATTTCCAGTACTCTGCAATAATATATAATACATTTTTTTTAGTATTTATTCTACCTTCTGTAATGACTTGTAGCAAACTGGATTATGTTAAGTAACTTCTCAGATACTATTGAACAATTCTGGTTTGCTCCATCTCCTCTTTCTCCCTCTTGTGCATCATCATCATCCTCTCTCCCCATTTTTCAGTAGTTGATTTAAGCTATTATTTTATGGAGTTCAGCTGGAATTGGTTGATTAAAATAAACTTCTTCTAGAAAATAGTTTTGAACTTCTAAATTTTGATAAATTAGAAGTTGTAGTGAATTATAAGACAGTTAAAAATACTGCAATTTTATGATTTAAATACCTAATAAAAGCAACTTTGCATTCTGAGAGATAATAATATAACATTAAACATGAAGATATATATATCCAGGTAACTTCTCTTTTCATATTGTTTTATTCATATTTCATAGCCTAGTCTAATTATCATTCTTAAAGCATATACAAGTCAATCGAAATATTTTACCTCTTTGGTATTTAAGTCCCAGCTCTCTTAATTTACCAGAAGTTTGCACACCTGCCTTTGTCTTGTGGAGCTTTCCTAGATAAAAAAATCCTTAGAGTTACTAGCATAAAATATGATCAGCAGCTGCTCCCAAGTGGTAGAAAAGAATTTTTGAGGAAGACAGTCTTGACTAGAATTTGTTAACTTGGGGGGAAAAAAATCATTCTTTATTAGTTATTTCAGGACAAAAGTTTTTAAGATAAAGAAAAGAATGTACGTTTAAACTTAAAGGTTCGTATATTTCTGAATATTTCCAGGTCCTTGAATGTATAATACTGAGTGAAGAAACTACCACATCCTCCAGTAGAATTTTTGTCAAAATATTCTTTCAGGAGCTCAGTGAATATATGGGACTTCCTAATTTAAATGCAAGATTAAAAGATGAGTAAGTTGACATTTTATTTTCAAAACTGTAAATTTAATTAGGTTCTTTATTTGAAAAAGTACAGATAAGAAATCTGGGTTCAAGTAAGACTGCCCTTATGTAGCTTTAGTACTTCAAGAATGACTTAATGTACAATTTTAGTCATTGCAGAGTCACTTTTTAAGCTGGGTGCATTACTGTCATTTTGGGTTCAAGTACATGCATGACTGTTTGCAAGATGTATCTGTTCTCCCTCCACCCCCCATGGCACTCAGCTTTGGTAAGAATTTTCCAAGTGTGAGTTTATATATTTTCAGCTATATGGCTGCATAAGAAATGTTACTATGCCTTCTCTTTCTGACAAAACTTGGAAAAACCACACAACTATTAGTAACAGTTTTTCTAGGATTAGCTACTTACCCTTAAATGTAATGTAAATAACATTCTTTTAAATCTGGATGGGATTTAATGCATTGCATTCTGGCAATGTTACTTGCAGTTGCTTGAGCTATTTCCTCTTAGTTGGGATTTCTTCTATGATGAAGAATTTGGTAGGTGCTTTAGCTCATGAAACTATCCCTAAGGCCCTGTATGATGGGATTTCATCATTGACACGTCTTTGAACTACATCTTTGAACTTCTTGGTCACTGCCTGTTACTCTTTGCCTACCACAGGCTACTGCAGTTTCACAAGTCACTTCAGGGCTTCACAAAGTTTGGGGTTTCTCTTGTCCATTATCTGTCAGTATGTGTGCAGCTCTCCTGTGTGTGAAGTTTATGTTTTCATAAAAGAGCAAGTTGTTAGATAGCATTTGATTAGATGCATCACAGATACAAACAATGAAAGTATTGAAAAATGCATGAAGAGAAAACTTTTGCTTTCCTGTGGAGATCTGTACAATTTCTTTTTCAGTTACTTTATGTCAGTGAGAGTGCTGAGCTGGCATGGTGTTTACTTTAGATGTTTTTTTCCATCAGGACACTGCAGCCTTTTTTTGAGGGATTATTGCCTCGGGATAACCCAAGAAACACTCGCTTTGCCATCAATTTCTTCACTTCTATTGGCCTTGGAGGACTAACGTGAGAAACACTTTTTTGATTTGATATTTACTTTTCCATATCTTCCCTCTCCCCCAACCAAAAAAATAAAACTGAAGAGCAAATTTTTTTTTTTTTTTTGCTAATAGGGATGAATTACGGGAACATCTTAAAAATGCACCAAAGTTGATTATGACACAGAAGCAAAATGTTGAGTCATCAGATTCCTCTTCATCTTCAGACACAGACTCTTCCTCAGACTCTGATTCCGACAGCAGCAGTAGTAGTTCAGAGTCATCCAGCAGCAGTGACTCCTCATCTAGCAGTGACAGCAGCAGTGACTCAGGTACTTCAACACCAGCAGTATAACTACTTACTTCTCTTTTATTTATTTCTCTACATATGTTTATTACTTTCCCTGTGTATACTTCTTTTGAGGAAAATCTGGCTGTAGACCATGGTAATTTCTCTGTTTTAAGAACTAATCAATTTTCTTAAAGTTTTAAAATATTAAATATTGCTTATGGAAATTTATTTCTGATTTTAGAAAAACTGAATTTCGTTTTTAAAGACTTAAATATCTGAGCAACATTGGTTTGTAGATTATATTTTTTACACAGTTGATATGTGTTGCACACTACTATGACTTCAATTTGTTGGAGGATTGAGGGATTAGAGTTCTTCCCAATAATTATCTCTGTTTACTGATGTGCTGTAGAGACTCATATCTACAACTCTTTTCTCTTGGCTTGAGTGAGCTTGATATTCCTTGTGTCTTTCCCTGGAAATTCACGCTTCTTCATGAGTCAAAAATCACTTTCTTCAGTTCTAGCAATGTGTTTAAATATTGTTCTCCATCTGAGTCCCTATTTTTAATTCCTTTGCTTCAGGAAAAGTTTGTGTGGAGATATAGTCAAGGTTCTTGTCTATAGAGAAATATAAGGAAGAATTAGCTTTTGCTGGCAACTTATTTTGTATTTTTATGCATGTTAATTAGTGTTTAGTATCTTACACCTTCATGACGATGTAGAACTTTCTATTTGACATGAACTGTCATAAACATTGCTTAATCTTGAAGGTACTTGCTATTATGAGTTAGGGTGAGCGGTCTCCCCCAATATATATAGTGGGGCAGATGATAGCACAGCATGAGTTCCTGTAGTACAGAAGTTTGCTGATTCAAAACTAATTTGATTTATTACGTGTCTTTGAAATGAAAATTATTAATAAAATAAAAGCAGTGTGAACTGCTCCTGCTTTGGAAATGCAGTTCTGTTCTCCACCACAATCTCCTGCCCAAAGTGGGAGCTTTGTGTCATCACTAACAGCATTAGTGACGACAGCACGAGAGGAGGGCACAGTCAAACAGGGTCAGAGGAGGCACTGCTTCAGCATGAGCCAGATGGTCCTGCAGGGACAGCTGCAGCTCTGCTGAGCTGCTTGATTGGAACCAGAGGGGTCAGTCCTTAGTGACAAACCAAATCTACAGTCTGCAAGTAGAAGCACAGGATTTTTTTTAAGTTTAGGACCTTCTCTTTTACTGCTTGGCTTTTCTCCACTGAGGAACACATTCATTAAAATTTGCATCTTGATCCCTTTGCAGCCTGGTTTCACTTTGCAGGTTCTTGTGTACTTTAATACAGTGGTCAAAACACTAATTGGAGATAACAGTATTCTTTAATGGTAAACTTAGTTGAGGTCCATTATTGGTTATAACTCCAAGTCTTCCTGTGTTTGCAGCTTTTCAAATCTATATGATAACTTGGAAAAGTTAAAAGGCATTTTTTCAGAGGAATGTGCTGCAGTATTTCAGTGTTTTAATGGTGCAGTGTATAAAAGAAAAATAGAAAACCTGCTGATTAGAAATTGAGCTAAGTTAGAGATTGTTGTTGTACTGCCTGTTTATGCTTGGAATTCATCAGCTTGCTCAGCTCAGCACTGCCCGGGGGAGGTAGTTCTAAGCAAAACAGGTCCAGCAGAGGATAACATTTATCTGCCATCAAAACAGCTGGTTCTTTTCTGTTTATGGCTGTGATATTTTCAAAAGGTGATGTGAAGCAGCTGTTGTGATTCTATTGTTCATACAATAAGGTAAATTAATGGTTATTCTCAGTGGCTGTTAGTGCTAAATACTGTCGAGTGGGATCTAAAGTTCCCTGATAAAGAGCAAACAGGAAGGGTAAGTCCTGTTCCACTGAAATGAGACTACTGTGTATTTTGAAATACAGAAGTTAGTTTTAATCTTGCTGACAAAGCTGTCACTATTTCTTCTGAAAAATGAGCCTGAAGGGCATTGTTATGTTGGTCAAGACATTTCATCCTACTTCTTTCCTTATGGGAGAGTGTTGGAGATTTTTTCCTCATCTGCTCATTTTCATCTGCATTGACTAATAAGCTTTTCTAGGAACAGTAAATGATTTTGAGACTGGATAGTCTGGGAAAGGTCATCTTCCTAAAAAAAAGATTATTTGTGGGAGTGCTTTGATGCATAACTTTACAGCTTATTCATGGTCCTTTTGTACAAGATAGCAAGAGGGTAGAGGTTTTCAAAAGACAGGCATCACTTGCAGATAGCAGAGAGATAAAAATCAAGAGTTCATTATTTTGGAACCTTTGTCCAGATACATGTGCACAAATGTTTCCTGACCAAAAAAAAAAACCTCTCTAGAACTTTTTCTGTAGTTTAATAAGTTTTAACATTCTAAATTAAAATGCAACCTTAGTTCCATGATTTGTTATAATTTCAGATGTTTCTAAAGCCAAAAGAAGGAGAACACAAAAGAAAAATAGAGAATCTGACGAGGTTTCCAGGAAAAAACAAGAAAGGAGAAGGAAATCGCCTGAAAAGAAAATAGGAAGGAGGCAGCAAGAGGAAAGAAGTGATACTGAGAGCAAATCAGAAAGAAATCACCGACATGTGAGAGAATCACATAGGAGAGATGATGTATCAAAACATCATCACAGAGAGGAGTCCAACGGCAGAGACGGTTACCATAGTGGGAAGGACAGGAACCACGAAAGAAGTAAGGATCCAGAAAATAAACACAGTAACTCAAAACTGAAGAAATCAGAAAGAAGAGCTTCTGTGTCTGATGATGACAATTACAGACATTGGAGCAAAGACGATGGACATCGTAGTAGGAAAAGAGAGAGATCAAAATCCCGGGAGAAGGACCGTGGCCGCTGCAGCCCGAGGGAGGAGGAGCGGGAAGAGCGCTCCAGGAACGGCTCGGAGAAGCAGCGGGAGAAGCACAGCCGCCATCCCGAGCAGCACAGGGAATCCCGCAGGAGCGACGACAGGCGAAGGGAGAATTCCCCGCACAGGCGGAAATAGAGCTCTTTGAAATCGCCATTTGAAATCGAGGTGCAGTTCCGAGCTGTTAAAACTGGATTTTAAAACCTATTACTGAAGTTTCTTTAAAAAAGGATTTTGTACAAAGTGATAGTTTGCATTTGTAAATTTTACCTGACTTTTTTCAAATTTTCAGTACCACTTTTTTATAACTGTATCATTGAGTCTTTCTGTTATGTTCTTTGTTTGGAAAAGACAAAGCTCTTTATTTTGTGAATAAAACATTAAGACACCAGCAAAATGGGTGTTTTGTCACTTAGTTTCCAGTATTTTGTAATCGTAACTTTGCAAAAATGTTGGTTTTTAACTTTGCTTGTTACTTGAAAACCAGAGGCTGAGGCTGGGGTGATAAATGTACAAATTTTAGGTTACAGTGTGACTGTTACAAGTAAGAAAACCATAAAATTTTCCAACAGGCATTCAATATCTGCATGTTATTTCAACTACACAAACATGGAAGCCGTTTGACCAAAATCCTCAGGAAATACTGAGTTGATTTTTTTTTTTTTCCTTCAAGAGTTAGAAATTGGAAACACAATGTTGCTATTTTAAATGTCATATGTGAAAGTGTGTCAGCTTGTTCTGTTACTTTTCACAATGTTTTTTAATATTGTGACATCCTGAGCTAGTTACACTTGTGATCTTTTTGGAAAAAGGGTTGGTTTTGTTTTTATTTTTTCAGTTGTGACTTTGATTTCCAAGTCAGAGTTTTCAGTTAGAACCTTACAACAAAAACATTTAAGGAACCTCTTTTCCAGAATATAAAAAATGAGAAAGCAAAGCAAGAGGTGTTTCAAACCTTTTAGATGTTTTGAAGCGCGCAAGTTTATCAGAAGCAGAGTTTAAAAAAACCACCCCTCAATTGCTGCAGCAGTTTATAATACAATTTTTTTTTTTTATCTGGAGTCATATGGAACAACCTTCTCAATCTTGATTTCATGAGAAATGAATCAAAATCATCTGGGCAAGACTAATTCTCAATACTAAGTATCAGGAAAATTTGCAAAGTCTTCTGGGATGAAATAGGAAATAGTGGGGACATGGTCAGTAGGAAAGAGGTGGTAGTTGCAGATTATGCAGTTGTTGATGCTGTATGCCAGCATATTTTTTTTTTCATATGACAGCAATATTTTTTTTTCATTTGTGAAATGAAAATAATTGATGGACATAAAAGAACTTCCACATTTCATATGTAAGTCATATTTCTTGTATAAAGCATAAGAAGTACCTTTGAGCTGTTTTATAACAGCAAGTAGAACCATTTCTAAGGAAATAGATCAGTTTTGCCTAAATCTTGTCACAGCATTTTTCTAAGAAAAGTGTCTCTTTTTTTTCTGTATTTGACAGAATTTATTTCTGCAACCTTTCATGTAATAAAATGTTTTCAGTCATAAACATTTGCATAGAAAATAAATTCAGATTGCAGAAAAAAGTAAGATTTCCATCTTGTTAATGCACACAGCTAAAAATACTTTAGTGGCATCATGTGGTATATGTTTAAACTCTTGGGTTTTTGCCCAATGCATGTCTCATTTTCAAAATGATTTGTGCATTTTGGCAGTGTGTTAAATCCACAAAAACTTAATTTGAAAGAATGTTTTCTAAAAAGAATTCTGCTAATTCTTGCGCTTCTTTGATAGCTCTCTATGCACATTATTGAAAATAATGCGTACTTCATAATGGTTTAATCGTACAAGCATATTTAATTTATCTAGAGTAATACTTCCCTTAAGATGTTGTGGGTTTAATAGCATATATTTTATTAACCCGTAACATTTGAGATATTCTGGTCAAGTTAAAAAGTTTGTTAATGACATCCTTAATAAATGGAAATACGTCAAAATGTGAAAACGTAACATTTATTCTGCAGCATCCTATGCCAGCAGTTCCAGTGTTTTACTGTAGAGTACCTGTAAAAGCTTGCTTCTTTTATAGCCTCTGCCTGATCACTTTGATTTGCTACTTAGTGATGTGTTTTCTGAGTAACACTGTGTAGTTGTTTACTGTTTGCCATCTTGTATGTGATTTTATAGCCCTAAACCTCTGTATTTGCCATTTCTTTTCTAGAAGTTAAAATCCACCTGCAATCTCACCTTCTATGGGTCTGCTCCATACGTTTGTCCTCCTGCCCTTTATTTATTTTACTGTATTTTTTACAAGGGAAAGAAGACAAAATACGATGTGGGATTCAAAATTAGGGTATTCCAGGAGATGCCCAATGCCGTAAGAGTTTTGGGGTGGTCAGCTCTCAATTGCTGAGTGACACACAGTGATCTGGGCTTGCTTTCCTCAGCAGTAACAGCTGATTGTAGCTGCACTCCTGCAGCTGTACTGTACTTCTGCACAGTAAAGGAGTAACTCATGCATCCCATCTGTAATTAATGCTGGAGCTCTAGGTCATGATGTGATCAGCAGTTTTAACTGAAAGACTTCAAGAAGTGGAGGTCCTGTGATTTTCTTCACTATTTTGTTCAGTTGTTAATCCACGATACTTAAAAGCAAGGTTGAAACACCTTGGCCTTGGTTTGGTCTATACCTTGATAGAGGAATTTTCCAGACTCCCAGGTTGGGTCTGAGGTGCTGAGAACCAGAGATTTTTGGGAAGGAATTTGTGATGACCTCTGGTTAGCATATGATTATACTTAAAATGTAATTCTCAAATGTGGTTGTAATATCCATGTCCGTAGATAGAGCTGCATCTCTTTTGATAGAAGTCCCTGGCCGAGTTCCTGAATTTGCTCACAGTGGTGGTGTGAGGTGTTAGAGAGAGCTGAGCTGCTGACGCATCCAGCAAATTCGTGTTGGTGTAGGAATAAATTTTGACTGAAGCATTTTTGATATTGGTAAGAACTGTAATTCTCTGTAACTATATTTGGAGCAAGGTCTCAAAATGTGCCTGTTCATATATTCAAGTCTCAAGCATGTTTTTTGAGGGGAGAAAAAAAAGACTGGCACTGTTTAGGCCACATTGTTATATAAATCATCAAAATACAACCTCACAGTATGAAAGCAGATAAATTTTGGGACAAAAGCTTTAAAATACTTTAAAATTGTCTTTAAGACGTGTTGCTTTCTAAAGCAGTTTTAGTTGCTGTTCAAGCAATATTGCAGTCTTCAGATTAGATAGATAGTTTGTCTCTTCAATTCTGCATAGGAATGGAAGCCTGACTACAAAATTGTTTTTCTGCTTGTGTTAATGTTAAATGAATTTTATAGTCAGATCACGTACATACTGAAAATCAAATTCAATTTTGAATATTACTGTTAGTACTAACTAGATGTCAATGGTACATTATTTTAACCGAGGATCATGGTGTTCTCTAATTTACTTGAGGCTCCAGTAACATAACTCTTCTTCACTTTTGAGTGCAGGGTGTACTCTAAAATAGCTCAGTACATGTCAAACTCACAAAAAATACATGAGCTAGGGTGAGTTCTTTAAGCTCCAGCAGCAATTTAAGTGCCTACCTGCCATTACATTGGTACATTTTTATGAATATAAAACAAAACAGTAGCTTATCTTCAGTCATCATTCTTAAACTACTTTGAATTATCTTTCACTGCTGAGGAAAGCATAAGGCTAATTTTCTCAGAGAATCTGAAAATCAGGAGTCTATTATGTGAGCAGAGAACTTACTCCAGTTACTCTAGTAACATACAGAGAGTAGGGAGACCTGTCCTTCAATTTATTTTCAGTTGGATTTAGTATATTTTTAAAGCTGTTTTAAATTTTTCCAAATATTTTTGTAAGAAATAGTGAAAAAAAAATGCAGACTATAAGGGGGTATTTATATTCAAAATATATAAAACCTGAATTGCAGGTTAAAAGTGACAGAAGCAAAATACAACTTTATAAACTGGAAAAACTTTAGGTCAGTTCAGAGATCTTCTATTTTTTAGGTTTTTCTCAAGTCTGTAATTTGGCTGAGACTAGGAATTTTCTTGTCTCTTCATGAATATCATCAAGCATTTTTTTTAACTTAAAAAAAAGGGGCGGGGGGAAGACGATGCAGCTTAAAACTTTGGTGTTGCTGGAGAAAATGGTTTGTTATCCCATCAAACAGACAAGTCCTTTAGGAAAATTAATGCCATGTTTTGACTGTTCAAGCCATATCCATTTTGGCTGGTTTTTTCCATTATTTTGTGAAATAAAGGGGGCAACAAAATCTTTCCTGAGAGGCAAAATAAGGTGCAACATTCCTTAAGATGGTGAGGGAAGAGCAAGGGTGTGTACGAGGATGCAAAGCTCCATGAGAGGATTTGTTTGCAGTGACAGGTAAGGAGGTCAGAGCTGTTCTTGCAGGGGCTGCAGTCACAGTTCTGTGGGTGCAATGCTAATGGGTTTTCACTTGGTGACTGGTATTGCTCCCTAATTACTTGACCAAAATGTGCACTCTCCTTTGAAAATTGGGGTCCCTTTGCTTTTGTCCAGTGGCTTACCTATTGCTTTTGGAGGCACTTTAAGCCTCAGCTGTGAAATCTCTTCTGAAATTTCTCATTCGGGATTTTTTGTATCATAAAAAGCTGTGTAAAAATTCCTTTGTTGCCATCTTAACCTAAAATTTGGTATAACTTTCAAAAGATTCCGTGTATTTTCAAGTCCCCGTGGATACGCTCGCTCCATGCCATAAAGACTGGAAATTTTCAGCACCTGTTTTTTGCCCTGGAGTAATACTTAAGCTAATTGGAGAAATATTCATTGATTTAAAAGGGACAGAAGTAAGATGTTTGATGTAGTCACAGCTGCTGCTACTGTATTGCCTGTATTTGTTTTGCTCAGTACTCTTACTCTCATTAGGCTTTTCTTCGTTTTTTCCTGCTTTACCCAGAGCTTTTTTCATTTTTTCCCTGGCCCTTTTGAACTTCGTTCTTTATTACAGGCAGTGTTAGCCATTTAGAGAAGTATAATGCCACAAATACATCAAAAATTTACTATATATCCCTTGCATAATGCATCAAAAAATAATCTTTAAAGGATAATTTGGCTGAAGGAACAGTGTGTGTTCACACCTTCAGTAAAGAAAAAGTGTGCAGCATGCTGCTTGCTTTCTCCTTACCTCAGAATAATGAGTTACAGGACAATTGCAAATTTAATGGGGCTAATCAGTCTTACATTTGTTAACATTTCTTTCTGATTGCCTTTATTGTGTACTGCTCTTGTTAGGAAGAAGCATCAGTAGAATTTTACAGATTTCTGAATTTAGAGAAAGAGGTCTCATGTCTGCCAATGTGCCCTCAGAGGAGCCACGGTGGTATTGCCAGCAGAAAAAGTAAAGAGGGGTCAACATCTAGCAGAGGATTGGATCCCATAGTCCTCTGTGTGCCTGTCGGGAATGCCAAGGGCTGGTATTTTCTTACTGCATGATCACCCTGAGTCTTTTGACCATAAAGGGTCATGCAGGATGTTCCTGGAGACAGGTGTGCACTGCTCAGGTGGTTTATCCATCACATGCACCTAGGCAGGGCTGTCATCTTACTGTGCCCTGCCTTTCCCCCAGCTCTGCACAAGTGCAGAGCTGGGCTGTTATGCTGATGTGCATTTTGGTGATCGTTGCTCTACCAATGTTCCAAGCAAGAGAAGCAGTAGGTCTGGGCAGCTGTTCCTGCACACTGAGCATTCACAATGGCTACCTGAACCCTGTGTCTCACTTGCCAAGGCAGATGAGGGGTGACAAGCAAAGAAAACCCCTCAGCATACAGTGAACTGAAAGAGCCTCTTGGGTATAAAGAGAGCCCAGAGGGAGTAACTTCATTACACGAAAGTTAGCTTTTGGAAATGCTTTCCTCCTTCATCTTCCTCTTGGTTTTCAGTTATAAGCGAATGTCTTTATGTGAAATTGTGAAGTGTCCTAGTTTTTCATTTGATAAATTAGAGACACAATGGGAAGTGCTCAGATAGTCAGCTTGGAAGCTCCCCGGGAAAAATAATGTAGTCCAGCAGTGTGGAAGGAAGAAAGATTCTACTGACAGGTGGCGGACAGGAATCTCGTGTTTTGCTGTTTCAGTTCTAATGAGTATGCCCTCCTCCCTCTCACACCACCACCCCTGACTGCTAGGAGCTTTAAACACACTTCTTCACAGAAATGCATGCCAACAGATCTCTCTCAAACTGTCCTCCCTTGCCCATCTCCCAGGTACCCCTCCTAAAAGAAAAGATGGTCACATCTTTCTATTCCCTTTCAAAAATGGCATTTCATGCCCCAATTCGGGTGTCTATATATACACCTTGAGAAGCAGGCTTAAGTAGGTGATAGGTTCAGGTGACCTTCTTGTGGTCTTGTCTCTCTCTTAACCTGTGTTTACAGACTTCGGTCTCAGGGGACATTTATGATGGACTGAAAGTTCTGTTACTTTGTGGGTTGAAATAGGTAATTGAAAAGTTGGTGTATTAGATCGTATTATGCTGGGGTGCAGACAGCCTTTGTGGCCTCCCAGGAGGAAGGAAGACTTAAGTGATGACTACCTGGCATGGAATGCACACTTTAAATGAATATGCTTCCTTTGTTCAGGCCGTGAGGTTGGATGTCTGTTCTGAAAGCTCTGGTTCTTTGATTAGATTCACAAGGTTCTTCTTCTGCCATACACTTCATTATGAGTCACTAGAAATGGGACACGAAAGTGCTTAAGAAAAAATTGCAGCCAAGTGACTTACTTGATCAGTGATTGAAATGAGAAACTGAAAATACACATTTGGAAAAGAAGAAAAGAATCCCTTTGCAACTCTGTTCCTTCCTGTCCTCTCTTCTCTGCTGAGAAAAAACCTTGTTATCCTTCTTCTTTGTAGAAAAGAGATGGTGCATCAGGCAGTTTTGATCACTGTGCTTGTTTGAACCGGGAATTCTTTGAGATGCCATCCACAAGTGCTTCACAACCCATCATTTGCTGCAGATTATGTGCATTTTGTGATTATGGCTGCGAGGAGAAACTGAGGATGGGCTCCTTGCTATGGCTGTGCCAGGGAAGGACATACCCTTTGTGGAAGGAACCTCGGGCTAACTTCATCCCCATGCATGTGGAGTTGGTTTGTTTGTTTTATTTTGCAAAGTACTTTTTTCCTCCCACTTCATTTTTAGCTCTCTGTTTACAGAGGTGCAGATGTGCTGGAGAACTGTATTTCAGTTTTCCACATATGTATAAGCACATACACTTGCATGCAGTCTTCTATTTTCATTCTCTTGTTACGCAAGAGTTTAAAATTAGTTGTATTTGTGAATTAATATAGTTCACTGGAATAAATTTTGCTATTTTTACTCTGTAATGAGTTTTATCACTATGCTATCTGAATAGCTCACAAACACTATTTTTCTTCTATGCCCTCCTGTTAACAGTATAAAATATTCATAGCCTTGATGATGTGAAATCGGGCTGGGAGAAAAAATGGAGTGTCATGAATTAACCAAAGTTCTGAGCTGATATATGGTGTATAGCACCTCATGACAGGTACTTCAAAAGGTGGGATGGCAAACACCAGCATTGCTAGTATGTATTTTGGTGTCGTATTCTGAGCTTTTATACACATGCAATTCTCCTTTCCTTTCCAGGAGTAATTGAAGCTGAAGCTTCACTAGAACATAGTGTGTGGCGAGATGAGCTCTGCCCTGGGATGCCAGGAAGAAATCCTTAGATGCTGTGGTCTGTGTGCCTGTGATTACCACTGTGGTAAAGAGCAATGGCTGGATTTAGTGCACAGCATTTCTGCCCTAGACTCGAGGTCTGCCTCATTTTAGTTGCATGTATAATCAAAAGCTTTCTTTGTTTCACAGTATTTATAGGAAGGCTTTATTGCCTTAATTGCAGTTTCATGGTAGTTTACAAAGAAACTATAGCATGAAGACTCCTTGTTTTTATGATCTGTATATCATGCAGTAGTCGAGGGAGAGTGAGCTTCAAGGTTAGTTGCATGTCAGTTGTCATCGATCTGTGAAATTCTCATTTTGAATGACAGCTTTAATTTGCACTTTAACCCTACTGTTGGCTTTAACTTAGTCTTATTCCTTGTTCCTAATAAGTCCAGTCTCTCCTTTTTTCATGGAAGATCATTATAATCTCTTTTTACAGTAATAATTTCAAGGGGGAGGAGGGAACCTCCTATCTCTGGAGGGCTCCTCTTATTTTCTTAATAAGCTTTCTGCTCCCCCTGATTGTTCTGAATTACATGTGAAATACTTAGTTCCTTATCAATCAGTGTTTCAGAAGAAGATGCCACAAATCTTGTAGACTATTCTTGTGGAATTGTCAGAAAGGAAAAAGGCTGTAATACGTTCTAAATGTATTGTTTTCATTTTCATTGAATGTTTCTCCTGTAAAAAGATGGAAGTGCTCATTTTCTCTTCCATATAATATTCATTATTGCCCATGTTCAGGGCTAAGTGCTTTTCTATTCATCTCTTCTGTAAACACTTCTTTAGAATTTCACTTCAGAAGAAAAGCCTTCACAGCCTATAATCATATTTATTGCTTCTCCTTTCTCTCTCACACTGTTCCCTGTGATTGTAAGCCGTTCTCGGGGACCATCAAACACAGCAACCCTGTTGATGGGACCATACCACTAATTTTCAAAATGTCATTGTAGTTTCTGTGTTGTTTTGTGTTTGTTGGATTTTTTTGAGCTGTCCACAGTCATGTTCTGGTCTTTCTTCCACAACTAGTACATTAAATGTATATGAATAACTGACAATATTTCTTCCAATGTCCATTACTCTGTTCTCATCAACAAAGACTTTCAGCTGTCAATGTTTTTACTTTCAATTAATTCAAGCTCTTTAGTTTTCTGTTTGCTTTTGTTTCAAGTAAGCTGAGTGACAGCTCACTGCACTCTACAATGCTAGAAGATGGGTTTGGGACTGTTTCACTGATAGCCTTTTGCCATACAGAATATTGACCATGTCTCTGTAAGCTGTCTAGCACCATATCTCAAATCCCTGATCTCTTACTTCGCAACTGGCTGCTTTTTGAATAGCCTCTTGTGCGGGACTTGTTAAAGGCTTTTTAAAAGTCCAGAAGAATCAGTTTATTCCAAGTAGGTTCCTATGATTTTAATTGCATTTAAATTAATACTTCTACTTTTTACTGAATATCTATCACATATCTAAAAATTAGGTCAATCATTTCCCTAAAGACCTTTGATATACAACTGACTACTTGAATTAAAGGATTAAATTGCTGAAGAAAAGATGAAAATCTTTCCAAGAGGATAATTCAAGGACTTCAGTTCAAATACATTTAAAAATGTATTTAAAGGGAGAGGAAATGAGTAAGATAAAGAGACTGGATGTGAAAAATGTTGTGAGTCCAGGTGGATGAACAGCTTCATTTGAAATTACTTGAGGAACAGCTTGAGTTTAATTTGTTTCATGCCAAGGACCAGAAAAAACGGTGAAATAAAATATTTTACTTATTGAAAACTATCTTAATCCCTTGAACTGCTTAGTTCAATCACAAGTAGACATTACAGAGCTGCTGTGTCCCTGACTTGCTACAGCAGGTGATAAAAGCAGGAGGAAGTGTGAAGACAGCATTACTCCCTGTGGATTTATTAATCCATGTGTTACCCCAGGTGCCAAGATGCAGTGCCTGGCACACAGCACAGGGAGAATGTCACATGCACAAAGGCTTGACAGCATGGCAGAGGACAGCCCTGCCATGTCTCCTCTGCCTGCTCTCTGCCTTCTGTCCTGAGAGCTTGAGCAGCCTCCCTCTGTGCCCTCCAGCCCGGTGAAGGCAATGGCAGGAGCAGGGACTGCCTGCAGCTGAGGGAAGCCGCTGCTGGCAGGAAGGGCCGTGTCCAAAAACAGCCCAGTGCTGGAGCTGAGGGTCCTGCTCAGGTCCCACCTGGTGCAGCCCTGAGGAGAGCATGCAGGAACCTCCGGAGGGGCTGACCCAAGCTCAATACAGGCGCAGCAGACAATCTCCTGGGCTACCGTCTTCCTTATTGTTGAGAGCACTATACAACGTGTTCTCTTTGCGTTACACACACAATTTTCAAGCACGCAGACTGTGCCAGAGGAGCTTAGAGCTGGACAGCCAGGGTTGGCTGCATCTTCCCAATCTGTTCTGCAGAGCCCTCGCTCTCTTCCGCTCACAGAGGTGAAAGCAATGAGTGACAAATCTGCAGAGGGTTCTTGTGAAAATTATTTTTTCTTGTCCATTTAGAGTCCCTCATTCTACTGCAAAGAAAGAATGAATGCAGGCTCATAGGGGGAGTCCATCTCCCCACTGCAGTTGCTGTCTTGAAGATTTTAAGCTCCGAAGGAAATTGGTGGCAGTTGTACAGTTTTGTAGGATGATGGCTGGCAGAGGAGACAATCTTGTCATACATCATTTCCTTCGCTGAGACACAACAACCTGTCTCTGCCATGCAGTTGCCAGATTCCCACGTATTTGCAAAAGAGGTGATTTCCTGTGTGTCTACTGGGAAAAAATATGAAAATTTGTCCCTAATGAGCTAAAAATTGTGAGAGATAGGGACTTGGTGTAGGTGTAGATCTGAGCAGTGCATCACTTAGTCTTCCTCTCATTCTGAACCCAGAAATAATTAATTTGTTTCTGTGGTGCTTTCCAGCAGGGATTTCTTGTTTTTAAAAAAGTGAGACTACCCACTGTCTTGATTTTTTTCCTATTTGTCTGTGCTGTCCAAATACAAAAAAACCCCAAACCAAGCAAACAAACAAAACCCCAAAAAACACTACCATTTTAATGTACCTGCATAGTTTAGTATAAGAAAGGTTGTTTTTCATTTCTGCTGAATGCTGCTGATGTCCTGATCAACTTAGTCTTTCATTTCACCTTTACAATGAAGTTGGAAGGAAGAGGGAAAGATTGAATGCACATGAATCATTTGGTAAAGGATCCTGTAGGTTAATAGCTCATTTACCCTAAGTCATTCAAATTCCATCCAATTCATTTCTCAACATAATTACAGAGTGGAGCAACTTTGATAAAACCTCCCTAATATATAAAGTGCATTTTTTGTTGTGTAGATAAATGTGCATCTGCACATTGAAGCATTTTCTTATCTCTGTGGAGTGCAGAATGTTCGTTAGCGTTCCCCTTGGAGCTTCCACCAAATGGACATGGTGGAGTGCAGGGGGAATTTTCTTCCCCCTTCTGGCACAGACAGTAAATCTGCTACCAAAATCTGCACATCCTCCAAACCCATACTAGACCTCGAACAGCCCCCAGAGATCCCTCCGCCTTATTGCTATCCATGGGACTGCTGTTGTATTTCCTTCCAGCCTTTCGTTGGTACTCGCGACACCCAGGAGAGAAACATGTTCTACAGCCAGCAGAGGCTTCGTGAAGTAGAAACCTCCTGATGTATTTTTGGCTAGTTCTGAGGAAGTGCAGTGCCTGGCATATTTATAAAGCAGTGCCTCAGGCCTGCCTACCCTGCAGAGATCCTGACCACAAGGTTGGCTCAGCCCCATCTCCCACAGCCATGGGAAAGGTTTCACAGGGACCACCTTCCCTCTGCTCGGAAGAAGCTGTTGCTCTCTGAGGAGCTTGGTGTGGTAGCAAACCCACTGGTATAAGACTAGGTGCAGAACATTTTTGCAGCTGTAGCTTAAGCAATTCTCTTCTGAGATCTGAGAGCTTCCTGTTCTGCTCTTCCGACAGTGCTGAAGCTACTCTTTTTCTATACAGGCTAAGCCTCCTCAGAGGGAGAAGGCAGATCTCATGGTAGTGCACTTTTTACATTGCACATGAGGTTTGATTTGCTTCTCAGTGGTTACACCAGATGCAATTTTGTTTGCAGGATACTATTTTAGTGACTGTTCTTTTTCTGGGACTGTGTAATCATATGGAGGCAGCTTTTGATCTGTTTAGTATATAATTAAGCCGTATCTATTGCTGTCTTTTTTTGACGGAATGAGCAAGTAAATGAATGAATGAAAATGTGCTGGGGAAAAAAACCAACTTTTTTCAGTTGACTTATAAGCCCTAAGAAAATCAGATGTAGAAATGAAGTTTTGATATAATTTCTATTATTCTCCTCCTCAAATCTTAATGTACAGTAGCCATCCACGCAATCTAAGGAAAGAATAAATGTTTTTGACATGTTGGGGGTCTAAAGTGACAAATACAGTAATTCCAGGGCTGTAATTTGGTAAGGCTGTGGAGTTGTATGCTTATTAAGCAGCTATTTAATTATATTTTGTGCTGGGCCTTCAAAATATATAAAATATATATACAGAGCTGCATATTAAAATTAGTCTTTAAAAGGAGTAAGCATTCTTAAGTTTTCTGAAGTTACTTTACTAAGTTACCTGCCAACTGCAATTCAGCAATCACAATATTACTCTCCAACCAACGGAACGACTCAGTCTCAATACCATGCATGAAATCCCTATTTAAAAAATGGTATAACCAAATAATATATCCATCCCTCTCACCAGTTAAGCAGAAGTAACTTCCTGCTGCTCAGATGAATATGTGTATGCAAGAATAAAACCCCACTGAAAGTAAGAAAACAGAGTAATCTAAATCTTGTTTATCTTCTGTTTCTTTCTGTGCTGTTCCTATGGCACAAGCCTGCTCTTGAAGGTGTCCAATTACTGTGCCTGTAGACTGATTCATATGACTCATCCAGAGTGTCAAGAGGCATCCATCCTATTGATGCCATTTCTCACGTTTCTGCTGAAATTAAACAAGCACAGCTGCAGCTTGTCCTTTAAATATTCTTACACCTGGTCTCCATTCAGACTTTGTGTGGACCTAACTATTTCAGTTGGTTTGCTTTTGCCCTGTATTTTTCTGAGTTCTTTTGACTCGGGAATAGGAAATGTTTCCATATGAGAGAGAAGTCTTGATATGCTGTCTCTTTGCTGGTGGAGGGGAAAAATCAAACCAATAAACCTGTATTCAAATACTTATAAATTTTCAGAGCTGATAGTATGGCACACACTGTCCAAAACCACAGGTATTGCTAATACAAGCTTCTAGTGTAGAGCTGATGTGTATACATATAGCCTTTTAAGTAAATGCTCTTGTGCTGCCTTCCTACACTGAAATATGCTGCAATACCAGCATAAAGCACCTAACAGGTGTGTCTGCTTTCAGACTAGCTCTATGGCATGCTGTAGCACCTTAGTAAAGTAGCTAACTAGTGTCACCTGTCTTGCCAAACTTGCACTGGTCTTGTTTAAGACAGAGCTGCAGTTGGAGCCAAATCCTATTCTTGCTTTCAGTGGGGTAGTTCTCCTTGGGGACTAATTGGAAGGGCTATTATGTATTTTATAATTCTGGATGATGCATTGAGATTTCATACTGAATAGCATTAATTCAAGTACTTGCAGTCAGTGACACAATGCATTTTTATGATGCTTTTTTTTATTCTCCTTGTTCAGGGAAGGTCTTGAGGCTTTTATAAGGAAGTCTTTCTTCCATCCCCACCCTTTTTATTTTACACCACACTAACTTTTACAAGGTAAGCTTTGGCTCTGTAAGGAATAAAAGATTATGGTTTTCCTTGGTACCTTTTTCAATCCATAGCCCAAGATAGAAGATGACATGTTTCCCATGTGATTTAAACCACTAGCACTTATATTGGATTTTGTATTTCATAGTTTTCTGTCAGGGGAAAAGTGCCAAAATTATGCTGCATATGCTTGGCTTCTTGTCTGTCTTTGAAGTGGCAAATTTCTAGGAGAACAGACTGCCCTTAGCCAAAAAATGATCTTTTCAAATCAGATTTTCTTGGAATTGTAGTTTGTCGCACTGTTTTTATATTAATATAAAAATCTTCAGTATAGAAGCATCCTTGGTTTTATTCAGTGACACCAAAATAACAAATGCATTTGTTCAAATGCCTTGTAATACCCTTCTCACAGTTCCTCATCTCCTATGCTGTGCAGGTAGTATTATTTTTAAAAACAGATGGGAACTCAGGAGGTGACTCTGATCTTTCACCTCTTCTTTAAAGAGATAGTGTATAGTTCTTATCTGGAAACGCCTGGTGATTTTCAATGGACTCAGGCTTAGGAACACTGAGGGAAGGAAATATTCTAATTGGTTTTGTTTTTCAGCTGAAGAACAGTTTGTTTCTATGTTAAATGAAGTAGTGAAAACAAATAGCATGCCATCTGGCTAGCCTACCTGGGTACTTTACCAGGAGGTTTTCAGATGTTCTCTCTGCCAGTTTTCAACTTCTTAAGTCCTGTGTTACTGACGTATTTTCTTTACACAGTTGTTCTTTCCTGTTTAGGAATTATCTTGTTCCTTGAACTGAATTAGAATTTTAAAAATCTTACACCCTTTTGCAAAGATTTCCCCTGTCTGTTGTTTTAATTATTTGCCCTCTAAATTAAAAACATCTCTAGTGTTTCCAGCATTCACAGTAAATCAGTTACCCCGAGAAATAGTCCTCCATGTTATCTGTGAAGCTGATATTCCCAGGGGGCAGGATAACATTGATGTACCAGTGAGCTCTAATTCTTGGAACAGATTGTGACTGAAAGGAAGGGTTTAGCAGCTTTTCTAGTGCTTGGAAAGATGTCATATGTTTTTCTTTAGATCACTTTTTTTTCTGCTTCAGTTTCTCAAAGCAAGAACATCCTGCAAAAAATAAAAACATTTAGCATAGCTGGGAAAGTAATGAAGTACAGGAAAAAGCAATTTCATAAAACCAAAATATCTATTGCTTACTGCAGCTTTTAATATTGTTTTTTCTTGGTATGAAACAAACGTATGTTCACAAATATATTTGAAAATAAATGTGAGTATATAAATGACAACAAATTTGTGAAGAAGCATTCATATATTCTTCATAGTTTCTGGTTAATCTGTTTGCTGTTTATGATGAAGGTGCACATACAACTCCAATCATAACTTAGAGACGTGGTTCTCTGAGCATGACGTAGATTATAAAGAGAATTCCTTCTGCCAAACAGCTTACAATCTAAATCCACGTAATTTTCCTCAACATGCAATTAGGAAATAGAAATGCTATCATGGGAATTAACTGATCTGTCACAGTACAAATAGCATAGTTATGTAAGATTGAATGGTTGGCACATATTTATATGAGTATACTTTATGAACTAACTTACCGAATAATATGGAATAATGCAGATAATTTGTAGGCACCCTCCCCTTCTGATACTGAGCATTCTAAATATAGCTAGCAGACACAAGTTTAAAAACAGGGATAAGTGGGAACCACTAATAAGTAGGACACTTAAACACACTTAAAAAACCCCCAGAAATTGCAAATCTGTGGAGAAAAATAAAGAAGAGTAAAGAGTTTACAGCAAATTTTAAAAAGCATCTCAAGTAACTCCATCAAATATAGATG
The DNA here is from genome assembly GCA_013397955.1 of Grantiella picta. Classification (NCBI taxonomy): domain Eukaryota; kingdom Metazoa; phylum Chordata; class Aves; order Passeriformes; family Meliphagidae; genus Grantiella; species Grantiella picta. Next base: position 730,273 of record VZRM01006770.1, on the reverse strand, counting down.
CAAGGTAAAAAATGAACAAAAACCCGAATCACTGTCCTCCTTAAAAAATAAAGATAGATTGGTTAGGAAGTAGCAGGTTGGCTAAGTAGTTGCTTTGTCTGTTTATACCGGGGAGGCAGATGGAGATCTGCTAAATCTGGGATTGTTTCCCCAGAGGCAGTAACAGGGAAGCTAGAAAATGTACAGGAATATAAGATATCTGGTTATAAAATGCCAGATTTCCTTAGAGGAACCAAAACTCAAGAATTGCATACAGATGTGAATTTTAAATTGAGTAAGGAAATCAATGAAGTTTCAAAAGTCTGAAAAAAATACTTGATCCAGAAACAACTCTAAAGAATTCCTTGATTGTAAAAAACAAACCAAAATCCCCCAACAAACAGGTGAGAAACAAGGAATTATATGCCAGTGGGAACAACTCTAGCAAAGCCTTTTGAAGGAATGTTGCAAGAAAATACAAAAATCTCATTTTGATAAGGGACTGGGACATGGAATCAGGCACAAAAGATCTTAATTCAGTCATCAGAGGGACTTTCTTTACATAATTTTACCATGCATAAAAGTAAGATTTTTAGCTGTGTTTTATTAAAACCCTGTTTATCAGGCCTTAATTTTGAAGACCATGGAAATTAGTGGATATCTTCAGGAAAAAAAAAAAGAACACACAACCAAACACCTCTCAAGTTTCTTCTTCTCATGCACATGGTGACAAGGCTATTACTGTCTTAGAATGGGTAGAGTGCAACGCAAGCCCAGAAGGCTGCCCATATTCACTTAAAGCCATTATGACTTTAGAGAATCTGGGGCAACTACTCTGGGAAAGAAAAGGTGTTGAGGTAATCACTTAGAAACATCTCCCATTATAAAAAAAATTGTACTTAATGGAGGGGAAATACTGAAATTACTGTACCTGTAGTTTCTGTGTGTACTTCTGGTCTCTAAATTTCTGAACTGTCTTTTACTGAAACACCTCTCAGCAAAGCCAACATTTAATAGGTTACTAGTGGAGAAATCAGTTGAAAAGAAGTACTGGAAACACTTGGGTTAATTTCCACAGAGGGATACTTGCGTAATGTGCCTTGACAGTATTTATTATTTTTGTTATTCCTTACATTATTGGCCATATGGGATCACCAAAAGGGCATATCAACATTTGGAGCATTAGGATACTGTTTGCATATTTTTCATAGATTACAAACAAACAAACAAACCAGAATTCTGTAGTCATATCTCAAATGCCCTGTGGTGCTTAGAGGCAGCTTATTTTTGAAATGCATGATAGTAAAACAGCATTGAGCCTTAATTCTCAAAAAAGGTATAACAGTCAAATAAAGGAAGACTTCCTCAAACTAAGTGGTAGGCTTTTCATATATATATGTAATAGTTTAGCATGGAGAACACAGCAGTTTCCTTGTTTGCTGGGGACAGAGAAAAATTTACTTAGATTTCTGGCACTATGTCTTACAGGGTGAGTCATGAATGAGAGGGTTGCTTGAGGCTTCCCGGTGCTGACCTCTCCTCCTAAAATGATATAAAATGTCTCCCAGATGTAATATTACTGTTCCCTTTCACAGAAAATTTTTCCCAGCTCTTGGGACATCCCGAATTGATTTTGGGTTGCAGGCATCTCTAAGAGGTTTGTTTCCATGCACCATTCTGCATGGATCTACTCCTTTCGGTGACAACTTGTGTCACATTAAACCTATGTTCAGTGACAGATGTTTTAGAAAATCCATCTAAGTTTGTTTTGGTAGAGCCAGATTTAAAGTTCTGGAAAGACTGAAGTGATAAAATGCAATTCTAATTCATACTCAGCATGTCTTCTTCATACTCTGTGTCTTGTTACTTAGGATAAGATAGATCCCACCTCCATCTGGTTTTATATCTTGGTTTATGCAGCTTTCCAGCAAAAATGCTAATCCAGCCTCTCCTTTCCCTGAGGCTCCTCTGAACTCACAGACCTGTTACCTGCTTATAAGATCACCCAGGTTAAATGGTCTTCCTATTGCTCACACCACTTTTGCAGTTGTTTTGATATTCTACAACTATTCTGTAATTTCATAGCTTCTAGTGTACTTTCAGCATCTGATAGAGATGAAACGTGATGTGACACTTTGATAACACAGATCACAGGGCATTTAAAATTTTCCAGCCTTCACACTTATACAATCTTCTATACCAGAGGATTTGATAGGGAGCTGGGGTCAAGAATGGTGAGTTGCACAGTGGAAGACAACTGTGAAATGCATCATAAAATGTTTATAATTATGGGTTAAATGTTGCTGTGTCTGATGAGAACAGGTCTTTCAGACAGACCCAAGACACTTCACATTAAGTGTTCAAAACCACACACAGTTATCACCCACCATTACATCTCTCTGTAGGAAGCTGATGGTTAGAATTCACTGAAATACGGTTTTGGGGGATTTTTTTTTTTTTTTTTTTGGGGTTTTTTTGTAATCATGAGCCTATTGAACAGAAATGTACTTGAAGAATGTTATAGTATTCACAGGGGTTCTTACACATTTTCATATTAACAGCAAATATGGTGCATGGTCATTTACACATGGAAAATAATACTGCCTCAATATAATGTTCTTAGTTCTTTACAACAGGACTTGAAAGTTAGATACGAAGAGAAAATTGCTGAGTTTTTGTCAAGTCAGAGATATTTTGAGATTTCTGAATGTGTTTTGGAGACTGTTGTGCTAGTTTACTGTGAGTTTGTCTTGAAAAGGGCTAAAAGATAGACAAAGGATAATAAAAAATTAAAATGTTGGATATTGCTAATGTGCAATCATACATGGATGTGCCTTTTCAAGATAATAAATTTGATCAATTTAGTGTCTGACTGATACCAAGCCTGTCTGGGTATTTTTGCTGTTGTTGTTTTGTTGCTGAAGCAGTTGTGTGCACTCAAAATTCCTCTACCACTGGTCCAAGGTTCCCAGTTTCAGTAGAGGATTTTTACTACCATGGCATCTATTCTGCTGCTACAGATTCAGACAAACTCAGGACTTCTGGGGAGAAAGAAATGTGTCCCGTTTTTAGCTTCTCTGCCTCTCTGTTGCAGACCAGCAAATCTTCCAAAACACTTAGGTATGCTTTAGAGTTCAGATTTCTTCTGAGCAAGAAGTTTGTGGTAGGTAAAACACCAGAAGAAGGGCTATATTCATGTTTTTATGGGATGATTAATTCAAACTCTCATAATTTCCTGTCCTGAATGCTAAAAGAAGTTATTGAACATAACACTGTAAACAACATATGACGCAATTTTTTAGTATTAAATTTCACTGCTCTTCTCCAAAAGCTGAAATTAAAGTTCAGCAAGAAGTTTTTCTCCAATGTTAAATGTTCTTGTTTTCCTCCCTGCAGAAGAATAACAAATTATATGCTGCAGGATTTCTCCTGTTTGCATCACATTCTCCAGGAGCAGTGTTCGAACCACAAAAACTCACTTGAATTGTCAAAAGGCAGAAAAAATGGTTATACTGAAGTTTGCATCGATTTTGTATGTTTCTACCGCTAATATTACTATTCTTCTCTGAGGCACAGTTACAAAACCTAATGTTTTCTGGTGTAATGTTTATGTTTAGGATACGGTTTTACATTTTACAAAGCAGAACCGAGGAGCAGCGGCTATGTTTTGAAGCCCTCACAGGCGGGCTGGCAAAGCTAGCGGTTTGCGTAAATTTAGGAACCAAAGAGCAAACCCAGACGACCAGCAGCTGAAGGGGTAGGGAAAGCAGGAGACACGGTGGTGCTCCAGCTGGGTGTTCAGGGATTGCTCTGCCGGCTGTGCTGCTTGTGGCGCGCCGAGCCCCGGCGCACCGGGGGCACCGAGGGCGATCGGCGGCTCTGGGCGAGCCCAGGGCAAGCGCACACGCTCGGCCGGCGGAGGCTCCTTCCAGCCCCGCTGGCGCTCACGATGCCAGGCGGCTGCGGCTCCGGTGCCGCCCCGCTCTCTCGCTCTCTCCCTCACGGCCCGGCCGCCCCGCCGCCTCCCTTACTATCTCTCCCTCA